>MUZC01001072.1:14310-37224 GCA_002072015.1 Radix auricularia
TATATATATATATATATATTAGTGACATTGGTAACAGTACCCGAGTAATCAGTTACTTCCACACGATTCCCTAAATAGCGATGCGTAAGTTATCTTCGGTGTCTGAAAGTAACCAACAAGCAAAAAGAACCCACATAGGAAAACTACAACTACCATTTTATTGAGGATGAAAGCTGGGAATCTATTATGTAATCATTAGGGCTGGTACTGATTTTAAAAAAATGATCTATTAATCCGGGGAAAAATTTAATCGATTAATTGTATTCTATAACGCATATAGAGATCCCCGTTAAGTTACGATTCATTATTTCATGAAATTGGTTGAGTCGCGGTTATTCCGTGGCACCAAACTTTGTGACTGACGTAACACAGCTAATTTGCTCTGCTGCGCAAGAAATAAGGAAGAAAAAACTTTTTGCTACGTATGCACGCTTAAAACTTAATAATAATAACTTGGAAAACATAATATGAGAAATTTTAATCGATCAAATTTATTTTAATCGATTAAAAATTCAACGATTAAAACAAGTAATTAATTGTTAATTCCGTAACCCTAGTAGTTACCCTCAAGCCATCATGTTGACTGAAACGATCTATAAATTATAAATAACCAGAGGAGCATTTTCTGTTTACTTTTAATGCAATTTCCTATGTGGAAAATTTTTCATTTTTTTATATTTGAAATGTCTGTACTGTCTGTTTGAGCTTGATCATGCAACTCAACTGAACCCTACCAGATGGAGAGTTTGAATCTTTTGAAAATATGTTAAGGAGGTCCCAAGGAATGCACGGCCCACAAAAAAATACCGAAAAGGTTAACTGGATATCCTGTTTTTTTTTTTTAATAGGAAAAAATATCAGTATTTTGTCCATTTCTCGCCAACTTTAACATCTGTCGGGTTTAAACAAACGCCAAACGATAGCTAATAATATTTAGAACAATGTTGGAGAATGAATTATTGAAAGATATCTTTATTTCTTTTTGTTCGATTCCCGTAACTTTAGCAGTGAATTGTAGATAGCAATTGTTCTGTTTAATTTAAAAATTATTGATTTGAAATGACTTTTAATGTAATCTAGAATGATTTCCCCTTGAATAAAAAAATCGGAAATTCTTTTTTCGAAATTGCGTTTAAATACTCATCCAGATTTTATTACTTGTTTTTTTATTGTATATTAAGTTTAAACTTTAATAATGATTTTAAAAAATTTTTTAGTCCCATAACCTTCTTTTTTCATGGTCGCAGCGGTTAATGTTTCCATTAGAATATTCTCGGGCTTGATGGACCCTGTCGGCGCCGATCCTTCTCAAGGTCAGCGGAGGACTTTCTTAGCGTTAGACATCCCTCAACATTTTTATAGTGGCTTTAACGCGGGCTCGATCCGACGTCCCTCACCTTGTGAGGCGAGCGCAATATCGACTTCGTTATCCAGCCGACGAAATATACTTCCGGGTTATCTCAAATGACATGATAGAATTAGAAACAAAAGACACGATGGGGTCCAAGATTGCTTACATCGCTGAACACCAGCCGTGGCGAGATTCGCTCCGCGTGAAGAGAACGCTTTTTTGTGGTCACAAATATAGATATGTACTTATATATTTAAACATTGGACAAGTGAAAGATTAGTGAGTGAATAGAGGCGGTAATTATAAGTAGGGTAAGTGGACAATGTGTGTGTTGAGGGGTGGGGGGGGGAGGAGTCAGTGAAAGAGTTGTTGGGCTAGTGGTGGAATGGATGAGTTGTTTAGTAAATGAGAGAGTCGATAGTTTGTTGTATTAGTGAAATAGTGGCTTGTATGTTGGTTTTCAGACCGCATTAAAGATTGTTGCTTAGTTAGTTAATGGTCGCGAGGATATATGGATGAATGGATGGATGGGTGGGTGGATGGATAGATGGATTGATGGATGTATGGACGGATGGATGCATCGGTTGTTTGAGAGCAGGATGTATGCATCTACAGATGGAGAGATTGATGGATGGTTAGAATAAGTGAGCGAAATTATTAAATGTCTTTTAATATGAAAGTAGATACATTTTTTTAATTCATCGTTGCTGGAGCTGATGACTGGAGAAGCTAGCGAATGCTTTGAGTGCAAAGTGCCTGGCGAGAAGGGGTGACCTCTACGTGGTTCGCCAGACGAGTAAGGTAGTGGAGCAGACCACAACCTGAAACCGACAAACCCCTGGCTTGGACAGCCGAAGACCGTTGTTAGGCGCTAGGTGCTAGTCATATATGATTACAGTCGCTGTACGGATCTTAGGCAAAGCATTTAGATGCAATGCCGATGATGAAAACCAAAGTACCCGTTGAGGGTCGGGTTACTCCGAAGCGACCGTTTCGTCCCCCTCAATTTAACTAGCAACGCTGTTGAGCGGTGCCGGTTTAGGGCCAGGAGCGCCAGTACGGAATAGCAAAAGGTACCGCTAGGAAACGCTTTTGGTCGCCAGCTCTGAGGAAACCTTCCGGTGGGGTTTAAACCCTAGTTAGGTCAGTGATGATCCCCACGCTTTGCGGCGATCTAAACTATATAGACTCGTAAGCTTTGCCATGGTGGCGCCAAAGTGATATTATGTTGATAGCGAGTCACAGTAGGGAAATTCCACACCTCCCTCGGGAGGCACACATTAGTGGGAGGCGTTTTCGGCCCAGTGCCCTGGACGCCCAGGCGGCCGCTTGCAGCAGCGACCGCTCCGGGGGGGGGGGCTTCTCAGTCTTTACGTCCCTTAGGGGGCCAGAGGGCTGAGGGGGTTTTCCGGGAAGCCCCATGAAGAGCGCAGGCTCGGGACTGCTGATTTTCTTCCACATGTAGGATTTTCAGTGCAAAGTGCATGCAGGGAGCAATAGGGTATGGCTGATTGACCTTCTATGGGACTGATCAATTCATTAACCGTTTGATTACTTAGCTTTAATTTTATTTACAAAGTTTAGACAATAATTGTATCTTAATTCGACTTTAATAACATTGAGGTCTCAGTGAAGCCAAACTCACTTTTGAACAAAAATGCCCCGGCAACGGCTTTCTCTGGTATTGTGTAGCACATGAAACAAAGGTGAAGCAATTAGTAGTTTTCTAAAGCGGTGGCAACGCCTCCTCATTATACGGCGCTGATTGGTTAATAGTTCATTGACGACATGCGCGCGTGACGTATAGATAGATGTACAGTGTTGTATTTCATTGTGGGATGCACAAGGTAATGCCCCACGTCCCACACTGAACAAGCATTGTTTAGCGCCCCTATTCGGCTTCATTTCAGTTTTAGGGCTTTGGCCTAATCGAATAGAAGCAAAATGTGCTAGAAGTTTGTATCATCTCTCTCTCATATCTCCCCCTCTCTCTCTCCCTCGTTCCTATTCTCTTACTCCATCTCTTTCTTTCGCTCTCTCTCTCTCTCTCAGTTATGAATATGTATTTTCATTAATTAATTTATATAGAATGCACTAATTTTCTCTTTATAACTTTCTCAGGGTCTCTTTCTCTTTGTATCTCTCGTTGACACCTGTTTTCTCTACGTAATGATTTCTCTCTTCCTGCGTTTCTCTCTCTCTCTCTCTCTCTCTCGCTCTATATTTGTCACTTCTTCTTTTAATCTTTCCCAGTTTACGAAAAGAATGCAATTCTTCATGACCACTTTTTCTTTTTTACCAAATGTGTAATCTTGCGTTTATAACAAAGAATTACAAATGGTAAAAATTATAGGCTTAATGGCATGATCAAAAAGTGGTTACAATTATCAAACAGTTGCCATGTAATTATTATCGACATTTATACGAGAATTCAGTTTAGAGAATTTTAGAGAAACTATTAGCGAAAGGCAAATACTTGGGCTCAGGGTGAGCTTAAAACTTGAGAGCTCAAAGCTGTGGGGAAAGCTTGTGACAGCTCAGAAGGAGGGGTTTAAAATCTGAATGGGAGGTAGTTCAAAACTGTAGAAAAGGCACTGAAAACTCGACTCAAAGCTGAGGCGCCGAAAGCTGGAAGGGATGAAAGCTGAGGGGCTGAAAGCTGAGAGGCTTTGAGCTGAAGGGTTAAAAGTTGAAGAGGTGAAAGCTGGGATGAAGGTGTTAAAATGGTGAAGATGACGGTGTTACATAGGAAAAAATCATAAAATATTGCTACTATAAGGAAAAAGAAAATCGTGGTTAATTACTTTTGTAAAATATATCCACCACAAAACAAAACAAAATATCCGAAATAAACTTCTCTCTCTCTCTCTCTCTCTCTCTCTCTCACACACACACACACACACACACAAACACACACACAAACCCATTAAACACCAACACACACACAAATCAGACACAAAAGCGCATAATACAAAAGCAACGATTCAGTAATATAACCTTTCAGCACATACAAGAGTGAAATGATCGAGTTGAATAGAATATTTGTATCATCAATGTTTCAAGTAAATGGGATTTGGTGTTGAATGTACCAGTGTGCCTACTCTAAGGGATGTAAATTTGGGGTTGAATACACCAGTGTGCCTACTCTAAGGGATGTAAATTTTGGGGTTTATTACACCAGTGTGCCTATTCTAAGGGATGTAAATTTTGGGGTTGAATACACCAGTGTGCCTACTCTAAGGGATGTAAATTTGGGGTTGAATACACCAGTGTGCCTACTCTAAGGGATATAAATTTGGGGTTGAATACATGTCCGGCATGTCCGGCATCCTTCCGTCTCGCGAGACGATGGTGCATCACCGTTGGGTTGGGTTGCATTTCCTCGAGTGACTGTGCAGTCCTATCCTTGAGTGACAGTCTTTGCCACAGTTTTTACACACGAGTTCTGTGCTTCCAAATGTTTTGGCCTTTCTCCTAGCTCTTCTGTCTGCAGCCTCCTCCATTCTTCGCTCCTCGGCTACTATGACGCCCTCTTTGACAACTGTGCGCCACGTAGATCGGTCTTATGCCTTACACTCCCAGTCACTTGTATGTATTTTGGCTGCTTTCATGTCCCTTTGACAGACATCTTTAAATCGCAAGCGTGGGCGACCTGTTTTCCTCTTTCCTGAAGCAAGTTCACCATATAGGAGGTCCTTGGGGATGCGGCCGGGGCTCATTCTTTTGACATGTCCTAGCCACCTCAGGCGTCTTTCACTAAGAATTGAGAACATGCTTTGGGTATTGACACGCGTTAGTACCTCACTATTAGGCACTTTTTCTTGCCATTTAATACCAAGGATGCGGCGCAAGCATCTCAAATGGAAGCTGTTAAGCTTACGCTCTTGTGATGTATAAGTGGTCCATGTCTCGCTCCCATATAGTAGTGTACTGATGACACAGGCTCGATAGACGCACAGTTTGGTTTTCTCCGTTAGCTTGGTGTTTTGCCAGACCCGCTTATTTAGTTTAGCCATTGTTGCGGCTGCCTTGCCAATTCTGCTGTTTATTTCTTCTTCAATGGACAGTGTATTGGAGACCTTGGATCCCAAGTAGGTGAAGCTGTCCACAACCTCCAAGTTTTCATTATCGATATTTATGGTAGGAGGAGGTCGAGTGTCTTGGGCCATGATGTTTGTCTTTTTCAAGCTGATTTGCAGACCAAATTCTTTGCAGGCATTGGAGAAGCTTGACACGAGTTGTTGCAAACCAGATTCTGTATGTGCTGTTAGTGCCGCATCATCCGCAAATAGTAGCTCTCGAATTAGGACATCCGTCGTTTTGGTCTTGGCTCGGAGGCGGGCAGTGTTGAAAAGTCCTCCATCAGCTCTGGTATGTAACCAGATTCCCTCACTGCTATCCTTGAATGCGTATCGAAGAAGTACAGAGAAGAATANGCGGCGCAAGCATCTCAAATGGAAGCTGTTAAGCTTACGCTCTTGTGATGTATAAGTGGTCCATGTCTCGCTCCCATATAGTAGTGTACTGATGACACAGGCTCGATAGACGCACAGTTTGGTTTTCTCCGTTAGCTTGGTGTTTTGCCAGACCCGCTTATTTAGTTTAGCCATTGTTGCGGCTGCCTTGCCAATTCTGCTGTTTATTTCTTCTTCAATGGACAGTGTATTGGAGACCTTGGATCCCAAGTAGGTGAAGCTGTCCACAACCTCCAAGTTTTCATTATCGATATTTATGGTAGGAGGAGGTCGAGTGTCTTGGGCCATGATGTTTGTCTTTTTCAAGCTGATTTGCAGACCAAATTCTTTGCAGGCATTGGAGAAGCTTGACACGAGTTGTTGCAAACCAGATTCTGTATGTGCTGTTAGTGCCGCATCATCCGCAAATAGTAGCTCTCGAATTAGGACATCCGTCGTTTTGGTCTTGGCTCGGAGGCGGGCAGTGTTGAAAAGTCCTCCATCAGCTCTGGTATGTAACCAGATTCCCTCACTGCTATCCTTGAATGCGTATCGAAGAAGTACAGAGAAGAATATTGCGAAGAGTGTTGGTGCGAGTACACAACCTTGTTTAACTCCGCTGCTGACAGGGAAGGCCTCTGACTTAGCTCCATCGAACTGTACTGTGCCAAGCATATTTTCATGGAACTGTCTGATGATGGCAAGTAGGTGAGGGGGACATCCAATTTTTGCCAGTATTTGGAATAGCCCGTTGCGACTGACTAAGTCGAAGGCTTTTGTAAGGTCCACAAATGCAATGTATAGTGGCATCTGCTGCTCTCTGCATTTTTCCTGGAGCTGTCGTATGGAGAACACCATGTCTATGGTAGACCGACCGGACCGGAAACCACACTGAGATTCTGGATAGACGCGGGATGCTAGGCTTTGTAAACGTTTTAGTATAACGCGGGCAAAGGTCTTTCCTACAATACTAAGGAGTGAAATGCCGCGATAATTATTGCAATCACTCCTATCACCTTTGTTTTTATATAGTGTCACTATATTTGCATCCTTTAGGTCTTGGGGGATGTAGCCCTGTTCCCAGCAGAGGGACAGAATCTCGTGCAATGGTTGGAGTAAAGCTGTCTTGCCACTCTTTAGAACCTCTGGTGGTATTCCATCATTCCCAGGCGCTTTTCCACAAGCTAGACTGTCAATTGCTTTGCTCAGCTCTTCCTGTGTGGGCACGACATCAAGTTCTTCCATGAGTGGCATATCTGGGATGTCATCTAGAGCGGTGCTGGAGACTGTGGTAACTGTTGAATACAATTCCAGATAATGCTCAACCCACCGTTTTAGCTGTGCTGCCTGGTCTTGAATAATTTCTCCATTTTTGGACTTTAGGGGAGCAGCTTTTGACGTCAAGGGGCCCGTTGCCTTTTTGATGTTTTCGTACATGACTTTTGCATTGCCCATGTCTGCAGCTGATTGTATACTTGAACAGAGCTTAAGCCAGTAGGTATTGACACATTTACGTGCAACCTTTTGGGCAAGTGACTTAGCTGTTTTTAAAGCATGCAAATTGTCAGGTGTAGGCTTTTCCTTGTAAGCCATAAGAGCTTTCCTTTTTGCTTCAGTGACGGGTTTCATCTCGTCCCAATGTTCATCAAACCAGTCCGTGTTTTTGTGAGATTTTTTGCCAAAGGCTTGTATTGTAACATGTAAATCTTTACCCGTGCGCAGCTTCTCCAGAGCCATTCTCTGCTCACGGTAATTGTAAACTGGTTGTTATGTAGTCTCATATTCAAAGAAAGATCATACGCGAACATTCATCATGTCATGCAGTTATGTAATTCATCATACCTCTTGCTACCTACCTTCTAGCGATATGAGTTCAAACGAATCAACATGCTCTTGATCCATGAATCACCTTTTGGTCTAAAAACGTCGTCGTTTACTCGCATTCCTGCAAGTCTTGCTAAGACATTTTTTTTTTTGTTGAAAGAAGCAATTTTTTTTGTTACAAACGTATTAAATCTCGATCAACGTGCAGCTCTTCCCCTTTAAGTTATTAAAGTTTAATAACAACTCGTTGGAAACTGATCGCTTTCAAATTTAGCGCATTCTGGGTTACGAAAGTATTTGAGCTTTCTGAGACAACATGGAGCCTGCATTACATTTTTTGTAAAAATCTTCTTTTATTCGAACTAAGAACTCTTGAAAATATAAACATGGGTAATCAGAGGCGTCACTAGGGGGTGTTGGGAGTGCGGACGTTTCTGGGTGACATCTTCACAGGGGGTAACACTCAATGTTCCCTCTAAGGTTCTTTGATCCGTGTGCAAAGTAAAAAAAAAAACAACAACTCGTGTTAAGAGTTACGCATCTTCTTATTTGTGTGCTATATTTAGCAAAATTTGCTGCGCGGTAACTCTTTACTTCTACACGGCGTCGCTCACATACCTGCGCCGCCACACATCTTAGAGGGAACATTAGTGACGCAAAAGTGTAATATTGTGCAAGTTCCCTTTACTTGGCACTAACAGACTAGGAGTTGTATGGTACACGCTGTTAGGGGTTACACCATGATCTACTGCACTTGGTGACAGCTACTCTAGTGACGCCCCTGGCGGTAGCTCATGGTGTAATCCCATCACGACTTACCCCAAAGATCTCCACCGAGTCTACACGTGCCAAATAACAGGAAAATACATAATTTTACTTTTTGGTGTCAACCCTTGTGATGGTGTCATCCGGTGCGGTTTGCAACCCCCGCACCCCCTTCTGACCCCTCCCCCCCCCCGCAATAGGTAATGATATGATGCGCTCTTTGTGTATGGTATTGCAGTTTTAAGTGTGATCTGACCGATGTTATGTGAGGGGTTTGTGTATGCGTGTCGCTAACAAATTGCAGGTAGTGTGTTCTGCGTATTGCGAACAACATGGGGCGTGATAAGGATCTGTGACTTGACGACCTAATGAGACCGCGTGAGTCAGCACATGAACTCAAGCATGGGGAGCAACACGAAACTAACAGTGATGTTTGGGGACAGCGGACAACGGTGTTTTCAGTTTGATATGTTACAGTGCGTGCCGGGCGGGGGGGGGGGAGGCGGGTATGTGAGAGGAGAGAGGGAATATGGGCGCGGCTAATTTTTTTTTCTCCAAACAACTGCTCACTTCTGATCAGGGATCGGCGGACCAATTTAACCTTCGACCTCCCTGGGAGAGTATAAAAAAAGTTTGTATGATAACAAAGGGTTGACATCGGTCGATAAAAGCCGACGACGACAGTGGCGTTGGGTTGGGTTGGGCTGTGGGGTGGACGGGGTGGGGCGGACACAAAGACTTTATGGGACAAGGTACCCGGGGACTTGAGAAACCCACAGCATTAGTCACCACCAATTTAGAGCCAACCTCATTGTGCCGAACGAAAAAATTTGAATAATTGATTATTTTTTGAAGGATTTGACGGTAATTCATTTGTAATTTAATTTGATTTAATGATTCAATTTTAAATACACGCGGATTAAGGAACGCATTATGTGTATCATGTATACTAGGATAAGTTTATTATGTCGCGTCTAGTATCAAATGTCAGGTCCAACATTTCAGGGCTAGATTCAATCTGTACTTTACTACACGTGCATCTGTTTACATGAATCCGTTTTCCTTAATTGAGGTTTCTTTCAACTTGAACTAACGCGGTCATGGGCCATTGATGCTTGCGTACGTATGTGTGTTTGGAAGGGGTGTTTAGGGGTGTGCGCTTGAGAGTGTGTGTTTGGAAGGGGTGTTTAGGGGTGTGCGCTTGAGAGTGTGTGTTTGGAAGGGGTTTTAGGGGTGTGCGCTTGAGAGTGTGTGCACATGTGGGTGCGTGCTCGCGCTTGAGTGCGCCGTTCTGACCCGTAGCATCCTAAATGATTAGTAACGGTTGACCACTGGCCGCCCTCAACAGGTGTTGCTGTAAACTACACCCGGGTGTTATGACGCCACTAGAGTTTCAATTGATGCATGGGTATAACGCGCTAGAAGTTTAATTAAATATAAACAGAACTTGTGGCAAAATATTATTATTATTATTATCTTTTTTTTTTTGCCGTGTTCCTGTTATTTTTAATTTAAGTCCAATGATTAGATTGAAAATATATACTATATACATATAATGTTAATATATAGAATAAAACAACCTATCTATCTATCTATCTATCTATCTATCTATCTATCTATCTATCTATCTATCTATCTATCTATCTATCTATCTATCTATCTATCTGTCTGTCTGTCTGTCTGTCTGTCTGTCTGTCTGTCTGTCTATCTATCTATCTATCTATCTGTCTGTCTGTCTGTCTGTCTGTCTATCGATCTATCTATCTGTCTATCTATCTATCTGTCTATCTGTCTGTCTATCTATCTGTCTGTCTGTCTGTCTATCTATCTGTCTGTCTGTCTGTCTGTCTGTCCGTCTGTCCGTCTGTCCGTCTATACGTCTATCAGTCTTCCTTATCTATCTATCTATCTATCTATCTATCTATCTATCTATCTATCTATCTATCTATCTGTCTATCTGTCTGTCTATCTATCTGTCTGTCTGTCTGTCTATCTATCTATCTATCCGTCTATCTATCTGTCTGTCTGTCTGTCTATCTATCTGTCTGTCTGTCTGTCTGTCTGTCTGTCTGTCTGTCTGTCTGTCTGTCTGTCTGTCTGTCTGTCCGTCTGTCCGTCTATCCGTCTATCAGTCTTCCTTATCTATCTATCTTTTTTTGCCTTCATGAAAGTCTTTTTTCCCCCGTATATCGACCATCTTTTAGTGACATGGCTTTCATCTTGTGGTTCAAGGAATAGTATCACTAGAGATTGCTGTATTATATGAAGTTCATGAGCGACATTTTTCCCATTGATTTTTTAATTATACCGTTGTGAAAATCTTATACCGATGTTTGCAATAATTACCTTAACGCTTAGATAATTTATTGAGGGACTTTTTGAAAGATCCCAGCAATTCTACCGAAGAGTTGGCAGATGCCCTTTACCTTGGAAAAATTGGGTACAAACTGATTGCCTTATCGCCACCCCAACTTGGCCAATATATCGCTCGTTACCTGTTAATCGTTAAGGACTAATTTCAGTGCGAAGAAATTTTTACGATGAACTATTTAGCAAAGAAGAAATATCATCGGAACAAAATTTTGCGGACAGTCAAAAATACAAACAGACAAAAAGGGTCGAAAGCAATTTAATTTTTAAAAAGTGGTAATAAGAACTAACACAAATAACACAATGTACATAAAAGTATAGTGTTAAAACGAAATTTGCATTCATAATTTTAATGCCGTTTTCATTAAGCCCTTACGTGAAAAATGCCGTGGTGTTGTTAGTTGTTGTTTTTTTTCTTTTAATGTCCATATTGAGAAGGGGGAAAATTCATGACTACCAAAACACAATGGTCTAACGGTAACCATCAAAAGACAATGGTCTAACGGTAACTATCAAAAGACAATGATATTACAGTCACCATCAAAAGATAATGGTCTAACGGTAACCATCAAAAGACAATGGTCTAACGGTAACCATCAAAAGACAATGGTCTAACGGTAACTATCAAAAGACAATGGTATTACAGTCACCATCAAAGGACAATGGTCTAACGGTACCCATCAAGAGACAATGGTCTAACAGTAACCATTAAGAGACAATGGTATGACGGTGAGTTGTTCATTGAGAGGATGGATGACTCAACCATTTGTTCCCGGACCACCGATCTGACCCGTCTCTTTATCGAACCAAACGGCTCCGGACGGATAAACAGATGTGTGTAGAGGAGAATTTTTTTTAAAAAAAGGAACGCCACCCGTACTATGCACATTCCAAACTGCACCCTAGTGATTATCTCCCGTGGATTCTGTTTGTTTTTATATTTCTTTTTCATGGCCACTTCGACCCTTTAATCCCCCCACCCTTAATGTCCCCGGCCGTCCCTTACGCCCATCCCCACTTTAAACCACCCACCCACTTGCGTTCACTCACACACACCCACGCATACTTTTCGTCTGTTGTCTGTGTCTGCCTTGCAGTTGAGTTGACTGGAGTAGACTGAACTAATTATTGGTAAATGTTGCCGGGAGAAAATTGCAGGGCGTAAGCGTTTGCTTGTCTCTCTGTGTAATTCCCCACTAAAACAAATCGTAATGGCTCCGAGGGATTACAGAGTCAGCGGCGTGGACGCGTACCTTAGGGGCTACAGAGTCAAAAGCCTTCGACTTAGTCAGTCGCAACGGGCTATTCCAAATACTGGAAAAATTGGCTGTCTCCCTCACCTACTTGCCATCATCAGACAGTTCCATGAAAATATGCTTGGCACAGTGCAGTTCGATGGAGCTAAGTCAGAGGCCTTCCCTGTCAGCAGCGGAGTTAAACAAGGTTGTGTACTCGCACCAACACTCTTCGCAATATTCTTCTCTGTACTTCTTCGATACGCATTCAAGGATAGCAGTGAGGGAATCTGGTTACATACCAGAGCTGATGGAGGACTTTTCAACACTGCCCGCCTACGAGCCAAGACCAAAACTACGGATGTCCTAATTCGAGAGCTACTATTTGCGGATGATGCGGCACTAACAGCACATACAGAATCTGGTTTGCAACAACTCGTGTCAAGCTTCTCCAATGCCTGCAAAGAATTTGGTCTGCAAATCAGCTTGAAAAAGACAAACATCATGGCCCAAGACACTCGACCTCCTCCTACCATAATTATCGAAAATGAAAACTTGGAGGTTGTGGACAGCTTCACCTACTTGGGATCCAAGGTCTCCAATGCACTGTCCATTGAAGAAGAAATAAACAGCAGAATTGGCAAGGCAGCCGCAACAATGGCTAAACTAAATAAGCGGGTCTGGCAAAACACCAAGCTAACGGAGAAAACCAAACTGTGCGTCTATCGAGCCTGTGTCATCAGTACACTACTATATGGGAGCGAGACATGGACCACTTATACATCACAAGAGCGTAAGCTTAACAGCTTCCATTTGAGATGCCTGCGCCGCATCCTTGGTATTAAATGGCAAGACAAAGTGCCTAATAGTGAGGTCCTAATGCGTGCCAATACCCAAAGCATGTTCTCAATTCTTAGTGAAAGACGCCTGAGGTGGCTAGGACATGTCAAAAGAATGAGCCCCGGCCGCATCCCGAAGGACCTCCTATATGGTGAACTTGCTTCAGGAAAGAGGAAAAAAGGCCGCCCACGCTTGCGATTTAAAGATGTCTGTCAAAGGGACATGAAAGCAGCCAAAATACATACAAGTGACTGGGAGTGTAAGGCAGAAGACCGATCTACGTGGCGCGCAGTTGTCAAAGAGGGCGTCATAGTAGCCGACGAGCAAAGAATGGAGGAGGCTGCAGACAGAAGAGCTAGGAGAAAGGCCAAAACATTTGGAAGCACAGAACTCGTGTGTAAAAACTGTGGCAAAGACTGTCACTCAAGGATAGGACTGCACAGCCACTCGAGAAAATGCAACCCAACCTAACGGTGATGCACCATCGTCTCATGAGACGGAAGGATGCCGGATATACAGAGTCAGCGGCGTGGACGTATACCTTAGGGCCTACAGAGTCAGTGGCGTGGACGCATACCTTAGGGCCTACAGAGTCAGCGGCGTGGACGCATACCTTAGGGCCTACAGAGTCAGCGGCTTGTAGGCATACCTTAGGGGCTACTTAAATCAACGTCGTGGACGCATGCCTTGAGTGGCTACATAACCAACAGCGTGGACGCATACCTTAGGGGCTACATAGTCAGCAGCCTGGACGCATACCTTGAGTGGCTACATAATCAACAGCGTGGACGCATACCTTAGGGGCTACATAGTCAGCGGCCTGGACGCATACCTCTTAAGTTGTATCCTCTATGAACAACATAAAAATATAAATAAAAAATATCATGAATTTTAAAATTATTAAAAAATATATGAACATTCCACCCCTTTCGACAAGTTATTATACATTATGGGGGAATGATTGGAGACTATTTTTGTGACAACACAAGTATGAATAAATTTTGTGTTATGTAAACCGAGGGGAGACACTTTCTTGTAAGCACTGCGTCCTGTTCCAGAAAAGACTTAAATTTTTGTTCAGGATCTGTCACGTTGAGAAAGTTTTTATGTTTGTCGGGGCCTTTTTATTTTTGCTTTTCTTTTTTGTAGAGCAACCTAAAGTGTCCATAGGGTTATCACAGGGGTCCTTTTTATTTTAATTGGGCATTTTGTTCTACATAGGCAGATAAAAGTTTTATTAGAGCCCATTCTAGCTACGGTTCATAGTAGTAGACTCGTGTGCTGAGGTATGGTGGTGCCGAGGTATGGTGGTGCCGGGGTATCGTGGTGCCGAGGTATCGTGGTGCCGAGATATCGTGGTGCCGAGGTATCGTGGTGCCGAGTTTGTAGCGAGGCTAAGTAGGGAATTCCACCCACGTGGGGTATGGGTATTTAGTGGAAGGCACCTCTGATCGTGTTCCTGTGTGCCCCAGGCGGCCCTCTGAGAAAGGACCGTCCCGGAGGTGTCCCCTAGCTATTAGTTCCTCGGTTCTGTTAAGGAGGGGAGGGGCAAATTGCTGGGAGAAATTCCAGGGAAGACCCATAAGAGCATTAGGCTCAGGGATTTTGATGTCATTCCACTAGTTGGATTGGAGCCAAAAACTCTTGCGAATATTGAACGGTGGGGGGGGGGGGAGAGAGATATATTATATACTTAGTTTTTACCAATACTGGAATAGTTTGTTGAAAAAGTATTATTATAGGACCAAATGGGGAACATAGTCAACATCAAGATGAAGATTTTCTTTCTTTCCCAAAGCACCCAAAATAATGTTTCCTTTCCCTTTTGCTTATTCTCCTTTATATCTTATGACTTTCACTTATTTTCATATATTAACTATTCTCTCTCTCTCTCTCTCTCTCTCTCTCTATCTCTCTCTCCAGTTCACAGCACCGACATACGCTACGGTACGGTATCCTTTGTGTCAAAGCACATTGCTCTGTCCATCAAAGGCGTTAATGTGGAAAGCCTAAGATATACTTAGCCATGCAAAAGAAAGTGCAGGTCAATAAAAAAAATAGCATAGCTTGTGGGTCAGTGCCACCCAAGGGCTGTTATTACTTTCATCGCACCAGCTTCCGTGAAATACACCCCCAACGCGCCCCAAAACAGCTTAAAGACGTTGGTCTTTTTGGGAAGTTTAGTCACATGATGTGTAATCGTTGTTCCATGTCCTGTAAATTTATGATTCCCAACGTGGGCGCTACCGCCCCCTGGTGTGGGCGCTGCAGTCATTCAGGGGGGGGGTGATGATTGCCACTGGGGTATGAGGGGGGAGTTGAATAACGATGGGTTAAAAATGTACATCAGCGCTGAGTTATATTTTTTTTCTGGAATGGTGTTGGCAGGCCGAATAAATTTTGGAACCGCTGGCGTAAAGTTATGTCTGTCATGATGATGATGACAACAACAACAATAACATCAGGATGGCATCTGGTCTCTGACTCACACTGACAAAATAATATGACTCCTCGGCTCTCTGCTTCTTTGAAAATGTGATTCAGCTGAGCAGTCCGCACTTATTTGTATACAACTGAGCTTCAAAGGGATTTAGAAAATGAAATCAAAGGACACACGCAAATGGAAAGTGTGTGTGTGTGTTTTCCGTTTCAGGATCAAGTGACGTTTTCATTATTCTCATGCCATCGCGTGTTGTTTTACTTTTAAATCCTAATGTTTAACTGGGTGTTTTCTTTTCCTTAACCGAACTGTGTTTGCGTGTGCATGCATGAGTGTGCGGATGAAAAAAGAGAAATAAAAATAGTGTGGAGTTGAAATCTGAAGCACCAGAAATGTGAGACACCCTTATTGTCTGTGGATTTCAAGGAAAAGCCGCGGATATGGAACTCATATTCCGATCGAGGTTGTGGGACGTCTGGTTATATACTTTGAGATGATGATGTTGTGACAGCTAGAACAAAACGAATACACAAAGGCATCATCAAAAGACATTGGGTACTTTTGAAGGCTCGAAAACAATCATTCTAAACATTTTAAACACGTTAATCTTCGATATCCAGTAAACACGTTAAGATAAGGAGACGAATTAAAAGAGTGTCCCCGAGATAAGGTCCTAGTCGTAATTACAAGTCCTCTAAACCAGAGCCATCCAAACTTTTTGCAAAGTGCCATGGGTTATATTCCATAAAGTAAAGGTATAGTTGGGCCGAATAAAGGAAATAAACAAAAAATTACATACGCTGAGACTGAGATTGAGTCAAAGCTTTTAGATCATTCCTTTGTTTGTTGTTGTTGCTGGTTTTTTATAGTTTTTTTTTAAAAATTCTTTTTGTGGTTTTGGAAGAAAAGTGACATTACAGACTTCTGATACACTTATTTCGTCTCTGTATAAATGTCTCATTCCATCACCAGAAAATTTTCACAAATTTGATTAAATAATGGCCAAGTTTTATGGAATAAAAGATTTGTATTTCATACTATTTACAACATACATTAAGTAAATAAAAAGTGTTGAAATTTACCTTATCCCAAAATTGTGATGAAAATAGTCATAATATAAATTGAAGTACACAAAGCCACATTCTTTTCCCTTTTAGAGTAAAGATAAATAAACAATGTTATGACATATAATTTCGCCATCGAACGTCATCAAATTTTGTGCAGTCAACCACCCATAACTGCATTTAATACTCAAAGTTAGCAACAATAAACACAACATAAATTTTTACAACCGCTTGATCTCTTATTTTTTATTCTTAAATAAATTATGAATTGTTGTGTCCTGATATATGTATAATGTCACCATTGCAGTGACCTTCCAAGAGTCAGTCAGTTATTTAAGACGCGGCCGCGGGTCAGTAAAAATTTAAGCGCGGGACATATTTGACACGCGGGCTGGACTTTCGACACTCCATATCTAGACCAAGAAATTTAATTTACCAACTTTTCAGAAATCCGAAACATGTACCGAACTGCGCTCATTTAATTGTTTTCTTTTTAAATCGAATAAAATATTTATATCGATACCTACATTTCCTAAACTGTGTCCGTTGGCTCTGAAGTGTGTCTTGTGTAAGATGTACGCTTGCTACACTGACAATAAGCCAGAATGAAGACATGCGTATTTAAGCACTTCAAAAATTGCTGGAGAATAAAAAATAAAATTTCAGTGCAAGTTTCTACAATGAATGTTAAGTGCGAATCAGAAGACGACCTCTTCGGTTCTTATTACTGTATCGTACTTTTAAAGAATTTTGACGTCATACAACCACCGGGGGAGGGAGGGGGTCACTTATTTGTATGACGAGGGGTAGGGGGTATTACAGAACTGTGACGTCACATCAAAAACGCGCAACTTTAAAGTTCCACTTCAATATTTTGTTGCTTATAATTTGTTTAATGACGTTTTACATGGCTCTACGCGTGTTACGATATTATAGTGCAGCCTTACACTAAATACAGACTTAAATGATAAAAAAGTGAATTGAAACATGCTAAATTTAATTAGAAAATACTGGTTTTTTTTTGTTTTTTTTTTTTTGGGGGGGGGGGGGTTCCTGCAAGTCTTGCTAAGACATTTTTTTTTTTTTTGAAANGGTTCTAACTTTTTGTGGTGACGTGTGACGAGTGGGATGAAGGAGGAAAAAATTGCTAAAATTGCTTGACGTCATTAATCAACGGCCCCTTAAGACGAGAATCCCCACAAAATTCTGTTTTTCTGAAAAAAGTAATTTGTTTACATTCTGGACGATAAGCGGAGTGAATACTGTAATGACATTCAAAACAAACTCAAATGCACAAAATTGTTACATATTAATTTTGCTGAAACATTTTAAGTTTAAAATAACAAAACATGTCAAGTTTTTGTTCTTGAATCCGAAATTTATTTGTAAATAAAAAGTGAGGGAAAGGGAAAGAATCATTGCAGGAAAACTTATGGAAATCAAAGTTAAATTTCATAAAAACGTTCTATTTTTTTTAAAAAACAATGTTTTACCTTTGACTGATTGAGCATTGCTAACTTACTGGAGAAAGCTATTCATATTTAAATAGAATATTTTATTTATTTTTTAAAATATTATTTCTGTAAGTATAGCCTAAGTTTGAAAACTGTTGTTCATTTCCGTGTTTACTTTTTTATTCTAAATTTTATTGTAGTTTTGCCAATGAAAAATGATGTTTGTCCAATGTCTATATTTGTTTTTCAATGTTTATACGTGTTTTCAAATCTGACCAATGACTACTGCCCAACCTCTAGTCAGTCTAGTGTTAATTAACATTCACCATTGTCCAAACAATGAGAAGATCAATTATTTCACTGATGCTGGTAAATGGTGACAACGCATTAGTCATAGTTATCATCCAAGATCACTTTAAGCTTGAGTCACTGGCGGCCATGATGCCGGTGACAAACTTGCGGGTCGTCCATCTTCGACACAATATTTAACAGCAGCCATAAGGGCTCATGTCGGCCTCCATTGATACTCCCTCACGGCTGCCTCGTTCTACGATACCAAGGGCGAGCACCATCAAATATTCAGGCTTTTAAATTGCGGTGGTTTCTCTTTCTGTTCCGTTCGACCTAATTATCTGCGTGAATCAGAAAGAACTACGGCGCACGCGCTGGATTCTTTCTACCAATGTTTCAAGGTCAGGTGGCCAACAAGGGTGGGGATGGGGGAGGGGTTGGGTTTGATTGTTTTTAATTAAATAGAGCTTAGTCATCGTTAACTTTGAAGAACAAAATATTGTTGCAAAATATTTACGTCAGTGCTGCCAGCACTAGGTTTTTCAACCTAGATCTTTGTTTTTTTCGACCTTTTCTAGGTTTTTTATTTCAAAGATAGCCATAATCTAGGTTCTTCTTTAAACGTGTAATTAAACAATGTTAAAGTACAAATATTATTAAATATGTGAAAATAATATCCTAAATAAATTTGATTTTTCAAAAATAAAATTAAGCAGCAGATGGCAAAAGAGTTTCAGCCGCTATGCTTTGTTACATTATGATATTTATAGCTCTATCCCTCTGAATTCGAAAGGTGGTGCCACTGTGGTGCCATCTGTCTAAACGATATCTGTTACATGATAAAACAGCTTGAATGAGCCAAAATATTCAATTTTATTTGACTTTGTGATAAACTCAACAACTCTGCAATTTTCTTCTGCCTGCGTTGAGAGAATATTCTCAAGTATACATGATATAGACCAAAGATAATCTAAAACAATGCTCAGATAGAAAAGTTATAAAAACACTTTTCCTACTCCATATCCGAGAACAAACACATACAAAATCTCATTCTTTCCGTCCGGAATTCGGAAGTTGAATGAGTTGCCTAATCAAACCAGGAAAACCAACACTCATCATCTTTTTTCAAGAACAAGATACCCAATATTTTCATTGTGTTCGATAGATCTTCATATATTTCACATTATCACCAAACAAGTCCAGTTCTGGGATATGAAACGATTGAAAATTTTAAAAAGTAGATATTGCGGAATCTTCAAATATTTTATTGAAGTAGAAGTGAATATGCCTACGACAAATCTGAAATATTTTTTTATCAATGACGATCTTACAATAATGAATTGCAGATCATCATGTGTTAATACTTCTTCTTCATGGCTGGAAAGTATACAGATGTTCAAGAAAGACGCAATAACATAAAATCTCACGGTCAAATCTTGATCAAACAGTTCAATATATCTAATTTGTTTACATAATACTCTAACTGGAACGAATTTTCTCTTTTAGTACTCTAAAACGTTGTTACGCATTCTTTTTAATACCCATACACCCTTTGAAATATCTAATTACTTTACAAGCGAGGCTTCAGTATAGAAAATAGTGAATACACCATAAAGCCGTTTTGAGATCATTTTGAAAGTTATAGAAAAACTGAAAGAGGCAGAAAAAAAAAGCTCATCACACCAACAGACGCTGGAACCTTGCTAGTCATGGCACAATACAATCTTTTTATTTTCGAAGATATGTCAAAGATGCCCGAAATTATTTACAAATGTATAATGCTAGAAAAAAAAATGCTAAGCAGAAGATGATCATAGAGAAATTAATGGAACATTTACAGGATGCTTTGACATTTAATAAAATTTTATGTGAAGACCTCATCCTTTTCATTGAATCTTCAAGTCAAAGCAGAGGATAGCAAATTTTTGGTGATCCAAAATATGTACGCATGTTATTAAGAAAAACAATTGAGACGAAATTTATATTATTAGTAAGATTAGATTACCGTAGAAATTCATGTGAGACTTTGGGAGGCATGTAGAATTTAGAAAACAGATACAATTTTCGAACACCTGCTAGACTTTGAAATTTTGCCTTCAAATTAGAGTATTCCAATGGCATTGTCAAGCAAAGACTATTTAACCCCATGGGTAAAAAAAAAAAGAATTAATGAATTCAAGACCAGTTGATTTAGTAACGTTCTTTAAGACATTAAGGCTTAAAGTTACCTTGTCGTCGATAATATAATTAATTTAAACATTGCGCTTAAGTTAGGTAATGCAAGAATTTAAAATAGCTTATCTGAAATTAAATTAATACAAAATTAATTACGATCTATTGCTATTTCAATTTTGGTTATTGAACATGGCAAGGCTGAAAACATTGATACAAGAACATAAACATTTTTAGTGTCATAATTACTTTCTAACACATAAACTATCTTTACTCTACAACGTTAACATATTTTTTCGGGGGGGGGGATTTTGGTTCTACCCCGGGCGGCACATTCCCACGATACGCCGCTGATTTTGGGTCTTTATGATGCCAAGTTTTCCCCCTTAATAATTATTTCGTAAAAATAAATATTTAAAAAGTGGTTCCCAGCTGCTAATAGAATAAGATATAATTGACCATTATACCATGATTATGTTGTGAAATATTCTTAATTATTTCAATTATTTCAATTTTATCCTAAACCTGGCCTTAAAAATATTTTTTGTTTTCAATTGAGTCATATTCTGTAAACAAAATGATTTTAAGGTGTTACATTGATTAGTGTTAAATTAGGCAGGGCTGAGCACTTTAAAAATCGACATTTTAGAGCCCAGCTAGTATTTTTTTTATTTTCATTTTTATCTTCACAAATTAATATTATATTCCTCAAGCACTTGCTTTTATGAACATGCAATCTCAAGTTTTCTAATTTTATGCGCAACAAGATTTAAAAATTAAAAACATAATTAAAAGTACTCTTTTAAATGAAAAAAAAACTATTCTGTCCAAAAGTGTAATTTAAATTATTAAAATAAATGCTTCCCCCGTCCCCTTGGAAAAAAAAAAATAGAGAGAGAAATTATAATAAATAAATGAACAAATTAAGGTTATTATTAGGTTGTCTACTAAAATGGAGCTGGTACTGATGAATTTATAGTTTACGGTCTTGAACTCACAGTAGCATCACACAAACGTAGAGAATGTTGACATTTGGTTATAACTAGCATGAGTTTAATGAATATCTCCTTGTTTCATAAATCATGATCTATCTAGCAGAGAGTTTAAAAGTCGGCCTGCAACAGATCGATCCTGTCAGAGCTGCCGTAACAAGTACGTTCTAAATGTTTGATTAACCGAACTCAACACCAATCATCCATCTGGTACCACATGTTTATTAATTACCCGCTAGACATGTCCGCTGTATAAACGTTCAGCTTGAGTCAGTGGCGACCTCAGCTTGACCCGGACGAGCCACAGGTCCGAGTGATTGTCATCTATTGAGACAGATGTTGAGAACGGTCAGTCACTCTTCCGAAATTGGATGATAATAAAATATTCGCCTGTTCCATCTCACTAAGCCATAGACTTAATGCGCTTTATTTCCCGCTCTACTTCCTGAGTACTTGTCATTATCATCAGTACTTTCATTTGTTTTGTTGATCGTCCTTCGTGAATTATATTTATACATACAGATACCCGTGTATGTGTGTGTGTTAATGCTTGCGTATGTAGGTGTGTGTGTGTGTGCATGCGTGTGCGTGTATATGTGTGTGTGTGCATGCGTGTGCGTGTACAAGTGAAGAGAGACAAAGAAATAAAGATTTAAAAAACAAGTAAGAAAGATAAAAATAGAGAAATTAGATATATATTAGTGTAAGAGAGAGGGCAATAGAGAGAGAGAGAGAGAGAGAGAGAGAAGGAGAGTAGGAAAAAGAGAAAGACGGAGCTAAATAGAAAGAAAAAAGAAAAGAGTGAGTGTTGAGATTAAGAAAGATCTTGGAGAATATAAGGTAATTAGTTCTCCAGAAGCCCATTCCTACACCGATTCGTTGATTCAGATGATCTTGGCATGAAACATCAGCACAGACTTGCTGCCTTTATGGACTTCAAACTCTTTCCTATTCTTAATCCTTTTTTTCCCTTTAGTATAGCAATGAAATAATTACTATTCTGTTGTCAGTGCTCTTCGGATGCCCCCAAAAGGCACAAAAGCATTTTTTTAAAAGCATTTAGCATAAGAAGAAGAAATATTTTGCTCTGAAAAATTGGTAGTTTTACGTTTGTGTATTTGCTTGATTTAAAAAGTCTTTTTTTTTTTTTTTTTAAATTACTTTTTATCACATTGATATTATTTTTTCTTTCGGAGTCTTTTATTTCATACATAAATTTACAAAATATTGCGCTAAAACTGATAATTTTTTTATGGATAAGTAGCCATACATCCATTTACCCATTATTTTAACCCGGAAAGAGTATTTGGTGCCGTACAATTATTTGAATCTTTAACTACATCTTTTTCTTCTGGTTATAAATTTTTCTTTACATGTTCACCAGCTTGCATTGGTCTGCTGGATCATCAAATATTCTACTCCCCACCTTAACACTTTCCCGGCGCTTCCCAAAAATATTCACATTGTCATGTTTTAGTTCCTACACCCGATCAATATCGCTTACAATCACTTTCCAGCACTGAATATTTCACAAACTCATCTCTCCCCACTCTCTCCTCTCCACCCCCACCCACCAGACAGCCCTCTTACCTGGCCCTTGTTAAAAACGACTCACTCCCCCCCCCGCCCTCCACCAGACAGCCCTCTTACCTGGCCCTTGTT
>MUZC01001072.1:37428-105350 GCA_002072015.1 Radix auricularia
ATATCATATTGTTGATTTGGCCCTCTTTCTTTTTCCTCGACCAAGAAAGAAATGTAGAGGTTGAAATCCAGTATTGAAAATCAGAAAACAGCGTTTGCAAAGAAATTAAAGGTTTATCATAATTGGACGAACAGGGAAGGGATTGATTCCACTTCCTTGTTGTCAAGGGTGGCCGGCGCTAGTCGGATCCTTTATCCCAAATAAGACGTTAATACACGGGAGATTACATTCATGGTCCAATCAGAAACAATGTCAAAAGTATAGTGAGTGGAATGAACTTGTGGAGGGGGGGGGTTGACATGTTCCTGGGCTATTCAGTGCCATTGTGTGTTGGCGGGGAGAGAGGAGGGGGGGGGGGCTCCGGCTTAAATAATAGGATGTTTAGAACCAGCGTTCGAGATATTTCCACCAACAAGGAGTTGTGTATCTTATATGTTACAGACGCTCCTTCTGTACAGAAGATTATTGCGTCCTACGTATTTCTATGAAAGATTATAATCGCGTAAATGGAATCAGGGGCTTATCTGCTACAATCATTCAACTTGTGAAGTCTAAGTCCTTCAATAGTAAATTCCTTTACAATAACAAAAATCAAGAAGGCGCTAGCATGCTCTTAAAGATTATTGGCTCCGATATGTTTACCGGAGAAATAATAATTGGCTTTTAAAGTGTGACAGAACTGAAACTGTTTTGTAATTTGTTACTTTAAACGTTTTCATTACTTGAAATAATGACACCATTCATTTAAAGACAAGTCTCAGTGTACATTTCTCTAATGATACGCTGCTCGTCTGCAGCTTGACACCTACGGCTAAAAACACCAACTGACGAATGGGAGTCAAACTGCAGGGATATAACACAGGCTCAATAACGACAACTGTTTACTTTAGGATGAACTCTGTTGGGACCACACCGAATACAGCCCCCGCCCCCCACTGTAAATCGTTTTAATTCATTAATTTATTTATGTGTATGTAAATAAAGAAGTTATAAATTACCTATGTACAATTTTCGTTAATTTTCAGTATTCTCAAAATACCAAAAACAAATTAATACATTTTTTGCCTCAAAGAAATTGCTCATAAAGCAGGCTTGATTCCATTTAGACATTTAGATGAATTTCAATAAAGCTCTCAACTGCAACTATAATCCGAAATAGCGATGGTCCGATTCAAAGTCCAGAGCTTTAGCCTTCTGTAAGGTTTTTTTTTTTTGTTTTTGTTTTGTTTTTTTTTTTTTTTTTTGTTGTTTAAATATCATTGTTTCCCACGCTGTCGTAATCCAAATTATCTCACAGTTTTTTTTTTCTTGTAGAGTTGTTAGAAGATCCCCAGCACAGCGCTCAGCTGTAACAGTTAATTGCCTTAAAAATCAGTGTCCGGACTGATTGACAGGTCGGGAGTGCAGTAATGTGAACAACTATCAATCGCAGCCGTTTATAAGTCAATGTCCGGATGGATCGGACGGTCCGGTACTTCCAAGCAGCGCATTCACAACGGCATTGTCGAAACCATTTAGTGTAATGAGTGAGGTTTTAGCTTGATCGGGGTGGGGGCTTGACAATCCAATCACAAAGGATGAGCTTGACAGAGCGTAGGGATGGGGTAAGGTGGGGATTGGGCCGGTGGTCATATGTATTAAATATGACATATAGGACGAAGGCAAATGGAAAGTGTTGGTGGTAGGGTTGACAAGGGAAGATACCATCACCTCTATCAACCTTTTATTTATTTATTTTTAAACAATTTTATTTATATGTTAAATGAAAGTGATAATTAGATTTCCACTTTCGTAGTAATGAAAGCCATGATAGAATTGAGTGTCTAAAGTCACCATATTTTATGATAGAATAGAGTGTCTAATGTCCACCATGTTTTCCCAATATTGTCTCTCCCACTATGTATTACACCTGTAACATGTAGTTGATAGCTTGACGTGCCATCTAAAAAACGGTGTTAATCGTCAGGGCATTAATATCATGTTACATGCATTGTAAGAACAGTAAAATTCAGGGTCAATTTATCGTTTTCAACTTAGGCGGAGAAGACATATTTCCATGTCAGATCTATTGGAAGACTGGTGAATGTAAGAAATATTGAAAGATTGGTAAAGTTTACGAACTGTTGACATATTGATGAGTTAAAGAACAATCAAAAGATTTGTTAGTGTATGACTTGAGCTTTTGAAAGATTGGCGAGTATTTTATTTTTCTTAATGATTTGTGAGGCAATGGAGTATTGATAGGTGAGTCCAAGAACAATGGACAGATTGGTCAGGCTCCTGACAAATTTTTAATTTTTTTTTTTACAAATTTGGTTTAGAATACAATATAAAATAAAATAATCATATTTTATAATTAAACTAAGCAGATTGATTTTTGCCCATTCACACCGAGCCCTCCATCTTGCTGATAATGACGCATCCTGATTGCGCGAACAGACGCCATACCTCAGGTGTCACTGACTCACCTTGTGAAATATCGGCACAGCGCACAGTCACTTCAATCACGCACTGCCAGTGACTAACACTGACACTGGCGAGGGGGGGGGGGGTAACCTGCAGTGACAGATGAATGAACCCGACTAATGGACGGTATCGAGTCCTGCACACCTTCGCCCATCAGTATCACATCTGACTCACGTAGTCACTGACAGCTATCGAACAGTAGGAATAGCTGATGGGACTTACTTCGCTGCTCTAATCGATTCCAATTATATTAATCAAGGGATTGAGGATTTATCGAAATGAAACCAACTACGCTGATCTCTTCTACGATGCCGACTTGGGAAATCGATATCCTCATGTGACGCATAATAGAGGCGAATTCGATTATTCATAAAGTAAATTCAAGGATGGTTGTCATTATGAAATCCAATTAATGATTTATTTAAGGGGCGTATAATTGTTGACCTCGACTTCAGTCGAAAAAATCTATACGCGGATACGATTACTCGGTACTGATGTTATTTCTGGGTATTTTTATTGCAGGCTCGGGCTCAGGGTTAGGGTCGGTTTTTAAGGGGATATTACGAGAGACGTTCATTAGACCTTCGTAAACAATTTACTGCATGCCAGAGATCAGATTCGTTGCGCACTGATTTTTATAGAATCGAATACTCAGTTGCGCCAATTTTTCAGCCCACTGGTGGTTTTGATTTTGAAAACTATAATTTATTTTTGAAATCTTTAAATTATCCATTTTTTATTTTAAAAAATTGAGAGATAATTTGTAATTGCTTTTTAAATAAAAAAAAATTAAGCTATTTTTCTTTTAGAGTTTATGTATTTAAATATTTTATTATATATTCTCATTTAAATAATTTATGAATAAACACAAACGTCCAATCTTGAGTGCACACCCCAATATTAACTTGGTTACAGCTCCATGTCAAGCTTTTGACGAATTGGGAAAGGTTGAAGGGTCGTGGAAATTATATGTCTTTTCATCTTTTTAATAGTATGTAGCGTGGGAAAACGGGGCGGTTGAGGAATTTCTAGTTGCCATTCTTAGGTCAGTTATTTTCAAGAATTTCGTGAAAGATTCATTTTGACAAGCTATTTGAAATATTCTTTGAAAGAATTTGTCAACATTTTCTAGATTTTCCATACAAAATGGCAGTTGATTGAAAAAAAATATAATGGCTTTATGAGTGTTTTAATATTTTTTTTTGGTCAATTACGCTGCTGTCAGTACTCGTTTTCTAGGGGTTCTAGCCCCTCTCTCCTTTCGTCCACTCGTACCAAATGAAACGCCACAAGTCCTTGTCAAGCAATATAATCTTTATTCTCGTGGATGAAACTCTGGGTCATTACCTGACCGTACACATGCAATTAAGCGCAGGCACAGGCTTTCTCTCCCTTTAGTCTATGTACCTCTATCACACAGCCATGTCCGGTTACCACCACACGGTCTCTGTGTACATCTCAGTTCCCTGTTCGCCTCTGTGTCCCCTTTACTGTCACACACACCCCAGTTATATACCCGTCTGCACTGCCCTTGCATGGACTCAGTCATCTGATCCACGCCCCACGTGAACATGATATACAAATGATATACTTCCACTTCCATATATCCCATCCTCTCTTTTTGCACCTGGTGGAAACAAATTTATCTGATGGGCTGTTGCTGATAGCCAGGCTTGTCCATAGGAATGTTTTTCGCATGGGATTCCCATGGGAAACGTCCCATGGGATGGGATGGGACAGGCATAAATTGCAATGTGATTGGATGGGATGGGACAGAAAAATATGTCCCATGGACAAGCCTGATAGCAGACTTTGCCTCTGGTCTCTCCAGACCAATGATTCAGCGACTTATTGTTAACAGTGCCAACGACAAATTATTTTTTGTATCATATGTATTTATGTTCTAACAAAATTACTATATGCAATATGGAAAGGTGACAAAGTTACTTTTTTTTTTACTAAAATGTTAAGTTTCCAGTTTAGGAGGTTATAAAATATTTTTAAAATAAGTTGGCTGTATTTTAAAGTTCTATAAATCTGTCTTTAGTTGTTGTGGACAATGACTCTATATTGGTCAATGTATTATAGTTTTACGCTTTAAAGCCTACACTTTTGGTCTGTTTAGAATTAAATAAGGGTAAAAAAAAAATCTTCAGCTGTTATTGGTTTCTTTCCTAGGCTTTCAATTAAGTTTATATATCTTATCTTATCTTATCTTATATGTTACAGACGCTCCTTCTGTACAGAAGATTATTGCGTCCTACGTATTTCTATGGTTTGTGTTTAGTCCTGTATTCTTACTAGAGTTTTAAAAGATGATAAAGTGGTGGCTTTCCTGGTTTCTTCAGGCAACCCATTCCACGCCCGAATACCGGACGGAAAGAAAGAAAACTTGTATGTGTTTGTTCTTGCATATGGAATAAGAAAGGTGTTTTTATCTTTATGTCCATTTGAGGGTTGTATTAGGTTATCTTTGTGTTGTATTTCTAAATTAGAATTTATTGCCTTATGTATAATTACTAATTTACTCTTGGTTCTTCTATCCTCTAGTGTTTCAAGGTTTAATGATTTAACTAATGGTGTTACTCTTGTCAGTTTTGAATATTCTCCAGTAATGAATCTGGCAGCTCTTTTTTGTATTTGTTCTAACTTATCAATATTTTCTTTGGTGGATGGGTCCCATACTGAAGATGCATATTCTAGTATAGGTCTCACCAGGGTGAGATAGCATTTTAGTTTTATATCTTTGTTACATTTGTAAAAGTTTCTTTTTATAAAGCCTAAGGTTTTGTTAGATTTTTTAATAACTTCATTGACATGGGGATTCCAAGATAGTTTCTCATTTATTATGACTCCTAAGTATTTCGCATCTTTAGCTTGGGTTAGTTCTTTTCCATGAATGAAATATTTTGAATTTATTTGTTTCTTTTTCTTTGTTACTCTTAGCAGTTGACATTTTTCTGGGTGGAAGGACATACTCCAGTTAGTTTCCCATTTTATTAATTCATCTAAGTCTTTTTGTAAAATTTTGCTATCTTGTTCTGACTTGATTGTTCTATAGATTATACAATCATCAGCAAATAACCTAAAGTTTGATTTAGTGTTTTAACTTTGTGAATAAAATAAAATTTCTTTTTTTAACTTTTACTATAGGCTACGGCGTTGGTCTAAAATTTTAAGAGCATATATAATTAATTTCTTTTAAATGTATTATCACTTTATCAAAGATTTGCCTGTTAAGTTCCTGCCTTCTTTTGTACCTTTCAACCAAGTCGATAAATGTTCTTTTTTTTAAAAATCCAAAGACGTAATGGTAGTACATAGTTATAATGCTATGGTTGTTGTAGATCTCATACCGCTGAAGTTAAACGGACTGCCCGGCCTTCTGTCCTTTACTAACTGGCTGCAAATTGACTGTAGTTTGAAGCTGTATTCCCTTTGCACGTCAATACAACAAAGGGGTGATCTTAGAATTTAAGGTTTTTGGGTTGTTGTTTTTTTTGTCTTGATAACAAAACACATTTATTCTTCTCTCCACACACTTTTATCGGGTCCTCCTTTCAAAATCTATAAACCTCGGTGGTTAATGCTTCGAACCAAGACTGAAGTAGTAATTATTTTACATAAAACAATTAATTCCAATTTAGAAATACAACACAAAGGTAACTTGATAGAACCCTCAGATAGACATAAGAATAAAAGAACCTTTCTTATTTCGTAAGCAAAAACAACACGTACAAATTTTTGTTTTTCTCGTCCGGGATTCAGGCGTGGAATGGGTTGCCAGAAGAAACCAGGAAAGCCAACACTTTATAAAAAATTAAAAATCTAATAAGAATGCAGGACTGGTCACAAACCATAGATAAGCGTACGATGCGATTATCTTCTGTATAGAAGGAGCGTCTGTAACAGATAAGATAAGATAAGACAAGATCTGAATAAAGTCTTGGTTAAGGGTAAAAAAATTGGTTTAACCCCTGAAAATTTACTTTTAACTTTATACCATTACTTATATAGAAGACAATAGAAATTTTGGCGTATTCAGTTTTGTTAATAGACTGTAATTTTGAAAATTTTTAACAAAACTAAATAAATACACATTTTTCCCCTCTGTATATAAATATACAAATTTTGTTGTTGTTTTGGGTTGACGATTTGAATTGTAAATGTCATTATAAGCGCATTTTTTTCCGGCAAAAAAAATATTTTTGTAATGTATATGATGTAAACACTAAGCATTTTTTCAGGCTCAAAAATTTGATATGTACGCTGTAAAACCTCAACTATTATTTTATTCTGACTCAGATATATAAATATTTTTCTAGGTTTTAGTTATAAAATGACGGCCTAAACATGTCGGGTGCCTTAAGTAATTCCCAAATCCTTTCCTCTTGTAAATCCTACAATGCAGGAAAGGCTCGTGTTACACTTCTAATTTCCCATATCTAATATCTTGTTTTTGGCATGTCAGGTGACTGATTCATTGTTGTTGTTGTTTTTTTATATCGCCACCCAGGAAAGAGGTATCAAGACAATCGAAGAAAAACATGCATGTGAACTGTTTAACAGAATTAATTGGGTGAACTGTTTCTAGTCTACATAAGAGTAATTTGCAGGTGAAGTTTTTGCCGAATTTGTATACTTGAAGTATGCAAGTGAATTGTTATAGCAAGACTCAAGAAACAACTATATCAGTGCATTGAAAATTTAGGTGTAGGAAATATAAAATATTTTATTGTATTTTATTTACAGTAAATTTAGAAGAAAAAAAGAAGGATTTCATAAAATCTTGTATATCTTTATCATTTTAAAAATAATTTCTCCCATTTTGAAATTGTCAATCAGAAGAAAGGAAGAAAATAAAAAAAACTTTGAGACAAATATTTATTTACAAATTTACAAGAAAAATTAACTCCAATGAAAATTTTTCCTTTCTAATGCAATGTCTTCATTTCTAAATGTAAACACTTTATTCCTAATTCAGTAGTTTTATTTACATGAATTCATTTCTACTACGCCATTCAACATTGGTAGTGAATTTAGCTTAAAAGTTAGGAAGGGTTTAGCTTATCTTGTTATCATGATTCTGATTCCTCCATAAATCCATGCTTGGCACTGATAAATTTATTTCCGTGAAATGATTTAGAGCGTCAGACTTAATATGGAGGTGAGAAAGACTTCGATAAACAAACCTACGGCGTGCCCAGTTGCTAGGGTGTCACAGGTCGTTTCTTAGGCTTCCTTCAAGTCTATGGAACACGGAGCTCTGACCAGATTCACCAAGAATAGGGACAGCTCAAATGAAAGTGAAACTAACCGACCTGAGTGCCAATTACTTTGAACATTAATTCGGTTAACTGTCATCCTCATCAGAGTACTGGGAGAAAGTGTAAGTATTTTAATTATAAAGATGATTTTTTTCTAATAATCGCTGTTTTTGGATTTGTTAAAAAAAATATACTTATATCTACTACTTACTTTTTGCGAGTGGATTTTTTATCGAGCTAACTTTGTGTCAACGTAGTTAATAGTTTTGCATGAAAGAGATCTGCCAACAAAATAGTTTGAAAACCGAGTGTTATAAGCCGAATCTATTCAGTCAAAGAGCAGCAGGTTTTTACCACCTTGTGACCAGGTAATAAAGATATCCACAGCAGTCCAAATCATATTAGTATAATTATTTGATTTTGCGCAATAACATGAGCTCATAACTCCAAAAATTTAAAGTAGCAATTTTAAGTTAATCGAATTAGCAAAGATAATATCCTATTCTTTGTAGACAGCAAGATAAAAACATTCTACCACGGTTAAAAAGATATTGAAAAAACAAAGATGGATTTATAGATATCGTGTAATTTTTCGGGCGAATTTACCTTTAATAAAAGCTTCTTATATTTCTAATATTAATGCCTCCTAGGTTTATCCATGATTTATGTCCAGGCTTGCATTGCATTTTTATTTGCATTTTAAGAGCTAAACGTGTATTTCTATTTCCCATTTGATCAGACAACCGATTTGCCCAAATTAAAGTCGGGAAGATCGAGACATTTTGTGTTTGTTCTTACAAAAGGGTTTTATTCTTATCTCTATATGAGTGTTGTATTAGGTTAACTTTGTGTTGTATTAGGTTAACTTTGTGTGTATTAGGTTAACTTTGTGTTGTAATAGGTTAACTTTGTGTTGTATTAGGTTAACTTTGTGTGTATTAGGTTAACTTTGTGTTGTATTAGGTTAACTTTGTGTTGAATTACCAAGTTAAAATCAAGTCTCGTATGTATTACTATGTATGTACTTTCCTTTTTGTTATTTCATCCTCTAGAGTTTTATGGCTTCATGATCTAACTAATGATGTTACTCTTGTCAATTTCGAATATCCTTCAGCAATGAATCTTGCTGCTCTTTTAGGAATTCGTGCCATAATTATTCACATACAGAAGATACATATTCTAGCCAGTGGCAGCGTTAGGTAAGCGCGGGGCCTAGTGCCAGCAATGACCCCGCGGGGCCAGAGTACTAGTAAAGATCGCTAAGCACCAGTATGCTATGGTATTTAAAAATATGAAATATCTTGATTATTGTGTAATTTTAATACCGCGTGCCACCATTTTATTAAATTATTACAAGGGAATAAATTGTTCTCTGCAGAAAAAACTTCACTAAAGCCGCTTTCACTGTCGCTAAATTTACAGTATGGTAGAGTCCACAGCAGCAACCGCAGGACAATCAAAATTTTGTTTATCTGCTTGTTTTGGAAAGTACTTATCCAGTGTTCCCTTTTGACTTCTGTCGAATTCTTCTCTTAGTTTGCGTTTTTTAGCTTTTTCTGCGCCTGGGTCATATTTGCAAAATCATATATTCAGTCAGTGATTCTCATACCTTGACACTCTTCCAACTATCGTACAGAGAAATCGCTTTGATGACACTAATTAATGTTTCCGATCGCACCACTACCGAGACACTGCCATTCCGATGACACAGTTTTCTAAAAATAACTATTTTAGTAAATCTATTGTGAATGACGTGTACACAAATAAAGGGGATTGGCTGAATAGTACATATGATCTATTTTCCGCTAACGGTGTAATGCTTTCAAAGACGTCTAGAGCTACGCTACGGAATTTGACCTTCAAAAAGGATTACAAGAGTGCCTCTTTCGTTTCTTTACAATCGTTTCCAGCATAAGTTCTACCATCCACTCTTTTGGTTCTACATGTATAGGCTATTAACCAGGACGAGACATGTTCAGGACCAAAACGCGGGGCCTACCTAAGCGCGGGGCCTGGGGCAGTCGCCCCAGTTGCCACCCTCAAACGCCGCTCCTGATTCTAGCACAGGTCTCATCAAAGTATAAAGAAGCATTTTAGTTTTATATTTTAACTAGCCGACCCGCGTCGTAGCATACGCCGCTAATGATTTAGTGACGGGTACACACAGTTGCGCATGCCTGGAGAGCGAGTGAGGGCGCCTAAAGAAATCATTTTATGAAAGCAATTATTGAGGAGAGTTCGTAACTATTTTTCTGTCACTGAGCGCTACGGAGAGCACGAAGTAATTCTACCAATGTCGAGAAACAAAGCTTACAGCCGTGTTGCGAAGTCATGTTTGAAAAAAAAAAGTGTGAAATGAACGGGCGTAAACACAAAAATTTTAAAAATTCAAAAAGTAATGTCTTAGCTGGGGATTAAACCTACGACATTCCGCGTGTTTGGTGAAAGCAATAACCACTACACTACGAAATACATGCTGTTCTGTTGTTCTGAAAGAACAAAGTAATTGCACTCAATTGACTGCCATTTTGATCTCGATGACCCCCCCCCCCCACACCCTCTGCACTATCGTTTCTTGCCAGCTGTTTGGTCGGTGGGGTTAGACAGCTTGCTTGGTTGAACCATGATGACAATTATATAAATATAGATAGACTTTCCTGCTAAGACACAGGTGTATATGATAGTGTAAAAGTTAATTAGTCATGTCTAATGTTGAATATACTTAAATTTCTGTATTAATAATAAGAGATTGTTATATTTATCATTTATTATCATGGTGGTGTCATAGAAATTTGACTATATAATTAATGGATTGCTTATATATATTTTTTTTTAAATATCTACCCAATCTACGTTGAATTGCATCAATATCCTTAGGCAAAAATATTGTTTTCCTTTTTTTCTTTAAAAAAATGGACATGAGTAATTTACATTTACTAATTCACTAGCAATCACTAGGATACCAATCTATAATAATAAAAAATATAAAGGTGTCTGTCCGGTCATCGATAGCGCTTGGTCCCACAAAGTTGTACAAACTCCCACAGCCAATCACTAGTGGATAAAATTAAATCTCCTTTTACATATTATGGAACAAAATTAGGCGGACATTCAAAACGAGTCGTTAGGGGTGCAGTATTTTTGTCATCATTCAGTACTGAGTTCACATCTTTAAGTGTGTCACTTCTGCTAATCACAACTGTTACTCTTAGACCACGTATAACCGAAACGACGGCGGAACATCCATTGATGGGCTTTGATGCTCGTTTTAAACAATTTCTGTTAAAACCATTAAAATATATAACTAACGTTGCACAATTTTCTTTTAAAAATACATTACACAGTGGCTGCGTGAAATAAATTTTCCAAAGCATAATATATAGTCTATAACATTTATGTTTTACTAGATTGAGAGAGTTATGTATTAAAATGTTAAAACATTTTATTTGGGGTCAATTTATTTTTTGATTAAACGTGAAACCCCGTTCATTTGTTTTTTCTTTAAAAAAATCATTTTTGTCTTTCTAAGCAGAAAAAAAAAATAATAATAAAATAATGAAACAAGATAAAATTAACACAATACATGTCAAAGAAATGAACCTTAACTGGATGAAATATGAGACGGGAGAGTACCACATATTTTGTTGGAAAACTTAGTGTGATTAGCCGAGGTCACTAGACACTAACATCTACAGCAAGTGAGTCGAACTTGTTATCAAATAAATCACTGAGACTTGTCAGAGAGATATGGTTATACAGAGAGTGGCCAAGCCGAAGACAACCTGGTCATTGCTCACCCCACCACCCAACAAATCAGTGACCATGAATGAATCACGTGTTTCTTTGTCACCCATGCACCAGCCTCCTCTGAGACGACACGTGACCAGAGATCTCTTCTTGCCGACAGTTGCACATAAACCGCTCTGAAATTCTCACAGCATTGCACTCTCGCGCTCGGAATTCTGTGGCCCACAATTAATTGTAATTTTAAATGTTAATTTTGTCAGAAAACATTGCAGGAGAGGATTCAACAACTTCCCAAAGTTTCCTAGCGATCTCATATCAAAAATAATGTAGAAAATTATTATAGAAACACTCCACATTGTTATTTTTTTTAAAATTATTATTTTTATTTTTTTAAAATAAAGATAAGCTTTATTGTTTGTCTACCCGTTAATCCACGATATCCACTCCTTAACTGTTTATGAATGACCTTTATTAATAAAAATTTGGATGTGTTTTTTATTGAGCTATATAATACGTATGTGAATATTGATGCCTAGGGTAGGGGGGGGGGGTTGCGATATTATATATTTGATTTAAAGACAGAGTTGAATCGCAAGGTTTGGGCTTAAAATTTACCCTGCTTGTTTAGCTTAAGCTAAAAATTATAATTTTTAGTATAGAATCAAAATGTATTGGATGGATCATATTCTTAGTGAGTCTACCATCAAAGTAATCACTTTAAAAATGAGATTTTCGACTTAGAGTTTTCGAATGACATTATGCTGTTGGATTCCTACGTTAATTAGGAACTTATGGCTCAAATGTAAGTATATTCTTAGTGGATCTACCATCAAAGTAATCACTTTAAAATGAGTTTTTAGACTTAACTGACATTTGAGCCATAAAATCCTTATTAACGTAGAAATAAAAAATAAAAAAAATGATGCCTTCGAACAATTGTGTGTTACCGATGTTGAAAGTGTTTGATCGAATTATCTCCTCATCATAGTTGTACAAGGCGATTATGTATAAACCTAGACAAGGATAAAAAATGCCCACGTCACTTACCTACGACTCTATGCTTTTTCTGTGCATCTCTTGCATTCAATGTTTACTCTATCCTTAAAAATACCCTAAAATTTGACTCTCATCTTCTCATCACCCGAATCGCTTGCCTGTGTGATTAAGCGTAATTGCCATCGACCACGCCCATCCAACACACACACACAAAATAAATACATAAATAATTTTTTTTTAAAAACGCAAAACAGCAAACCTAACAATATTGACAGTCACCCACCAAATCTTCCGTCTTGTTTCCTTTGTTTAATGAAATTTTTCAATGGAAAAAAAAAAAAAACCGACGGTATTAATTTTTTTTTTACCTAGTTGTTTTCAAGAACCACAACAAGACAGTACATTATAAACTCGATTAGAATCAATGGTTATATTTAAGTTAATTATTAACTAGTTGAGTCCAGCATCAAAGTTTAGTCGGTAATTGACCATCTGAGTAGAATATTAACTATATCAGACCAAAAATCAACCACCTGAGTCAGTCATAAAATTGTCTAAATCATATAATAATCAGCCGAGTCATTTATTTACGACCTTATCCGACTTTAGGACCCGTCAAGGATCAGGGCCATTGATCATATTGCCACCAAATAAGCAACTAGGACATATTGTGATGATATATTATATTAACTAGCGTCTGACCACCTCACCAGCTCTGGTGTTTTCATGGCCGTTTTGTTTCGTTGCTCCCATTACCTCGTGGGGGTCGTAAGGGGTTCCAATTATCCCATTAGAACTTTATTGGGACTTGTTAGACTTTGAGGCGCCCATCTCCTGTCCAAGTCAGCGTTGGATTTTTAAAAAAATCAATATTCATTCATCAGGCCATTAGGCCGTGATCATCGGCTGGAAGCTGGTGATTGTTATATTCGTTTCTCGCATACCGTTGTCACACTGTCTTCATTTGTGAGCACACCTTCGGGATCGGTCCCGGGAAGTAGAATAATGCAACTAGAATCAACTTGGTTTAACAAGTTATTTCAACACACACAAAAACAACCAGAATCGTACATGTTAACGTTTCCTGTTAACGTTCGTCTGTAATGTTTGGATGGTGTGCATGCGGCTCGGAAATACTGAGAACCATTGGATTACGAGACGCGCGCCTTCAACGCAATTACAATAATGACCCCATCAAGATCGAGGGATTTGCGAGTGACGTCACCGCAAGGTGAGTCATGGTGACATGGCCACGTGAGGTTGTTTTGTTTTGTTTTTGTTTTTGTTGCTTTCTTTCCCCCATCGTTTTGTGGGCGGTGAATAAAAATAAAGAACCAATTGGAAATTTATGTGGGGTTCTATCTAATTGGGGCATTTTTTGTTCACTAATCAATTGATTTATTTAATTTCAGGGTCAGTGATTCAGGTTTCGACACGATTGTTTTCTATTTCACGTCAACAACGTTTAGAGCGTAAAAAACCCCAAAAGAACAGCTTACTTGAAATCACTTTCTAAAGTATTAATTTTGTACAAGACGTAATTTTGAAGAATATAATCTCAGGTTTAAAATCAACGTTGTCTGAACCTCACATGAGAGTTCATTTACATTTACATTGCTTTATTTTGATTAGCTTCGGGTGAAAAGTGTTTGCTGAGTGAATTTTAGGACTGGTACTGATTTTGTTTTTAAATGTGGTCAATTAATCGGAAAAAAATTATCGATTAATCACAAACTTCAATTAATTATATACAGCGCATACATAGATTCCGTTTAGTTACGATTCAACATTTAGCGAAATCGGTTGAGTCGCGGTAATTCCATAACTCCCAAATTTTGTGACGTAACACAGTAAATTCGTTCTGCTATGTCAGAAACTGGGAACAGAAATCTTTTTATTTACGTATGCACGTCCATATACAAAAATAATAATTCGAGAAAAGTACGTAAGTTAAAAAGTAAATATATTATTAATTAATCGGAAAAATATGTTAGAGATATTTTATTAAAGTTTCTACGAATTTTAATCAATTTAAATTAATTTTAATCGATTAATTTTAGTGATTAATCGATTAATTTTTCGTTAATTACCGAAGCCCAAATGAATATACATTTACAACTTTGAAAACACGTTATATCAAGAGAGGTTGGCGTGGGGGCGGAGTAACATTACGAAAATTCATATCCAAATATTTATATTTGACTGACAATATTTAGTTATGGTATTTGAATCAAGATTTTTTAAAAATAGGCTTGACAACAGCAAAATGTAGAATTTGTTAACTCGCGGTGAATTTTATAGAAACACCATCTCTGATGGTTCTTATTTTTTTGTTTTTTCCCTTTTTTTTCCTTTTAAGTTTTTGAGCTGCTTATCACCGATGCTGAAATGGTATTGTGGCTTGTTCAACACTCAAGTCCGTATCTGTGCCACAATTAACTTCTTACGTCTTCCCCCGTATGTTTGTATTGCCAGTCACAATGAGTCTAAAAGACAAAAACTCCAACCACCGGCACAAAGATAATAGACCTAATTCCTTGAAAAGCATATTCCCTCTGCTCACACTTTTAAACAATATTACCAATACAAAAACAAATTATCTATGAATTCCCCCCACCCCCAGTACAATCTTTCATTTTAATAGGCTTTAAAATATTGTAGGTCATCAAACAGCATGACGGGTTTATTTTTTTTTTAAAATAATTATTATGATTTTTTAATTTCTTTTTTATTTTTTATTTCTTTTTTTTTTTTTTTTTTATGTTCCTTCAAAGTGACACCTACCGGAAACTCTGATTAGAAACCGGACTTCGTTGTTTACAGTCAACTTTTATGTCCGTTGTACTCTTTTACTTCCGGTGTAAACTGAGTGACGTTTTCATTTTGGTCTAAGCCCTAATCTCTATTAAAGCTGAGTTTAATCGAGTCTGTTGTTCCATAAATCAATACTATTTCCCTTAGTTAATACATAGTTTGAACATTGCGCTTGAAAAATATTCGTCTTTTGTTCCCCTTTACTTTGAGCTAGATAGAAACACAACAGCGGTGAATGGATCGTGATCTTGTTATCCATTCTTTTACCTACCATAATTATATAGAGATCAGACATAAAATGCAAGATAGTGGAATAGTCACCGCTTGACGATTTGATTTCTATTTTCTATTCCTATTAAAAATCAACCAATCACGTGTAAGACAGCGTGAATCCATAAACAAAGCAAAGCTCTGGAATTCATGTCACAACATGCATTAGTGAACACCCCAGTAAAGCCAGATATCCATAACCAGAAAATAGCCCTTAGGCGAGACATTCCTTTTGTTTTCACCCTTTAGTCCAGTGAGTTAGAAAAGGCAAAGATGGTGGTTGATAAAATTACTATTACCGAGCTATCAAGGATCATTTGAGTAACAGGTGTCAGGTAAACTCATTATCGGCTAAATTTTTGTCAATCCCGGGTTAATATAACATTTTCCTTTGGTGCAGTTTCATCCCCTTTTCAGTCACTAAAATAATTACTACTTAAAGACACGCATAAGAGCAGTTATGCTATTCTTTTATTTTTATAAAGGGATAATACTTTTTAAACAGAATATCGAGAAGACGCCGAGCACAGTTTACGCATAGCTAAGGCCTGGTACGTTTGGCTACGAACTCACTAATTATGGTTTCCCTCCCGCAATGTACAGTGCCTTTATCATTAGTCATTCTTTCCACTGGTTCCTTCTAATTGTACATTTAGGATCTAGCACCCTCGCCCCAGCGGTATATACAATTAAATGGGAACGCACGACTAGTTCACAGCAGGCGGTCATTCGGTAAATCTATGACTCCACCATTTGATGTCGGACTAATTTTGTGTGTCAAGTCTCAGCTCAAATAAGGTCATGGTGATTGTAGTGCAGTTATGGGGCTCCTATGATTAAGGGCGGGTGAGGAAATTGTAACACTTTACTGTATGAACTGTGTTTACGCTATGTTTTAATGAAATGTATGTGTGTGGGTGCGTTTGAGGGTAAAGGAAACGTCATTATGGGTTGTGCTTTAATACTTAATACTTGAAATAAATTTTTCAAAGCGTTGAAACGAACTGTAAAATTATATATATGAATACATTATTTTCTTAAATAATGTTTTATATTTGGATTTCAAGACTCAAGGCTTTGGTTAAAATTGATAGATATTTTAGAAGAAATTTATGTTTTACAAAATCTAATCATGATAAGCAATCACGGACGCCATTGTCTGAACCACGAGTTCCCAACCTAAGGATCGCGACCACCAACGCATGGCATCTGGTTTTCTGATGGGCCCCCGATTTATACAGCAAAGTAACAAAATATGCACCATGATCCAATTTTTATTTTTAATGGAGTCATGGGGGCTGTGAATCGTGTCTTTGATATTATAGATGAAATCATGTTTCTCCTGGGAGTCCTAGAGAAATATGGCCTGTTGACACATTTTAACAACTTTGGTAGAAAAGATTAGCCTATTTAGCTAATATATTAGAGCAGAAAAATAGGTTTAACCTCAAAGTTCTGTGAAAGAAAACGAATTTTATAGAATTTCACAATTATTGAGTCATTCTTATCGAAGCTGTTGTAGAAAAAGCGAAGAAAATAATTTTAGGAAACATTAACATGTTTTAGAAACTCTGCACTGTGGCAGATGAATCTGAAGGTAAAAATAAATAAATATTTGAAAGAGGAGATTACTAAGGATCTCGCTTCCATTGATAACAAACACCAGCTTTAATTCTCTGCGCTGAAAGAAGAATAAAGTGCATTGACACAAAATGCATTCTCTGCTTCCCTTGAAGTAGCCAGCATTCACAATAATTAACAAGATGAATTCTTTGATTAGTGGCCTTATTTCTCAGCATTAAAATTGGTGGATGAAAAATTGTTGACACATTTCTGGTGTGGTATACCAAGATGTCACGATGTTTGACCTCGAGCAGTCCTATTTGTGCCTGCATATCTCATCAAGAGAAATAAAATGTTGAAAATGACATGTGGGAGGTGGGGGGCGCTTTTAAAAAAGTCACCGTGACTTTTGAAGCTGGTTAATAACATGGACATTGAACCATTGCAATTTATTAATTTTTAAACTTACATAATGTACCATTTCATTTTAGTTTTTTTTTTAAAATACCTTATTGAATATGTTCATTTGTATCGGACAGTCGCGGGTCAATTAAATTTATAAAAAGTGTTCGCAACCTGAAAAACGTTGAGAACATGTGGTCTAAGCAATGCAACTAAGTTATGAAATAATGTGGCCTTAAAACTTCAGTACTGTACTTCTGAGGTTTAAAGGGGCTATAATCAGATACCTAAACATAAATAGCACAATGCTTATCCTAATTCTTTTTTTTTTATATTGATAATTTATATTTTCCGCTGAGGCTGAAACATCTTTAGCCATTGATAAAATTCCACATACTTTAATTAGGCCCTACATTTTTAGTGCTTTTAAAATTAATCTCAAATAAGCTCCATTTATAAAGTTAATTAATAGGAGTGACAAAAAGGTGCGAATTACCTGGGCAAGCGAATGCTGGAAGCGACGTATGATACATTTATAGGACCTCGACGGATACAGACGCAAGTAAACATGCGGTTGACTTGAAAGTCTAAAAAAGGCGAGATTTTTTTTTTTTACATTGAAGCATGAATTAATTTTTTTCTAATTTAGAAATTTAAAAATAGCATATTTTTTACTAAAACAAGTTTGAAAGAGCAATGAAAATAAAATAAAATGTTTTTAAAAATCTTAATTTCAAACTTCTATTACGCGAATAGAAATGTGGCTGTGGTAATCAGTTGAATCAAAACAAAATCAATATGTAGGTGTGGAAATCGTCTAAAAATAAAAAAATTAATTTTTCTTTAGAAATATTTTTAAAAAGACATTCCTTTGTTGTTAAGACTTCAGACGTCTGGAATATCGCTAGATGGAATCTAGTTAAAAACAACATGCCACGTCAAAACCATATAAATGAAACGAAACAATATTCTTAATATTCTAAATACAGGAATTAATATGTACGGAAGTATGTGTTAGACAAAATGTAAAATGAAAATTATTTATTTTTTCATTTGTTTGTAATGAAGATACAAATATTTTCAAAAAGGTAGTTGAACCTGCTAAAATAATTCTGTGCATCAAGAACTCTTTTAGTGTATTGATTACATTTCAGGGGAAGTAACTAGGATATATTTAAAAGCTAGCTGATATTTAAAAGCTTGCCTCCCTCTTTCAAACGATTCATAATATAGTGCGACCCCGGTCGCGTTCGTTCGGGTCAATATTTATGCCATGGCGACTTAGGTGGATCGCGACTTATCGTCACTTTGTAAAAATTGCAGTCTACCTAATTTAGCGATAATAAAGGATTCCAATAAAAACGTGTTTTCTTCCCTATAACATTTTTTCATACAAGTTCATACCTTAATATATGATATCAATACATACCCTGGTAGACTTGTCTTAATCAAATATATTAAAAGAACTTACTTATAAAAATTACAAAAAACATCGGTAATTGTTTATAATTTATACCTAGTGCTATGTAGTAATCCGAATGTTAAGTACAAGAATCCGTGCTATTTTTTTTAATGCAACTACCACGACCAACAGAAATATTAAATCCCCGGAGAGCCATCCGTACGTATTATTTAATGCTATGTTACGTCATAATATTTGGGAGCAGTGAAATTAGAGCGACTTAACAGATTACGCGAAATCATGAAGCGTGACTGAAAGGTGTCACTCCGTAAAGATAAATAAAGTTAAATAAGTGAAAATTTATGTAAGGTCGAAAATATGTTTTTTTTATTAGATGATAGAAAAGGTTTAATATATTCGGTATAATATTGTTAGTATATCGAGTGCATTTTAACATTTCATAAATTCATTGTTTACCCTATTGACATATGCATTCAAAAGAGAAGTCTCTCTCTCTCTCTCTCTCTCTCTCTCTCTCTCTCTCTCTCTCTCTCTNGGGGGGGGTACTAAAGAGTGAGGCAAACTAATTATAGCTTAATATTTAAATCTACATCTAGAAGAAAAATCACACAGTTTAGTGTTGAGTTATTAACGAGGGCAAAATTGTTTACCTTTCAAACAATATTTTTAAAATCCAGATTAAATCTATAGATTATTGTTTTTTCAACATTTTTTGTAGCAATTAAACCTTTTGAAGTGTTTTAATAGCTCATAAAATCAATTGAAGTGAAACAATGTTATTTTTATTTATACAAAATGAACAAATTATCATTTTTATCTGCTTGGTTGTAAACTGATGGATGGGAAATAGGTATATGTGTATATTAGTGTTAACTCTGTCATTGTACCCGTAACTGAAAATCAAATATCGATTCTTCTGGCTAGTAAATTCACTGATACTTTTTTATATAACAATACAGACGCTGCTTCTCACTAGAAGATTATATCGTCCTATGTTCTTATAAAAACGCAAAGACCAATCGGGCCTGTTGCCAAATGTCACAGCGTTCACAGGCCATGGCTATGAGAGGACTTTATGGCACAATGCCCAGCTGTCTTTGCTTCCACAACTATTGTCAAGTCTGCCCATTGGGGAATTATCTTTTCTTTTACCTTTAAGCATCATTTTTTAGTAGTGAACTATCAAATTAAAACTAAGTTAAAAAATGTTATAACCTAATTGGGATGCGAACTGAAATGGTACTTTAATCATAATTAATTCAGGTATGCTTCATGCTACTTAACTCGTAAGCCTGAACATAACAACAAGATGATGTACTTTTATGGTCCAGCAGCCTATCGCAGCTAACGATCATCATCGATGTATTATTATCCAAGATTATTTCAATCGTACAGCGAACGTGTGCTTGCTTGCTAATCACCTTCTATTAACAAAAAGTTCATTTTGAAGTTACTTGTTTTCCAGACTTTGCAAAATTATGTTTAATAAATTCATTTCTTCCTAGTGTGATTGCAACCCAGAACTTTCCTTTTTTTATCATTATCCGCCACCAGCCGATCACATTCAATGTTACAAAACATGTATATTTTAAAACATTTTTTGCAGGTGCTCAATGTAATATCTTTAAGAAATTAGTGGGTTCTAATATTCAGCTTCACGTGAATAAATGTTGTTTTTAAAAGCATCTGTACAGATGGGGAGTTCACGCCTTGACTTTAATATCTTTTTAAAATTTATTTTCAAAAATAATAAAACCACATTTCTGTAATTGATTAGCGTAGCTGATGTATTGAGTATACCGTATTGTTATTTATGTAGTTAATATGCTATGAATGTTTCTTTATATATGTATTTTGTTTCCATGTAAAGCACTGTGAGCCTGGCTCCTTGCTGGGATACAGCGCTATATAAATCATCATTTTATTATTATTATTATTATCCAGACAACCATTCAAGTATTGATCTCATAAACTCTTCGGGTGAAAAAACAACACACAAACAAAACACAAAAGTGATTTGATAGTATGCCTCATTGAGATGAAGTCGGGACACCGCTACCCCCAAAGATGTAAAAGCGGTGAAAATCACCAATCCGGAACTTACAACGAAAAATAAACAAACTGCCAAAGACTTTTTTTTTCTGTTATAATGTTGCCTTCAAATATGAATAAACAACTACGGTATAAGGGTTTTTAAATAATTATGCTATCTATATAATAATGCGCCTAAGCGCGTCCGTCAGTCAGAAGCCCCTATACCACGCAACTCTTGATTACTTTTTTAAAATTGAAAATATAGACGTAAAAATCATAATGATTTTGGGTTTGAGATTAACAGAGGGTGTGGTTTTGCGCGCCGTAAAAAAAAAAACATTAAGTGGCGTCATGAAGCTTTTATTCTATTAATTTATTTGATGTTACTTTTTTATCTTGATTATAATCTGATTGTGTGAATATGCATGTGTGTGAGTGTGTTTATGTTTATGTGTGTGTGTGCGTCTGTGTGTGCGTGTGACTGTGTGTTTGTTTTAGTTGTGAAATAACGATTTATTTCATAGATTGCTAAAAGTGAAATTAAATATTGAAAAGACGTTACCACGTAATCTTTTATGTATAGTTAAAATTATGCACTGGATTATGAAAAATTCCGTTAGTGTTATGTACACAAGTTTCTGCCGATGCGATCTGCATGGGTGCTTGAATAAAAGATAACGGGAAATCATTGAATGTGACTTAAAAACTGTTAATGAGAAGATTTTTTCAGAGATGGTTTTTACATTATGCTTGATTTTAGAAGAAATGAGCCCTTGCGCCGGGATTTTAAATAATATTATGGTACGTGTATAAGTGTTTATACACTGTTGTAAGAGTGGGGTTAAAAAGCGGATTTGTATTTTTTTTTTAAAGAGGAGCAATTTTGTGAACTATTTGAAGGGTGCATTTCATTTCTAGGGTCATGATTTTATAATATCACAGATCCCTGAGTGGCACTATTTCTCAGCCACTGATAATATCCTTTTGGAAAAGTTTAAACTCTTGATTACTTTTTTAAAATTGAAAATATAGACGTAAAAATCATAATGATTTGTGTGTGTGGGGGGAGGGGAGGGGCTATGTGCGAATGTGTGTGTGATTTGGTTATTTTTATGTCTGCTAATGTTGCGCCTCTAACATGACAACCAGTATTTTAAAAAGTAAATGTACAAACAAAAATAATAATAAATTTCTACGGTGTAGATAGAAAGGGGTACATTTTCAGCTCAAACCTTGCGATTTAAGGTGTTTCTTTAAAACAAATTAACTCATACATACCTTAATTTAGCATTAATATTCACATAATTAATATCTGACCCATAAAATAATCCTATTAATTTGACTAAGGCCATGCTAAGCCTAGAAACAAAGTCCTAACGAATGATGAAACATCCATTTTAAAAAATTGGGTACGTTTCTCGAACAATGCGGTTGCATGACATACGCTTTAGGTAAAAAATGTTCTTTAAGGTGTAAATATATCAAGTGTAAAGAAATATCACGGGTATTATTACTTATAAGTAGGATATAGCATAAGAAAGTGCGTGTTATGTCGAAAAAAAAAGCACACTGACAACAACTCATTTTGTGCCAAGCTGTTTTGAGTTTATTAGATGAATAATGTACAACGGGAATAAAGATTGATATAAAGTGAATTGTTACTATTAGAAAAATGCGTGGGAATATAGAATGATTGACATAACATTTATAAGGAGATCAATTTCTCATCATTGTCTTAAAAGCAGCATTGTTCTTATGTTTTTATACAAGTTAAAGGAACATGTGCCTTGATATCAAATAAACCATATTTTCCTCTCTCCCCAAGCCACAATATTCACAAATATTATCTGGCTAAGCATATTCTATTCGTATTGAAGTAATATAATGCTTAGACTATAAATGAAATGTGTGTTTTCTAAGAACCAAAGGAATAATGTGGAAAGATATTGTTTTCATGATTTGATTCACGTGAAAAGAAAGTGAGCCTTGCCAGTTAGATTTTTGTAACTGTTAACGACATTTGTTATCCTGGTAGAGTATATAGCATGCGTTATTAAAGGGGTTCGAGCATGGTGAAAGAAAGTCATCAATCGATCTGAATGAAAGGATGTGGTTGAGCAGGTCAGGGCCCTATAGGGGCTGTAGCTGGAAGGATGTGGTGGAGCAAGCCACGGATGATAATAATGATGCTATATTAAAGCAGATATACCAAAATTGATGGGTAATATTTAAATTAATAATATTGTTATTTTTTTCGACACACATAACGTTGTTTTTATTAAAAATGGGTTCGATTTATCACTACCCTACTTTCCAGATGCGTTTACATTCATTTTAAAGTTGAATTTGAGACCCAAAACCAAAATAAAGTTATTCCTATTGTGCCTACCCCGTAGCGTAGCACGGGTATTTTGCTCGTACAATTATATTATCCTTAAAGTTCTAATAGATAGGGGCGCAATTTGACTTGCGGCTGTCGGCGCCATATGCTCTTGGCTGAATGCTCCTGCCAAGCCATTTACCCTCTGCTCTACTTCGCAACACAACCAAAGGGAGACCTGTAGATTTAGTCACACTTCCCTGGTCAATACTTGTAGCGGGACTTTCTGCTTGTGCTCGACATCGTAATTGCTGTGACATTTTGAAACCCACCATGTGTTCATGTTATTCCATAGTCTTCCAACGACTCCCTCCCCTCTCTCTCTCACTCTCCCTCTTTCTCTCACTTCGTGCAACATATCGTAACAGCAAGGTAAGGGCTTAATTTCTTGTTTATTAATTAAATCTTCGCCGATTAACCCGATGTTGATTTCAGAAAATGAATTGTCCAAGCTTTTATGTTATATAAATGCTAGGGCAACGTAAAGCTAAAGAACAAATTTATGGATTTTAAGAAAAAGTAATTTTTTTTTTTTGTAAAAATGCTCTTTTAATTATCTTTGTTTTTAAAAAAATTCCCTATAAGATTAGAAGTTGTGATGTGATCCCCTTGTGTACGGTACATCGTGTCCGAACGTGTTTCCTTTTCCAGATTTGCCCTTCTGACCTGTGATGAATTATTTCCTGGATGGTATGCCGTTTAATTAGATTTTTTTTAAAAATCACTTGCCCCGAATAGTCCTGAGTCTAAAGTTCTATCTATCTCTTTTATTGATCCCTTTTCTATTCACTTGCAAAATGCCTTTCTCCTAGGAATCCTTTCTTTCTTTCTTCTTTCTGGGTTCCCGTTCTCCGTTGAATAACTTTTTTCGTTTCGAATAATTTGGATGCATTATCCGTTGGTATTCCATTTCTATAATTTAAAGGTATCACAAATCAGTTGAGATCATCTTTCATCTTAAATCAATGAATAATATGTTTATCAAGTTTGCTTATAGTGCATCAATTCACCTGACTGTTTGCTTACGATGCATCAATTCGCCTGGCTTTTTGCCTACGATGAATCAGTTCGCCTGGCTGTTTGCCTACGATGAATCAGTTCGCCTGGCTGTTTGCCTACGATGCATCAATTCGCCTGGCTGTTTGCCTACGATGAATCAGTTCACCTGGATTTTTGCCTACGATGAATCAGTTCGCCTGGCTGTTTGCCTACGATGCATCAATTCGCCTGGCTGTTTGCCTACGATGAATCAGTTCGCCTGGCTTTTTGCTTACGATGAATCAGTTCGCCTGGCTGTTTGCTTACGATGAATCAATTCACCTGGCTGTTTGCTTACGATGCATCAATTCGCCTGGCTGTTTGCCTACGATGCATGAATTCACCTGGCTGTTTGCTAACGATGCATCAATTCGCCTGGCTGTTTGCTTACGATGCATGAATTCACCTGGCTGTTTGCTTACGATGCATCAATTCGCCTGGCTGTGCTAATTTTTTTTTTAAAATCTAAGTCTTTAAATTCGTTTTTTAAAAATTAGTTATGACCAGTATATATTTTTTAAAAACGTCTTTGGAATTTTATCTATAAAATATATCAGTACTGATGAAGGCATTAGCCAAAACGTCTACTATTATTAGTATTAGTTTATAGAAACAGCTAAGATTTATTGTAGTCTTACGCAATTAGTTTGTGTATTTTTTTTAAATTGAAATGCTTTAAGCAGTCCCATTGTGTATATTAGTTTTGGTTTTTTTTTTATTATTTGATTTAACCGTATCGGTTGTCTTTCATACTTTCTAAAATATTCTATTCTAAAATAATCATTAAGTGATATCCAATACAAAATAACTTGAAGCTGCCTTTGCTTTGATGTTTTATTATTTTTTGTTTAAAAACACAATCTTTTGGATGAACGATTTTTTTTCAAACTTTCTGACGAAACACCTGCAGTTCTGTGTAAACGATTGTGCTGCATTTGATCGCTGTCCATTTATTGGTTTGTGTCATGACCATGCAAAAAATTTGAAAAACTAAATGGAAATGAACCAACAAAAAAATCAAAAACACAAAAAAAAACAACAAATCAGCATGCCAGGATCAAACGAATTAACAAATATAAATATATACAAACATACACATAGAACCAACGAACAAAAAAGAATAATTGTATATGTATTTAAACGTTCATATCTCTTTAAAACAAAACAATATTAATATTTTTCTCGGCTTTCAATTAAAAAAAAAATAATTTTGTATTTTAAAAATCACAATTAATACTTCAAAACAATTGAGCAAGCAATTTAATCATTGAAATATGTAAATTCATATGAGCTCTTTCGGGCAATTTGAGGAGTACTTTTTTGTGTTCACGAAAAAGGAAAAGAAAAGTATCCCTTATCTAACACTTCATTATATTACACATAGATCTAATAGATAGGGTCTGTATCACACAAAAGCTAGGGACTCAATCACATATTATAGCTAGGGTCTCAGTCACACATTATAGCTAGGGTCCAAATCACACATTATAACTAGGGTCTCAATCACACATTATAGCTAGGGTCTCAATCACACATTATAGCTAGGGTCTCAATCACACATTATAGCTATGGTCTCAATCACACATTATAGCTAGGGTCTCAATCACACATTATAGCTAGGGACTCAATCACACATTATAGCTAGGGACTCAATCACACATTATAGCTAGGGTCTCAATCACACATTATAGCTAGGGTCTCAATCACACATTATAGCTATTGTCCAAATAACACATTATAACTAGGGTCTCAATCACACATTATAACTAGGGACTCAAGCACACATTATAGCTAGGGTCTCAATCACACATGATAGCTAGGGTCTCAAGCACACATTATAGCTAGGGTCCAAATCACACATTATAACTAGGGTCTCAATCACACATTATAGCTAGGGTCTCAATCACACATTATAACTAGGGACTCAATCACACATTATAGCTAGGGTCTCAATCACACATTATAGCTAGGGTCTCAATCACACATTATAGCTAGGGTCCCAATCACACATTATAACCTAGGGTCCAAATCACATATTATAGCTAGGGTCTCAATCACTCATTATAGCTATGGTCTCAATCACACATTATAGCTAGGGTCTCAATCACTCATTATAGCTAGGGTCTCAATCACACATCACGCGAGATCTTCGCGATTCTCCAAATTTTCTGCTAGGACCAGCTAATAGATGGATGCACTCTTTGAATCAAATGTAAACCGGCATTTATGGGGCGCGGTTAAATGTTAAATGAGTTAAAGAAAAAGGCCATGAGTCATTGGTAGTTAAATGGGTAAATAAGACATTGATATGAGAGACATTGTTAAGAGAGACATGAGTAATGAAACAGGGAAACGAATCATTGGTAAATAAGACTTGGGTAAATTAGACATTTTGGTAAGAGAGACATGGGTATGGTTTAAAGAGATATTGGGAAATAAGATATGGTACAAACAGACGTGGGTAAACGAAACATGGTACAAAGAGACGTGGGTAAATGAGACATTTTTCAAAGAAACATAGGTAAATGAGACATGACAAAAAGAGACATAGGTAAATGAGACATGGTTCAAAGAGACATAGGTAAATGAGACATGACAAAAAGAGACATAGGTAAATGAGACATGGTTCAAAGAGACATAGGTAAATGAGACAAGGCATCAAAGAGACAGGTAAATGAGACATGGTTCAAAAAGACACAGGTAAATGAGAAATGGTTTTTAAAAAAATATATGAGACATGGTTCAAAGAGACATAGGTAAATGGGACATGGTTCAAAGAGACATAGGTAAATGGGACATGGTTCAAAGAGACATAGGTAAATGGGACATGGTTCAAAGAGACATAGGTAAATAAGAAAAGATGTAAAGACACAAACCTAAATTTTAAAAAGCTTAATGCCCTATCACCATAATTTTATTTTCCCTTCCCCGAACACGCTGTTTCGCTTTGACTTAAAGCTGACTACATCGTACTTCTATGGGGACCAATGAAATCTCTTCCCCCCCTACCGTATAATAAGTGTGTCAAGGTGAAACAGCTTGAAGATCTCCAACAAAGACTTACACCGTGGCGTCCTGATCAATGCCAGATCCTCGTCGTGAGAATTACCTCCATATGTATGATACACTCTCCTAAAACAACAGATTATCTGCCGCGTATCTCCACCTCGCTGGGATAATTGATTATTTCAGCACAGCTTATGACGCATGGGCGTATCTACATTTTTTTAAAGGGTCATTTTCGTTCAGTTTTATCTTATTTTAAACCTGATGCCGTCAGAAATCTCACAGATATAGTGCAAAATTGAAAATATATTAAAATATTACCGTTTCGTCATTTTAAAACAATTAGATGATTTACGTTTAATTTATCGCCCTAAACACAAGTTGTTGTTTTTTGTTTGTTTGTTTGTTTGTTTGTTTGTTTGTTTGTTTGTTTGTTTGTTGTTGTTTTTTTAAAGATACTTTTTCTTGCATCTGTCACAATAATTTGATAGAAAATTCTTTTCAAATGTTCATAAGGTAAGGTAATAATATGTTTGTTTGTGTATGTTGTTTGTTTATGTTGTTTGTGTATGTTGTTTGTGTAAGGTGTTTCTGTATTTTGTTTGTGTATGTTGTTTATGCATGTTGTTTGTGTAAGGTGTTTCTGTATTTTCTTTGTGTATGTTGTTTGTGTATGTTGTTTGTGTAAGTTGTGTCTGCTATTATGAGCAAAAATTTTGGGTTTTTATAATTGAGGTAAATTTAAATTCGTATTGCTTATGTGGAATGATGTTTTGAATGTATGGTGGGGATATAATAGAAAAATTGTCATAACAATGGGTGTGATTGGACGACATGGGTTTTCAGGCTTTCCGTAAAAATACATTAGGCTGATTTAAGTTTCGCATTGAGTTTGGTGTCCCAGGCGATTAGTGAATTCATAGAGATTTAAATTAAAAAAATAATATTAACTGGCCAATTGTTGCCAAAACAGAGAAGCATCTCCATGATAGCTGCCTATTTCCACCACTACGGGGCTGGTTTCAAAACTCATGTTTGTTTAATAATGGTTATTAAATACTGGTTAAATTTTAATTTTAATTCGTTAAGATGTATTACAAAAATATTTACAAATACTATTAATAATTTTTTTACTCTGAATTATTTATTTTTAATCATCTTGGTCTAATCAAATTTAATTCATTACCATCTTTTTTTCGAAATGGCGCCGTGCACACGTGCGCCCGTATATGTTCCTGTTGTGGTAGATTCTAGCCCACTAGTACGCCCTTAAATGTTTCCGTTGTGGTACATTCCAGCTCGTTAGCTTTACGCCCCTGCATGTTCCCATTGTTGTAGATTCCATCCCGTTAGTGGTACGCCCCTTCATGTTTCCGTTGTTGTAGATTCCTCCCGAGAGTACGCCCCTGCATGTTCCCGTTGTGGTAGATACCAGTTCGATCATTACACCATTACGTTAAGATGCCAGCAATTCTGGTGCTAGAGAAAAATCAAACATCCTCCAGTCCGCTTAAACTTAGTTTTTCCCTTATGTTTTGAGAGGGAAATAAAAGCGGTGGATGAGCGTTGCCCTCAAGCCAAATGTCACATTCGTGGGTTCAGCCACGAGCAGGATATTTTAGCCCTCGTTCACAACAACACTAGCTGACCCGTAGCGCTTTGCGACGATCTCAGAGCAAATGGGATTGAAAGAATTCAATGTATGACGATTAGTTTGAGTGTATCCAACAACTTCTAAAAAATATGGTGATCTTAAGAATTATTTACTATTTTTATAGCTTGCATTTTATTTTTATTTTTTTTTTTACGGCCCCTTGGGTTGATTGGTGCAAGATGTAAAGTTTAAATCCTAAGTATATTTCATACTAAACGTTTAAGAAAAGAAAAACATTTTGAGCCACCGACCCCAAGGCATTGGCATTAACAGTGTAACGCTCTATTGTACTGAAATATGGGCCATCAAATATCTACGCACCTAGTTTCGTCAAGTAATATGCAATGACCCAGCAGTAAATGTTAAAAATATGTTTTTAAAATAACTCATAGGAGGAAAAAAACATTCTGGGCCCAAAGCCAACAGTGAGAATGCTCAGAGGCGTCACTAGGGTTGGTATCACCCGGGGCGGTAGCTCATTGTGTCACCCCCTCATGATTTAACCCATAGATTTCCTCCGAGTTTTCCAGCGCCAAATAGCGGGAACATAGAATTTTACAGTCTGGTATCACTCCCCTGATGTTGTCACCCGTGGCGGCCCGCCCCCAACGCACCCACCTAGCGACGCCACTGAGTATGCTCATAAACGGATGAAAGATGTAGTGAGGCATAAAGGAGAACAAAAAGTGTTTGTTTTTTGTTTTTCTTTTTTTTTTTTTTGTCATTTTATTAATATTATCTCTTTTTAAGTAAACACTGTTAAAGATGCAGTGTTTTTAAAAACTTTATTTTAAAAAGTGGACTTTCAAAAATCTTTTATTAACAGACCAGTTGACCCGCCAGAATTACGTTATGCACGTTTCAGGTAGTAGGCGGCAGATCCCTCTCATGACGTCATTGTTGACCTTATTATGGGGTCACTTACGATTAAGATGGATCACTTTTGGAGGTGGATGGCATCATAATCACCTCCACCTACTTCCGTTTCGGGAAGACCAAGATGGCGGACTTCCGTTGGCGGCAAGATGGTGATGTGAAACGTGGTGTGTTGCCAAAATGGCGGGTTGGTCAGGCGATGTTGGTGAGGGGCAATAATCGTGTAATTGAATTTAATGATATTTTTTATTTCCCTTTATTTTGTATTTTATTATAGGGCAATAATCGCGTAATTTATTAGATATTTAAATAGTTATTTCTTCTTTTTATTGTGTGTGTGCGTCAAGATAGTGATCAGACACCTGGGTCGGCGCCAAGATGGCACCCAAAATGGCGATTTTACACGTCATAATGACATGTGTTATTGAATTACAGGAGTTTTGTTATTTCCCTTAGTTTTTAAATTTTATTTTGAATATTATTATGGTTCTCAGTGTATTTCTATGAGGGCTGTTATCGAATAATTTAAATTTAATCGTTAACTTTTGAAAAATTACTGAATAATTAATCGACAATTTTGATTAAAGCTAAAAATAAGATGTATGACGTCAATAAACGCAAAATTTCAAGTGAAGTAACAAATACAGGGATTGGACCTTCTTAAAATTTAAATATAAGTAGTTCAATATAATGTCAATAAATTTCGATTTTGTTTATGTAAATGAAGTAAAAATAATGTTTAATTTTTTTTTTAGTTTTCTTCATAAAAACAGCTTATTTTAATGTTTATACTTTAAAAATCTTTTTTTTTTAAATGGAGAAGTTTGTACGTAAAAAGCAAACTATTATTAATAATTAATTATTTATTAATAAATCGGAAAAATTAATTAAAAAACCTAAAACTATTTCTTTTATTTTAATGACTATTTTATCGATTAAAATACTTTAATCGATAAAAAAATTACCGATTAATTGAGAAATTAATCGTTAATTTACGCAGCGCTAATTTCTATTAATATATATATTGTGTCTATGTATTTTTTTTAATTCTCTCCGTATCTTTATTTGTGCATTTCATTTAATATAACTTTGGTTGTCAAACAATTCTACCATGTTTATAGATTTTTAAAAAAAAACTCTGTTTTTTTATTTCTGTTTAAGTTTGAACGGTATTGTTTCGATCCTGATTTAAAGTTACAACAACAAAATTTAAAGTTAAATATAAAATAGAAGTCAACAAATACAATCATTACAAATTTAATGATTGATCATAGGTGGAAAAATCCCTTTACGGCACTTATCACGGGTCCAAACCGGGTGCGGAAAGTAAAGACCGTGTTGGTAACAATAATATTGACACATAAAGCAGCCATGGTTGAGCGTACCCCAGAGGAAATTAGCCTATATGGCGTTATGATGAATGGCAGCCGATATACGAGTCAATGAAAGGCGTCCAATTTATGGAAGGACTACCGGATATCGACCAGTTGTCAGAGGGTGACAGACGTCGGCGGCTGGTTGTAATCGATGATTTAATGTCTGAAACAAATGACAGGATTACAAAATTGTTAACTGAAGGAAGACACCACCGAGACATCAGTGTTATGTATAGTGTTCAAACTTGTTCGGTAAACATAAAGAACAAAGTGCGGTAAGTCTTAATTCTCATTACGTTGTCCTATTTTTTTTTAAAAACCCGAGACGGATCACAGATTACCCATCTGTCGAAGCATGTGTACCCTGGTCGTGTTTCCTATGATCAACAAAGTTATAAAGACGCGACAACAGCTCCACATGGTTATTTGTTGCTCGACCATCGACAGGAGACCCTGGATCAGTTGAGATTACATATTTCTATATTTCCACACGAAAGACAAATTGTGTATATCCGTAAAAAAGAATGTCGGAAACATTGAAAAGAAACGGTGAAATGTTACTTTTTTTTTTTTTTTTTTGTCGGATTAAAGCACACTGGGTAAAAGCTGTTGTTAAAAACGCTTCCCCCCAACTCATACAAACTCTGTGCAAATGCAGCCACAATGTTTTAAAAGGTAAAGTTCCACTTACACCCGTTCAGAAGCGACGCTTGCAGCGCCACAAAACTAGTCTAAGAGAGCTCACCAAAAAGAAACTGTCGGTCAAAAGACGGAAAAAACTCTTACAGAAAAGCGGATTCATCGGCGCGTTTTAAGGGCATGTTTTAAACGTCCTTAGAGGAATATTGAGTTTTTAACTACGGCCAAGAAAATGATTTTGATCGATCCTCGTATACAAGATTATATGACTCAAAACCTCTATGTGCCACCCGATACGCTAAATGATAGCCCCCGAGATTTGGATGGTACAGATGCAAGAAATACTAAACAGAGAATATTTGTCACCGTGCGACAAGGTGGGACAATAATAACAAACGCTACAACTTTATACAAATAGGCTCGCCGAATACAGACACAAACCCTTAGGATTAGTGGAAACAATTACCCCACTTCCACCGCCATTACAGGGATCCAACCAATAACAAGAACATGTATCTAACGCGCCACACGAGCTTAAAAGCGAAGACGTCGGTAAAATTCTTGATTCGTATAATATGAAAAGTAAAGATGTTGCTAAAGAGATAGATGATACCTACAGATTTCACAAACCAATTTAGCGACGCATTAATAGACGTCGTATCATAACAGGTGGAATAAATCAGCTGTTTCAAGCTGATCTCGTAGATATGAGAACCTTACGAAAATACAACAATGATTATTCCTATGTAGTTAGCTGTATGATGTGTTTAGTAAGGTTAGGCGATAGTTGCTAGTCAAATATGATTACAGTCGCTGTACGGATCTTAGGCAAAGCATTTAGATGCAATGCCGATGATGAAAACCAAAGTACCCGTTGAGGGTCGGGTTACTCCGAAGCGACCGTTTCGTCCCCCTCAATTAACTAGCAACGCTGTTGAGCGGTGCCGGTTTAGGGCCAGGAGCGCCAGTACGGAATAGCAAAAGGTACCGCTAGGAAACGCTATTGGTCGCCAGCTCTGAGGAAACCTTCCGGTGGGGGTTAAACCTTAGTTAGGTCAGTGATGATTCCCACGCTTTGCGGCGATCTAAACTATAAAGACTCGTAAGCTTTGCCGTGGTGGCGCCAAAGTGATACTATGTTGATAGCGAGTCACCGTAGGAAAATTCCACACCTCCCTCGGGAGGAACACTTTAGTGGGAGGCGTTTTCGGCCCAGCGCCCTGGATGCCCAGGCGGCCGCTTGTAGCAGCGACCGCTCCGGGGGGGCTTCCCAGCTTTCGCACCCCTTAGGGGGCCAGAGGGCTGGGGGGGTTTNGGGGGTTTTCCGGGAAGCCCCATGAAGAGCGCAGGCTCGGGACTGCTGATTTCTTCCACATGTAGGATTTTCAGTAAGGTTACTTGGGGTATTCCAACAACAAAGCAAAAAAAAAAAAAAAAAAAAAAAAAAAAAACTGGTTAATCACAGGTGGAGGCAATGCGTCAAGTATTCACCTCGCGCAAAGCGATAAATTTCCAAACAGATTTCGTCAACAAAATCTCTTTTAAAATATCTTGAAGAGGAGGCAATGCATTTCTTTACAACGGAGAATGGGGATATCAAGGCGTCCATCGTGGAGCGGTTCAATCTGTCCTCAAAACAAAAAATGTGGCGATACTTTTCAAAAACAAAAAGTCTTAGGTACGTAGATGTGATAAAAATGTTTAATTGAAAACTACAATCGATCTTATCACAGGAGTATACGAAGGGCTCCAGTGGAAGTTAATTTGGGTAAACAAGATGTTGTGTGGAATAACTTATACGTAAACTTTGACGCTCGGTGTAGAAAAGTGTTTACAGAAGGGCATAAAGTCAGGATCGCTGAAACGAGACAAAATTGCAAAAAGACTTATACTCCTTCGTGGACAGAACAAAGTATTTACGGTCAGCCGTGTCAACTCGAGATCAAAACCTATTTACTATATTTTGAAAGATGATTAGGGTGTGGAACTTAAAGGAAATTTTTACAAAGAGGAACTACAGAAATTGGGGGAGAAGCACGTTTATCGAATTGAATGTATTTTACAAACCCGACAACGAAAGGGATCCACTGGCAATGAAATATTTAGTCAAATGGTTAGATTTCGAACACCTTTCAAGCTATAAAGATTAGTGATGTGGTAAGTCCAGATACAGAAACAACCTTTAAACGGGTTGAGGAAAGGAGCGCTGAAGAGGACAGGTTGATAACAATATGGAGGGGGGGTTTATGGTGGTGTTGATTTAAGACCAACACAAGCTACCCCCAACACGTCAGTTGGTTCCACCATCTCGCTATGGTTCGTTAAACTACGAGCTTGACCAGGAGTTGTTTTCCTATCCCAAATGTTGGTTATATTATACATCGTCATTCTTGTCTCGCTGTTTAATCTGACTCGAGAATCATGTGACCAACAGGAGGGAAAGCTGTGGGTCGTATTGGTGTCAAGTTGTCTAGGTTACATATTACCTAACTGAAAGATTACAACACGAGATACGACACCGAATCAACAATGAGTTTTTATGTGACGCTGCCAAGCAATTCTTCACCCAATTTATTTCCAAACAGCCAGCCGGTCACTTTTTCGTTATACTACCAAAGACGATTGATGTAAGTTCACATTATGAAGTTGAGTCGGTTGAGATTCAGTTTCTAAACAGTTTGTGTAATGTGGAAAAAGATGATGTGTGGATTAAATACCATCCCCCCAGTGAAGGTATAGATCCGAAAGGACCTTTTAATATTATCCTTCCTTCCGGTATATACAGATCACTGGATGCAATTATTCTTGGATTGAAGCGGCAAAAAAAGTTAATAATAGAACGTATAGAGGTCAAAGGGGGGATAGTTAGTATTTATTATAACAAAGATACCAAAAGAACCACAATAAGGGTAAATGAACAAGACGCCGAAATGAGAATGAGTGAGAAACTAAAAAACGTTTAGGGTTTCCGTGCAGTGATTTGCATTACCACAGTCCCCAATTCGAAGTGAATCTGGAGAACCAGATATAGAAAATGCATTAACTAATGTGTTTGTATATTGTAATCTCGTTGCCATTCGACCGGTGGGTGACGTCATGGTACCCTAGTTACGAACCGTACAATTTCAGACCGGGCTTCCCATTCCGTATTTCGGATTTACGACAAACACCATTACATGTCATTAAGTCTGATGATCTAGGGGAAATAATTCCATTCATCATGGGGGCGTCAGTGGTGACACTACATTTCAAAATTTGAAAACATTTTGATCTCGACTAAAACAAACGAAAATGGAGACACATAGCCAATTACACCGAAATCCAAAACTGTACGAACATTTTTTATTGCAGTCAAGGGGGTAACGGCTCATACGTATTTATTGGTGGAAGAAACCAGCGCGGACATGAATAGGTAGGTAGTTTTATTAGTGGGTTGGGTCGAAGGATTTTCCCTTGGCTGACAGGTGGTAAGGCGTTACTGCCAGAAGGTGTCAGTGCGGTTTGCAAGTGGCAGACGATGCGTTATGGGGGAGAAATCTAGACGAATCAGTTGCTATTTGTGCAGCTTTACCAGCCTCGAACATTGTGCAGACATTCCAAGCTTCGATCACGGTTGTGGTCCTGGTAGTGATTATGGTTGTCGGCCTGGTAGCTTCCAGATGTCGGCCTTCACTATTAGGCGTCATATTTCTCTCATCAAATGATCCATACTTTCCCAGGATTGAAATGTCTTTTGTTTATTTTTTCTATTTTTTTAAATCCTTTATATTAACTTCACCGTCGTCTCCTCGTACAGATGAAAAAGAAAAGTCTAAAATTACCAATTTTCTGTCATGCTATCGAGCTGAAATTTTGCACATGGACTTGTGTCTTCTAACAATGCATTGTGTCAAAATTTCAGATCGATCAAATATACCGTTATTACATTAATGACTATACGAGCATTAAAAAATTGCTTTTTACTGGCAGAGTGCATACAATTACTCAGTTTCAAGTCTAGGGATGCAAGTTTCCAGTTTCATAAAAGTTCAACAATATGCCCCTAAAGACTTGTTTCACTATTTGAAATTTGTAATTAAAAATAACATAATTATACAGCTCAATCCAATTTTTGTGATTGCTCATGTTAACTCTTGTTGAATCTTCAAGCATATGCTTTAATCAATTGAAGTAAACGCTTATTTTAAAGTTATTACTATTGATGTAACTGCCTCTTGATAATTTTCTAAGTAATTAATTCTATCTCTAAATGACCGTATACCTAATATTTCAAATGAGTATGAGGAGAGCCTCTCTGGCTAACCTTTCCAATGACACTGATCATTAATTCTATGAGCAACAATTTCGTCATTTAAAAAAAAAACTATCTAAATTGTTATACTTATTAGGGGGCTAATTTTCACAAACTATATATCTTCAAATAATGAAATCATACTGTGAAATATAGCTGAAAGGCACCATCTGTTATTGTCTAAACCAAAATTTTCCCTTTTCTTTAAACTGGAGTTGCTTCTCTTAGCCTGCACAATCGCTTTTTGTTCCTCATTTAAAGATGATTCTAAGGGAAACAAAACATTTTAACTTTCAGCTTTTTTATTTAGCTAAATTATACGGTGTGAATGTAGTTAATATCTTTCTTTACAAACGCTATTGGAAAGTATAGTAATTATTTATAACAATGACATTTTGTCATAAATTTCATATTTTTATAAAATATATATTTCCTTTTCTTAAATGTTTAAGAACAATGAAATTAAAATTAATATTGATGTATAGTTCACAAGACAGATATTCCGACGATATTGCAACACCAGCATCCTCAGAACATTTAGTCACCTATAGGTGATTAGTCGACTACTATTCTTCCCAATGTTTCGGAAAGAAAAGTAAAAGAAATACATCCGTTAAAAAAGAACATATGAAATAAGTCATACGACAACCACTATTATTATAACTGTAGAAGTTTAAAATAAAACATTATACTTTTAATTTTAAAAGCTTCTTCTATTCCCTTTCAATCTAACATTCCATTCTGGACAGTTAATACAGTTGCCTTTACTATTAAAGTCAATCAAATATTTAGGAGTTTGCCCAGTTTTTTAATATATATATATATATTTTATTTTTTTAAAATCTTAAATGTTGATACTGCGTGACGTGCCGATGATATAAGTCCTTTTACCAAATCTTACATTACAATGTAAGTGTGATCGTTTGTCTTCACTCAACACGCTATATATATGATTGCTATATTTGAATTGCAATGTTAGGACTTACAATTTAACATAGAGGATTACCTTAAGTTTTGCTAAAACATATTGACAGAGGCTAGGATAAAGGGTTTGACAATATTGCATATATATATACATACATACAACACACATTAACCTCACTCTTACTCGGTGCCAGTGGCGTAGTTAGGGGTTGGTGAGGACGGTCCGCCCCGGGCGGACTCATCTAGAGGGCGACATATGTGTGCATTTGAAAAATAAGCAATTTCCAACAATCTTCCTTTTTTTCTTTAAGTTGGAAAACCAAGGTGAAACAAAAATATTCTTAATTGAATGTCTTAATTAACAGATTTATGCAACATTTATTTCATTACATAGTTGTTGTTATAACTTATTACTAACGCAAACTCGTTCAAAAATTAAAAGGCTCTCAAACAAGGTATCCATTTCTTTGGGAAATTAAGCGGTATGCGTCATAAATAGCGCCTTTAGAAGAAAACTGCACACAAAAAACAATACATCACCGCTGGGCCGAATAATATGTTCTTCTAAAAATAGTTTTTGCGTGGAATTTCAAAATGCGCTGAATGATGTTCAAAAAAGTACCAACATGACTTGGTGGTTCAAATAGTGTGTTTAACTACAAGTAGTAATAATTTATTGTAATGTTTCACTTTTAGAAAATTATTGTAAAGTAACTTACTGAAAAATTAAATGTAATTTGTTTTATTGCATTAAAGTAGCACACAAAACTTTTTAAATACAAAATACGGTTATTCTTTACAAATTTTACGCATATCAAATAAAGTAATGATTAAATTGTAAATAATTTGAATTTGTCTATTTTTTGGAAAATTAATACGATTTGGGGCAAGAACATAAAAATATTCAAATTTGTATATTTATAAAGACCAAAATAACATATATAATTTCGAAAAAGATATACTTAAAATTTTCAAGCATCTGGGAAAAATACACATCTGAAGAAGTGACTAGTAAAACGAGATCAGATGCTATAACTTTACACAGTTCAACGCAACCTTTTTCTTTTCCATAGTCTCTTAATTTATGGGAACCCGTTTTTTAATTAAAAAAAAATGCAAACCCATTTCATGAAAAAAGTTAAGTGCTAATACAGAACGCTGTTATAGATTATAGAGAGTTTGATATATCAACTGAACGCCCAGTTAGAAGGAGAAAACGAATGAGTGGGGAAATTTCAGGAGACGGGATTCTATCTTTAGAGCAAGCCGTAAAACGAGAAATGTTTTTATCTATAGGTGTAATTATAAAAGAAAATAATAGAACCCGCTGATGAGTTGCATGCCCTTGCAAGAAAATATTCGTGTACAAGACAATGCAACCTACAAAATGAAAAATTTTAACATCAAATAAATTTCTTTATTACCATTGATAAAGAACAGTTCATATTGAACGAAAAAGGTTCCAGGTTTTTATGTCTGTACACAGGGCCGGTCTTAGCCATTGCGGGACCCTATGAGCTTAGTATGTAAAAGGGTTGCGCGGGGCGCAGTTTGGGTAGGGACAAGGTAGCAATAAGGATAATAATTGAAAATTAAGATAGATGGGGCCTATGAAAGTGCGAAACTGTTGCGGCCGCATAGCTTGCAGTGGCCTAAGACCAGCCCTGGCTCTACCTACACTACAAAAAGAGGCATCATATTAGAAAAATGGGGGGGGGGAGGCCCCCTTGATCTGTTGAGATATATTCAACAGAATAGAATGGAAAATTATTTACCCAACATTATAATTTTGCTAAGACATTTTTCCACAATTGCTATCAGTGTATCTAGTTGTGAAGGGATCTGCTCCGAACTGCAGTGTAGATTAAAAACAATTATCTTCGTTTCACAATGTGTGATTTAAGACTACAAAATCTTGCACTAGTGTCCGTAGAATAAAATATTCAGAAATAATCTAAATTTTGATAACATAATACAGGATTTTTTCTACTATAAAAGTAAGGTATGAGTAAATGTGTAAATCTGTTTACAAACTAATGTATACAATTTATTTGTTTATAAAAAAAATCATATATTTATAAATAAAAAAGTAAAAGCATATTAATTCTTTATGTTTTTTGGTGTCAATTTGGGACATGTTTTGTCACAATCGGTGGTGTGGGGAGACCTGCGATCTCAAAAACTTTCTTGTGGCCCTTAAAAGTAAAATATCATTTATTTTTATAAATATGTACTTATAGGTATATCATTTTATTCGCCTCTTTTATTACTGCTTTCGTAAATAGGGCATGCAATGGTAAAAAAGTAAAAAATGTTCCCTGACTTTTACAATGTACTTCGTTGCAATTACAATTATTTATTAATGTTTATTTAATTTCTAAACCATAATCCGAATGACTGAAGGGGCCGTAAATAAATGACGCCTCGCGATTTTGTCTGATAATTCAACCCCTGCTCCCTCGTGACTCGTCGTCACAAAAACTTAGACACTTTCTTCAATGTGATATCACAAAGCCCCCTCCCCACCTTTTCCACCATAACATCCGTATTTTCTATTTGAAAATGAGCATGTTTTCAATAAACTGTTTTGTCATTAAATATGTTTTTAGTGTAAGGCTGCACTCTAATGTACTAACACGCATGAAACCATATCAAACTTCATTAAATAAAGTGTCGGTAATCATATATTTATGTGGTACTTTTATATACAGTTGCATGCTTTGATTTGACTTCAAATGTGTGACTCTCCTTTCCCCCATACTTAACGTCATTTATGAACGGCCCCTAAAAGGGCGGCAAATTGGAGACCGCCCCGGGCGGCAAAAGCTCTAGCTACTCCATTGCTCGGTGCATATTATTCTTATCCATAATCCTCTTTTTTTTCTTAGGAATCATGTTCGGGTTCTTTTTAATTCATCGTTCCATTCGTGGCAAGTGATGAAGGTAATCGCCCCTAAACAATCGCATGTTATTGAATCAACTAAACTGCAGTAGTAAGATTAAGTGTTTTAAACAGTTTTTAAAATTGACTTAAGTAGCAAAGCAGTTAAAAGAGAGTTGATGCGTCTTTACCATTTAATACATGCATCTATAGAAAGGAAAACGTTTCTATCTTATATACAGCAAATTTTAAGAAAATAATAATAATATAATAAACAGATGATGGGCATATTAAAATAAAATAACCACAAACCGAGTTAATATATGTCACTGCGTGGAACAATAAAACAATTATTTTTCCCCAACTAAGGGGCGTCCATAAAGTACGTCACGCTTTTTTTTGGGACCATTTTTAACTCACCCCTACCACGTCACAAACTGTCACAAATTTCGGGACCCTGGGACCNCCCCCCCCCCCCCCCCCCCAAAAAAAAAAAAGTAGAAAAATATTTTTTTTTAAACAAAATAATTAACATTTAACATAAAACACAGTGACGTCACATATGGCCAACCACCCCTCCCCCTGTCATAAACTGTCACACTTTCTTACACCCCCCTCTGGAGCGTGACGAGCTTTGTGGACGCCCCTTAGTTGGGGAAAAAGAATTGTTTTAAGTGAAAAATCTTGCTCGGTTTGGCATATTTCAAAATATATCTTAGTATTAATAAAGTGTTATAAGAAAGTATGTACTGAACTCAGAAATTTTTTTTTATTTGCATATTTGTTTTTTAAATATATTGTAAAATTATTTTCCATAACCACCTAAACTAAAGGTATGAATAAAAAATCATATTGATCTGGTTTCATTTGTGCCCCAGCTAATTAATGCGTTTAATAATTTACAAGTACTTATACAATTGTATTAAAATTATAACCTATAATAATGTTAAATGCATATATTACAAATTACGAGTAAACAACCCAATCTTTACAATTAAAAAATAATTAAAATTGAACTATCTAATTTTGAATTACTCAGAAGATTATAGAATAAATATGGATAAACAATTATAATAAAGATAAAAATTTCGAATCTTAATTTTATCAACTGTAAATGTTTTGGAAAGAAACATACTCACAGTCTTGTCAGAGGCCCACCACTTGCAGACATTTAAAATTTTAAAAATAATAATGATTCCGCTTGTTCAAATGAGACAAAATTTTCATACTGCAATACCATGTTGTAGCTGTTAAACACGCACACTTACACACACACACACACAAAATAATTAAATCATGGTACTGTTTAAGGTGTTAATTGTTCACAAACTCATATAGATCTAATGTATCTTTAAATACTGACGTCACGCTGTAAAATATAGCGGCGGCACGCTCTGTTAATCTCTAAACCAAAATAAGCCTTTTTTTAATATGGTAGTTGCTCCGCATAGCGTTCACACGCTCTTAATGAAGTGCATAATTTTAAGGTAGTGCCAAGGTAAACAATGCAATTTAATTTTCAGCTTTTTATTTTGTTAATTGATAATAGACTGCGTGATTTTATGTAATGTCTTTAAATGGTCTAGATCTAGTAGAAAGTAAAGTAGTAAACAATGATTTGTTTTCATGAATTTCATATTTCTTTAAATTACTTTTAATTTTCCTAAATGTACCAGAACAATAAATTTCAAATAAATACTAACGCCATCATAACACATGCAATCCATATACGTGTCTCGCTAGTTTTGCTCTATATTTTACGCAAAATTCTCTCAGAATGACATAATTAAATTGTTCATAAGTATATTTCTAACCAACTGTACCCTAGCTCCAACTCCTCTCTGCTCCTCAGTCCCCGTTTCTAGTAGTACCCCTAGCTCCCACCCTTCTCTGCTTCCCAGTCCTCATTTTCGAGTAGCACCCATATCTCCTATACTCTCTCGATCCTACAGCTACTAATCCTTATATTGTCAACCCTGATTCCTCGGTTGTTAAGCCATCACCTTAAAATTCCAGCGCTAATTTCTTGAGACTTGAGACTAGGATTTTGGACGGGTACCTGGGCAGCATTTTTCAACAATATTGACAGCCCTACTTGAGACACGTACGCCATGAGTACTGTAATTAAAATACAATGCTTGTTCCTCACTGGCTAGCATCAAATTAAGTCGTACGAAACTCACAAATTTCCCGCAAAATTTTAACTCACGCCATCGGACACGTAACGTATTTGGGTCAATAAAATACAATGCCTGCTTCTAATTGTCCGATGCTCCAATCTTTTCAAAACTTATTTAAATCCACGCCAACAGGCATTTACCTTTTTGTAGTTCATTCAATTCTCCCCACCCCACGCAGAGCTCCAAGATATATAGAAAGATTGAAGAAATATGACGCATGTGTCATTGACCGTCATTGCAAATAAATCGCTCGAATATTCGTCCATCAATCACACGCCTCTGTAGCGAATGGCCGACTGTTAATTTTTACACCAGATAACGTTAGTGAGCCAGAGTTCAACTTACCGACTTACATGTGTCATGGGGGCGTCATGTGATTTTTGAGATGAGAGGAAAAGTCGAGGGTCGTTGTGGAGGACATAGTGGTGTTAGGGTACACGAAGAAGGCCTTTTAAGTTAAACGAAAAAAATATATCCATTGAATAGAAAGAGTGAAAATTAAATGTGTATGGGATGAGGGGATTTAGCGAGGGTATCATAAAAGATAACTTCATACTGTAAAAAGGGATCTGGGGAGGAGAGGAGGGGTAAACTATTTTTACAGGCGTAGTGGAATTATTTTTTTTACAAATGTTTTTCTTCAATTTGAAAAGTTGGCCTTTTCCATCAGTATTAATTTGTAATGGGGTTTATTAGTTGGGGGAGGTGGGTAAACCCAACCAAAATGATGTCTAAATCAGAAACTAGTGTGCCCTAGACCCTTTCTTCCAGGATTTTTAAAAAAAATCTTTACAAAGTTGTGCACTATTTTCGACCAACTGTTTATTGTTATTTATTGCTTTTCATTTGACACAGCTGCTTGTCTCGCGGTCTCTAACTACTTCACTGCACAGATCACCCTCCGGCTTACAAAAGACACCCTGCCGCTTAATCGCCTTATTTGTCTAGCTTCTGAATTCCAAATATACGACATGTGTCTGACGTGTGTGTTGTTGGCTTACAAAAATGTGTGTGTGTGTGTGTGTAAATGTAGTAAGGAGCACAGCACAAACGAAAATAGTGTTGTTCAGACAGTTCCTCTTTTACTTGCGATATTTGTTATTGGTAAAAAGCCAAGATTTTCAGAGCCACTCGTGAAACAATCTCAGATGGATGGGATCACAGTATTTTAATGATTAAACAACTCAATGACGGGCCGTCACAAGTTGGACTCAACTTACCGACGATCACGACATTACTGGGGTTCTCGGCTTTTAAGGATTCCAAGATCTAAAAAATAAATTTTAAAAATTAAGGAAATTTGAGTGTGACGGATTTTGTGTGTTTGTTTCATGGGTGGTTTCAAGTGATATTTAGAAACTTTTTAATATTCACTCGTCGATTTTCCCAAAATAAAAATTTCAACTTGATTTTGTAAGGCAAGAAAACAAAATAGTTAGTGCCGGGATACTTAAGCTGCTTTACTGCAGTGTTTAGGACCTTTCTTTGCATGAGGACCACTTGAAAAGTTGCTTATAACCGAAGGTTCCTTTACTTTTTCCTATTGATTATCAAGTCACATTTTAAAGATTTTACAACATCCATGAAAAACATATGCTTCTTGCGGAACATTGGAGGAAAATGTATTATTTCGGTCAAAGTAAAAACACTAATTTAATTTAACTTTACTGTGTTATATGATGGATTATTACAACTGCCTTGATATTAAAGATTTATGAGCACTGGAAACATCTGAATCAGTCTAATGATTAATTGATTATTGGTGATGTGTGTTGTTGTTGTTTTATTTTTTTTATTTTTTTTAATGAAACAGTTGCTCTTCAATTCTTTACACGCCAAAAAATGTTCTAGTGCCAGTGCTGTTGTTATTTTTCAATAGATAGTTCTATTTCTGAGCTTTGTTTTCAGCGTCACTTTATTTGTTTTTTCAGAAGATGATCTAGTTGCTTTGAAATTGATAAATTAGACAGTAAAAATAAAGTATTGCTGTGTCTAGTTTGAGTTTCTGCTTCCAGATGGTAAGCTTGCCGCCCCTCCCACTAATGCTATCTTTTTTTTTTTTTTTTTTTTTTTTTAAATCAATGATAAATTGTTACATGGGAAATTAAAATTAATTTTTTTTCCTTATTTTATCTAAAGTGGAAACAGTACATTTTTCAAAGCAAAAATCTTTTATTTATTTTCACTTTTGTTATAAATAATATCTGTCATTAAATGCTCAATAGTCAGATTAGGTAATCTTAATGTCCTTCTTGTTAATTGTAAAATAATTCTTGAATTAGAGGTTACTTAAAATGCATACATATTTAACCGTTCAATTGTTTTATTCTTTCTGTGAAGCAATTAAGACTTTCTACTTATTTCAAGCCTTAGACATCTCACAACTTCACTCGCTTGACCCCTATGTGAAATTTCTTAATTGCCGTCGAATATTATGGAATAACTTTTACCATTGTGCAAGGTAGATGATTTGTTTGCAATCTTTACCTCCTTACATTACAGCGAACTCATATTGAAATTAAAGCTACGTATCTATACGTCAATGAATGTTTTTCAACCATTTTAAAAAAATATTTTCATTATCGGAATAGTGCTATGCTAGAAATTGCTATATTTAAAAGATTTTGAAAGAGTGCTGTATTAGCACTAGTATTGCACACCCCCCCCCCTTTTTTTGTGACCACGAAAAGCCAAAGTCTATTTTGAACGGAATTTAATCATGTGGAACAATCTAACGTCGCTTTAAAAAAATTCTATTTCAAAGTATTGTCCCTTTCTTAATGCTCTTTTTTCCAATGTCATAAACGTTGATTGTGTTAAACATTTGATTTATGACAGTCTGCTTTAAGTATTAGTGTCTGGCGGTTATTAAATCTATTATATGAGCAAAATTATTATTTCATCGGTGTATATATACCATACAAAAAAAACAACACAAAATAACGATGCTTTAGTACGTAAGACACAACAACAACAACAACAACAACAAACGATCATTCTCATATGCCGTTTAACAATAGGGTCTGTATTTTACATGTTACAGTTGCCATTAAAACATTGGGCTTTTTCAAATCGCGTGTTTTCCTCTGTAAGTTATGCTCTTTAACGCTTAACTGAAATAAACTTTGTTAAAACTTGATTGGCTGTTATTGAAATTTGTTTGGGCGCAGTCAACCTCCCTTCTCCTACAGGAGCATGGCATCTATTTGTCGATACTGTTGAATAAATTAAATGTTAAAAGAGGTAAATGTTCGCGTTATTATAAGACTTCAGCTGAAAAAAGGCTGAAAATAGCACTAAGCCAGGTTAGCGCAGAGTAGCTTTCGATTGTACTGCGGGTAATTGTTTGACTCGGAAAGTCAAACACTGTTGTACATCTCTCTCCCTTTTTCTATATCTCCCATTCTCCCTCTCTCTCACTCTCTCTCTCTCTCTCTCTCGCTCGCTCTTTCTCTGTATCTCTCATTCTTTCTCGCTTTTTCTCTCTCTCGCTCTCTTTCTCTCTCTGTATCTCTCATTCTTTCTCTCTCTCTTTCTCTCTCTCTCTCTTCCACACAAATACACACACACTTCTGTTCCCAGTTCTAGGCACTAATCATTAACCAAAACTTTAAAAAAAATATTAGTTATTTTTTGTGACGAAAAATGTCCGGGACCTGAAGCTTTTGTAAACAAAAGTTACACTGTAGATAATTTTAGATATTAATATATATATATTTATGTATTTATTTATTTATTTATTTATTTTTCTTATGTATATATGTATGCCACCAAATTATTATTATTATTATTATTATTTAAACATAACTTTTTACTTTTTTTTTTGGATTATTTAACAAATTCCATATTTAAAAATTTAGTTGGATTATGGATAGGGTTATTTCAAATAAAGACTTAGGTCTACTGGATAACTGTGGGAGCAAATTGAAAAAAAAAATCAACTGCAATTTTGTTGGGTGATAAGTTGTATGCTCCTATTAAAAACCCGCCTGGGGCTCCGTTACTCACATGTGTTTACAAACACATTAGCCGTGTGCTTTTGTTATAGTGTAGCGTTAAATGAAATAAAACGTGACTCGCATACAGTGGCGTAGCTATGGGAAGAGAAGTGATGAACTAATCAAGATCACAGACAATGTTCCCTTTAAGCTTTGCCGCTGCGCTGCCGCGCAGATATTGACCAACGCCGCGCAGCAGTTTGGCAATACTGCGCAGCAAATTTTGTAAAATAATGCACAAAATTGGATCTTTGCACACAAATTTTTTACTTTGCACACAGACCAAAGAACCTTACAGGGAACAATAATCAAGGAACAGGTTGGAGGGGGGGCGGGGTCTAATCCAAGAGATGAAACATTATAAATACCAGAATAGGAGGGAAAGAGTTGAACTGACATGGACGGCACAACGGTAGTGAAGGGTGCGGAGGCGAAAGATAACACAAATGAGTGACCGAATGTTGGAAAGAGAAGGAGATGTAAGTTTAGATAGAGGGTGAAAACATCTTTAGATATTGTCTAACATAAGAGAGAAACAGAACGGAACAGTTTGGACAGTGTGGCAACAATATGTCATACAGAATCGCACTGGACAAAGCGATCAATTTATATACACATATATATATATATATTAATTTATTTTTTTTCCAAGTCATTGCAAGCAATAGTTTTGGTGAAGGTTGACGAAAATGACAATAATGAGGATGTAAACAATAGTCTCTGACCAAAAAGCTCAGCTACTAAAACACCCCCAAAGTATTTTAATGTTATAACTTTTAAACCTATTGCGAGCAGCCTCCTAAAAGTGCTGTGAACTTAGCCCTTAGTTACTGAGTTGGGATTTGTTGACGATGGTTCTTGGTTGCTCAAATCCTTTTCCTGTTTACCTGCACATGTATACAGCTTATAAAGTTCAGCCAGATACGTCCCCCGGTTGCACCAAGCCGTCACGGCACGATAAGCTTGAGGTCTGCCCAGTATTGGCGCGTTTCGTGGATGTAAGCGAGGAGACACGGATTTTTTAACTAATCGTTGGTGAAACTTTTATCTGTTCACTAACGTAGACAATAACACAAGGGCACACGGACATTTTACCGAATCATTGATGAAACTCTTAGCTTTTCATTTCTGAACTCAGTTTTTGCACATATTTGATACATATAGCATTATATTTTTGATAGGTATTCTCTAAAAACCATTAACCTATTACATCTTGATCGGCAATTAAGTCTTGCTGCTGGAAAGTAAAAAGGTTGCAAATAATCCCAGCTGTTAAAAAAAATTCTTCAGATGTTACATATCGTATAAACATCGCTTCCACCTACACAGCTATATGCCCTATTTTCCTTACTATGTGCATCCATACGTTTTCTTCAACGTAAAATGTGTGCTGCAATGCAAAAGCGCGACCAAAAAAATAATCTTTAAGGAAAAATGAAACAAGATTTCTTACTTTTTAAAATTGTGATTTACACATCGTTTTTGAAACTAAAATCGTGTATTAAAAATGTCTCATAGGTCATTTTATCGAGTAGTTAAGGCAAATTTATTGTGTTTGAGAATAGGGCGATAGAATGGTTTAAATCTATTAACTTGATTATTGTTAGAGTAGGCTGTCCGTGTTTTGAAATGATCGATTTACTCTTTCTTTACTCTTACTAGCTGCACCATATCCACCACCCCTCGTTTTTAATGGACTCGTCTGAGGCTATTCAAAACATATGAGTCCGTATCTAATGCGTCAGCAAAGTTTCACCTTCTAGTTGACCAGCCACATCGCCAGCTTACCGTACCTTGACAGGCGAGCTGTTGGACTGAGGTAAGGTTTCGCAGGGATTCTTGGAAAAGCATAATATACAACCTTACCTTATGTTATCTTATCTGTTACAGACGCTCCTTAAATACAGAATAGTAGTGCGTCATACGCTTATCTATGGTTTGTGTCTAGTCCTGCATTCTTATTAGAGTTTTAAATGTTGATAAAGTGTTGGTTTTCTTGGTTTCTTCAGGCAACCCAACCATGCCTGAATTCTGGACGGGAAGAACGAGAATTTGTATATGTTTGTTCTTGGAATAAGAAAAATTACAACTGTGAACTTTTGTTTTAAAATTGTCTGGTCTTTACTCTTTAGTTGAAGAGGGGGAGCTTTACCCCCTCGCAATATTCAAATAAACGTTTAAAAGCAATGTGACCATGAGTAAAGTCTCCCATGTTATTTGTAAATACCCCATGACAAGTCCCGCGAGACTATATAAGACCCGCGTGATTTAGTATAATATAATACCTGTTATTTAGAAAGAGTGATATTTTAGTATTTAATTTAGTATATAATTTACAACGATATGAAACATTCTTTAAAAAAAAAACACAAGAAACAAAACAAGACAAAAAAATAATACATGTAAAACTAAAATGTTTCTTTTCATAAATAACTCAAACAGACATATCATCAAGAGCGTAATTATATTTTACTTTAAATATATATATATAACTTTTGAACAATTAACGATTAATTAATCATTAGTTTCGATTATAGCCAAAAATTAAAATTTATGTTGTCATAAGTGACACTTATTTTAACGCTCTTGTTGAAAATCTAAATAACACTACAATGTCTCCTTTATGTATAACCTTTTAAACAACTACGCAAAAAGTGTATTGACATTATTTGGTTCAAGTGATGAGCGGGTCTAATTGATCATAAACAGAGCTGAACAATCATTCAGATGGACCTGAGGTAACTGGTGTGCACAAAATTGTCTTGACATCATTGGATATCGGTGTTTCCAACATTGTAGAGTGTAAATAGATTCAGCAACTTTCATAGCCATTTTGTAAAGAAGTAATTCATCGGAAGAGCTGTCGTTATTTTCTGTCTCTGAGTCAGACTACATTACTGCCATTAGCTTAATACGCTTTTCATTTGGTTTGATAAATAGGCCAAGTGCTAGAACCGTGGCAGACAAACTTTATCAACATTTTGAACATTTCCGTCAGTCAATAGTTTGAACCAAAATGTTCGTGTAAACGTCAGAAATGTATTATTTTATTATTATTCTTTTTTTTTTTTTACTTTTTGATTTCAAATAATTTGTAAGTGACGGGTCGATTAATCGTTAAATTATAATTTAATCGAGAAAAAATTTAACGATCAATCAAGATATTAATTTTTCATTTCCGCAGCCCTAATACATGTTTAAGTATAGGTATATACACTTCAAAACATTTGTAGCCCAAGACTTTATATTAATTAAATGGATGTATTTGTGGACGAAAGTTCTATATATTTCATCTGTCACCATTGGTTTCTCTATACTATGCAAAGCCACCACTTGCAACAATTCACACCTTAACCTTTTATTAAACCCAGACGAGTCTATACATATCATTGGTTTAAGTCTCTCTCTCTCTTTCGTTCTCTCTCTCTCTCTCTCTCTCTATCTGTGTGTGTGTGTGTGTGCTGGTGTGCGTGCGTGTGCGTGTGCGTGTGCGTGCGCGTGCGCGCGTGTGTGTGTGTGTGTGTGTGTGTGTGTGTGTGTGTGTGTGTGTGTGTGTGTGTGTGTGTGTGTGTGTGTGTGTGTGAGTGTGTGTGTGTGTGTTGTTTAAGTGTAAACTTGAAAATGTAGATTAGATTCTATATGTATTTTTTTCAAAGAGGAAAATCATTTTCAGGGACCGAAAAATAGAGCATAGCAAAACTGTGCATTTTAGTTAAACGGGAACATTACTAACATTTTTTTAAATTCCAACTAACTCTTTCATATTTGCGGTAAAACGCTAACACCTCAGCCTTACTCCTAGGGTTTGTTCACCATATCTGTCAGTATTATAAGCAATAGGCACAATGCTCAAAAGAATGTCGAAACGTTTCTTGAACTCTCCTTTCCTTCTCGACCCCCTCCCCCACGGTCTATGAGATTTTTCCCTTGGGTGCTTGTACCCACTTGTGTTCATTCGATCTCTTGCAGGGGAAGCGTTGTAATAAAATACCATGTAACGGTGTTCCCCAAATTTTATGTATATACTAAGTAATCCTCCCGTCGGAATACTTTGACTTAGCTTTTCAACTTCATATAAAAATGCAGTTTTCTAAGGGAAAATAATCACCTTTTACGGTTTTCTAAACACTGCGAAGATGCGAATAAAATAGCGACTTGTAATTATTTGCCAAAAGGAAACCGTAAATGATGATACTGTAAAAGATATGTAAATGGATAAAATATTAGAATTAAAATATAAACGTAAAAAACATATATTTTTCGGTCTACCTGTTATTTCGGATTACTTTTATGTAAATTTTAAACATTGTCACACACACATACACACACACACACACACACACACACACACACATATATATATATATATATATATATACACACACACACAGTTTTAAAAAAAAAAAAAACGGGATTCTACTTTTATTTTTCTGAATTTTTTAATTGACGACATCCTATAATTTTTTTCCCTCGTATAACGTCCAGTAATATTTCTCCTTCCCGAGAGACACAAACTGCACATTATAGATGAACACTGTTTATATTCGCTGTTTTATTTGAATATTTCAGCCGGTCTTGTAACATTTAAAGAATCTGCTTAAAGTAAGGACATATACTGCCATATACAATTTTATAGACTAAAAAAATGATGCATTAATCTCAGAACGTAGGTTAATTTCTGATAAATTATACACTTATTGAAAGAAGAATTCTAACAATGCATGAACGATGCATTAGTTAATTTTCATCAATCTAACCAGAACGCAGACAAACAGTTAACAAATTTCCCAAATTAATTTAACTTAAAATTGCAATCCACATTAATATGGTGTTTTTTTTTCAAACGGCTCCTTCACAGAAATTCCAAGTAGTGAGAACCTGTGCTCTAAACACTCAACACAAAAATATGAGTTTCGTTCTCATGTAGGGAAGGGATGAGGAGTAGGGACACCTACTCTTCATTTTCATAAGAGAAATGATCCTCAGTTAGGTTATATCAGATCAGATACGTCAGATCCTGTTTCACACAATGTTTGGCTTCACGTTTTAGCGAAGTGCCATGAGTGGGGTGACACTAAAAATACAATGAACTGGAACAGAATTACATGATTCACATTTGAGGATCAATTTTTATTTTTGAAGCGTGTTCTTCAGGTTAGTTCACTGAATATGCTTAATTTTTTTTGACCGATTTCGGAAAAAAATATTCATTCAATTTGGGACCCTCACAAATAAGTGTAGGACACCTGGAAAACTACTCTTACTCTGTGTTATGTTATAGAGAGAATTCAATGTTCCCCGTACAAGGCTGTTTATTTCGTGCAACTACCTAATGGTATTTTTATATTGTGTATATTTTATTTGCTAATAAACAAAAGTGGATGTCCTTCGCCATGGAGAACTATATCAAAATCTCTGTAGTGTTTTTATTATAAGCGACACAGTTACGTGGTGGTCGAGAGGTAGCGCTCTCGACTGTCATACGGATGGTCACGAGTTCGAATCCACACGAAGGTGAGGATTCGTTCCCGGGGCCTGAGGAGTCCCCGAGTCACCCAGCTCTGAATGGGTACCTAACTAGACAATAGTTAGGCGGCTGGGGAAATGCGTGGAATCCCTATAGCCGTGGCCTGTGACCGCTGCATCACTTGCCAACAGATCATCTCTCATGGTCTGTGGACGCAGTTATCTTCTGCATAGAAGGAGCGTCTGTATATCTAAGAAGATATTAACACCCGCGAGAGAAAAATAAAATTTCGTAAAGGGTTTGAACTTAGAAATTGCGACAGATAACGTAAAATTTGTGTAAAGTAGAGTGTGTCTTGTTTTTTTACCACGTTTATATTAGTTTGCCGTCTTGTCTGGATTTCCGGGGCAAAAATTGAATTCCTTATTTGAACCACTTCTGATCATCCAATTTTGATGAAATTTTGCATGCATACTTGATTCACATGACAATTTAATATTTCATTAATTATAGTACTCAATTCTACTTAAATGAAAACTAAAAAGTATAAAATAAAAATATTTAAAAACAAGTTTTAAAGATACCACGTTTTGTGAACTAAAAAGAAGAAAATAAACTAAAAACGTGGGGCGCATTCGGCTGAAATTAAATGAAGTATCATATATAGACTGTGGAGGAATTTGAAACTGAAAAGTTTAATGTAAAAGCATTAATAGACCAAATTTCAGCCGAATGCGCCCCACATTTTTAGTTTATTTTCTTCTTTTTAGTTCACAAAACGTGGTATCTTTAAAACTTGTTTTTAAATATTTTTTTAAATTGACATTAGCATATAACTCGGAGAAACAGATGTTAAAAATATATCGCCCTATGAGAATAACAAGGTTCTAAGTCAAATTCATGACAAAAATTAATTATATCCACCGGGTTATAGTCCATGTATTAATTATTAAACTATTATGTCAAAAAAGATGAAAGCTGTATCTTGATGCGATTTTGTAGGAAGTACAGAAGAAGCTGTTTTAACTTAATATATGCCTACTAAAATGAAAATTTCAAGGCAAATATCTCCGTTCGACCAAAAGTTCACATAGAACCTTGTTATCCTAAGGTGGCGAATTTTGAAGGAGAGGTGTCATGAAGAAACTGGTAAAAAAAAATTTAACCTTTCATATAATCTACACACTTGCTATCATTTGTTAAAGAATATTTAATTTTAAAAGCAAAAACCCATATTTTTACCCTCTTGTAATGATTTTAATTCAGAATGTAATTCAAGTGCATCCATGGTTTTTAGTGTAAGCGGAATCCCAGAAAATGAAAACCCTTGGCGATTTATCTCTGAAAATTGTCTCGAACCCTTCAGTCGCTACTTGCCAGTTGATTCACCCGAATAAAATGTTACGTCCCTTCAAACACTTTTTCCAGTTGGGCTAAATGGATGACTCGCCTATATTTCTGTGAATGTGTGTCGAACATTGAAAAGGATGCTGTCATAGATTGAAATGTGACATTTGCCGCGACAGTTTTATGTTTACGGTTCTAGACAAAACAGTGGTGACACCTATGTCCATTATAACGGCTAATGTATACTTGATTCGCCAGGACATCAAAAATGGCGCGTGTAAAATGCAATTTGTACAGAACATACCATGTTTCGTCGATTTCAAATTTTATTCGGCAGAATTATCCGACAAGCCGAAAAATATCCTTATGTACTATAGAGTCGACAACATGCTCTGTCAAAGGACGAATAATACTATGTCACTGTTTGTAAATGATAATGCTAATTTTTTTTTCACGCACTTTTAAAAATAATCAAAATAAAGTTATTTGCATGATATACAGTTTTTTTTTTAAAGAAATTGTTTGTTTCGTCAATAACTTTTCCATTTTTTATATTTAGTCCACAGATGGTGTTTTTGGTTGTCTTGTTACGTGAACGGCGATTCCAGCCGGAGACGAGGTGTTTGTATTTATCACTTCTGACGCTGTTGTTGGTGTTCACTTATTACATGTACGTGGAGATAGCCGGTGCCGATTCGCTAAACGACGGCGGAGAGTTCAAGAAAGATCTGTTAGTGGACACGGAGCAAGCAGACGGAAGATTCGCACGCGGTGTGCAGCTTAAATCGCCAAGTGACGAGATTGCAGCGGAGTATTACAGATGGCGACACCTGATGGAAAACACCACTGTTGACATCATGTCTCTGAACTCATACAGAAACAGGGGAGCAAAAACATAATAATACCTACATTAAAAGTTGGGTCAGTTATAGCCCATTACTGAGGGGCAATATAAAAATAGATCCTACGTCTTAAATTGTGTTTTACACACGTTTAAATGTAAAGCTTTGGGAGGATGGCTTTGCTTTAAACCTAGCGCAATTCTAGCTGAATGTTGAATTAACAATACCTTGGGTGACATCCTATAGTCTATGTTAAGGATGTCATTATGGATTCGATGTAATGTTCATGGTTAATCACTTGTGAAGGATTTCTAATAAAAAATAGAGTTTAGTAACCATAAACTTTAACATCCCTCTCTCTGTGGTTAAGAATGTGTTTCCTAAAATATAAAAAGGCCCACAGCATAGAAGTTTATTCAATTGTTTTATTTTATTAATTTTATTTAATTTTGTTTTATTAATTCAATTAAAATTAATTTTATAAAGTTCTCGACTCTAGTGGTCAGAGAGTTCTAAAAGTTTTGGTGTCATAGGAAAATGCTTATTAAATTACGCAGTTTTTGTTGTTGTTTTTTTTCCTAATATTTAAAGATAGAAATCTAGTTCTTAAATTAATGCTTCTAAACAGAAATATAATAATTTTTGAACAAATTCGATTTATTATGAATGATTTTAAACGCCTCATAATAATTTTAACATAAAGCAGAAGAAATTGAAGGGGACGTTATTATCTTGCTTTTTTTTTTCTAATGCGCATAGTATATTTTTGTGATGGTTCTCACATAATATGACTTTTAATCGGGTTTCTTTTTGTTAAATTTCAAATGCAGTCAAGTGTTTCAAATATGTTCGCATATTTCATACACTTGGCTAAACATCTGGTCTCAACAATTCTTCTTTTTTTCAACTCTTTATACCTTGTCTTATAGACTGCTTTCACCAAATTTGTTCTGTTCAGGAAATAAAAGAAGAAGAGACTCCCCCCCCCCCCAGAAATATCAGCATCTTAAATATCTCAATTCGATATCAAAACATGGACATCACCAACACTTGTGGACATCTCTTATAAACATCTAAATTATTTTACCTTGTACACAACTGCACTGAACACTGTGGATGTAGCGAATCCACCACGATACATTAGGGTTAGTTTTGAGACGATGTAATCCTAAATCAATCAACACAGCGCACAACTTTTGACATTCACCATGAATAATAGTCGATAATCTGTCCGAGTCTCGTCAACAACAAAAAATGTTTTTGCCAACTAAAAACGTTTAAAACTCAAGTAGAGAAATACCATAAGAGATGGCTACGTCCTCATACTGTAATAAAGTTAACATATTTTTCTTTGTGGTGATACTGAGAGCGCATGACTAACACGTTACACCTATGAAATAATTTACTATGTGATTGTTTGACTCGTGTTATATACCAATTTACTGGCACCTCTACTGTAAACATTCCTTGCATTAATTTGCTTTTAGCTTTTTTTAACAAAAAAAAAATTATTTATTTATTTTTATGTCTTTAAAAAGTATTATAATTATTAATTTGTTGTTGGTGTTGTTGCCTTCATGGGGTTCAATAAGTTAACCATTCAGTAGCATTTGCCTTAATGGGGCCAATTATTCTCCCGGGGCATCTATCATCCTAAGACAAAGACCGCCTTCTATGATATCTATAATAAAGTTACTGTTCAACTAACGCGTCTATGACATCTATCATCCTAAGACAAAGACCGCCTTCTATAACCTCAAAACTGAAGTTACTGATCAACTCTGATCCTTGGACCAAAATGCCTTTCACGACCTCACAAACGAAGTGCTGAATTTCTAATGTCTATTATCACAATAGTCATGTAACTTGTTTCCAACACCAAGACGCCTTTTTAAACACATCTATCGTATTTTTATTGCCTTAGTTTCGCTATGTGTGTGTTTTTGGTGAGACTTGCTTTTCAATTTCCATTTCCTTAACCCTACTCAACTGAAAGTACCACTCGACTTTTCCAATCCGAAGATAATACAGCCATTTAGATCAGAAGAACACCAGTTCGTGATCTTCTCTTAACCTTAAGTGGCATCTGTAATAAAGTTCAATTTAGACCAGTCGGTTTGAATATTATTTATCTTTACATTACCCAACACAAATGTCAATTTCAGTTTTTACCTCTACCTGTTCTAAGACCTGTTTCTTGATTATAACGTATGACCGATGGCCTAATGTCCAGTTAAGATGAAGCTTCGAGCATTAGGTTGCCGGTGACCTCTACTTATCCTTGACTGAATATCTTATGGGCTTCACTTTTGATCCACTTTCTGCCGTCCTAAAATATTCTTATCATTGTTAGACAACAAGCAGTTACCGTGAAAATTGAAACTTTCATTATAATTTGGTCACCTGAGACATTCATTGTAAAGTCTTGATTACAAAACTTGTTGCGCCCATGAAATAAAATGAATATGAGTTCTGAAAACTGCCTTTTCACACTGCGCCATTCAGGAATTGATCACTCTCTTCATTAAAAAATAAAATTTTATAAGACGTCAACATTTTTGGATGGCAATGTCACCCTCTCGTCAGCTACGCTCTTCTGCAGACGCACGTTTTCTTTCTGTTCCCAAGACACACACTAAAATATTAGGCGAAAGGTCATTCTCTTTTTGTGCCCCAAACAATACTTTATCTCTATTTCAAGACTGCACTAAAATGACAAAATTTTTAACTTTACTTTCCGAATTAACAATTGAAAATTTTCTCACAGATAAACAAAGCTTATGTATATCATCAAGTCATTGTTTAATTATAATATGATTGTTTGAAATGAAATGCATTTATAAATAATAAATATATGTTAATATTTTTATGCAAAGTTCGGTGAGACACATGCAAGCTGGGGAGCGCTCTATATACGTTCTCTTATTATTATTATTATTATTATTATTATTATTATTATTATTATTATTATTATTATTATTATTATTATCATCAAAATGCCATGTTTCTTCTTAAATTCATTTTTTAATGGTCATCCAGTCCAAGAATGACCCTCGTTACTTCGTTCTTTTAATTTTTTTAATTATTATTTTTTAATGCCACTCGTTAACTGCTCGGCCAGCTGGGTTTTGCGAATTATTTTTTTAAATTATCAACTAAAACGAAACGTTGTGTTTTTTGTTTAAAATAAACAAAACGATTTTTGATGTTGTTACAATTTCTTTGTATTACATTTGTATATGATTAAAAATTTAGAGAGTTTGGGGAGGGGAATGGTGGGGACAAGAGAGAGACTTCTTAATCAGCAACCCACTTGTTATCATATCCAATAATTGATTCTTTTCTCAACAACTCAAGCAAAAACAAATACCGTCAGTTTTGTGTAAACGTTAAAATATGCTTATGGTCCCTGCAGGCGGAATAATTTCTGCAATGGCTACTTGTTAATGACAGCAGGGATTTGCAAAATTGCAACTTTTTTTTCAGCATTAATGTTTCCTTCAATAAATTTAATCAGCACTTGTTAAAGTTCAACTTTTAACCCCACAGGACCGTTATCGATTTTATTCAAGTCATTGTCATTTATCTATAGGAAACAATTTTTTTATCCTGTGTATCACTAAGTATAACTTTATAGCAAGAATCTCAAATGAAATCAGCCCGAGGGCGACGCGAGGGAGGTTTCCGATGGCTTAATGTGTGGTGTATGCCACATCAAACTTAAACCATAACAACTCATTGTTACCATGTTTGTTTTAATTTAGTTTTCAGTAACTTGTCCCTATTACCTATAAATCTGGTTCCTTTATGATTATTCATTAAAACTTAGTATGTTCATTTTAACCCACATACATCTCTTTTATTTATCTTACTAAGAAATTGATAAACGTGAGAAGGCACACGAAAATTCACTGGCTGTCTTTTTTTTTTTTTTTTTGGATATTTTAATTAAATGAAGGCATTTTAAGTTGACAGTTTAAGAACCCTTCGAAGGTTGTCGCACGGGAATTCATTGTCCGTCTTTAAACTCACATTAGTGGTGATAGATACAACATAAAGACATGGTTTTTATGTTGTATCTATCACCACTAATGTGAGTTTAAAGATGGGCAATGAATTCCCGTGCGACAACCTGCGAAGGGTTCTTAAACTGTCAACTTAAAATTGCCCGTCACTAAACTCACATTAGTGAGGATAGATACAACACAAAGACGTAGTTATTTGCACGTCTTTAAACTCACATTAGTGGTGATAGATACAACATAAAGACGTAGTTATTTGCCCGTCACTAAACTCACATTAGTGATGATAGACAGTGGCGTCGTGAGGGGGGGTGGGGGGGCGGGCCGCCCCGGGTGACACCATCAGGGGGGTGACACCAAAGCCTAAAAATTTACTGTTCGATTTTGTGTCAGAAAAACAAAGAATAAACATTTCTTTCAACTAGAAAGAAAGTAAGAAATACGATGATATACATTAAACACAAAGATTTTAATTTTTTAAAAATCAGTTAACTTGCAATAATAAACAAAATTCCAGCACACATACAACATTAAAACAAATAAGAAAAAAAAGAAACAGTCGCACCAGAGAGATATTTAAAAAAGGTTGGAGATAAAGTCATTAAGGTTTTGACACACTAACAGCATGAATGAATCCCACCTCACTATATCCTCCACCTTAATGGGGTTTGGGGGGGGGGTGTACAATTTTTTTCAAGTTTTCTTTGTTGTTTTTTAAGAAGAGAATTTTGAATTCAATGTCTTTGAGTCAATATTTTGTTATATTTATTAAAGACGTGCAAGCATGGATATGCATGTTTGTATATAAATAGTCCCCCGGTTACGACGGTCCCATCCCAACTTACGCTGTTTCGTGGTTACAAACAAGCCAATATAAAGAATAATATTACGCGTTATTCTGTATTTTTTAATGTTTTTTTTTTCAACGTTTGTTTTTCATGGGGCAACGAATTATTTTCTCTATTTGAAATCAAAAAGTTATAAAAAATATCTATTATTATTTCAACCTACAATTTAAGTTTGCGATTTTTTTCATGGCGAAGTTTTCAATCAAGTCAGTCAAGCTAAATAAGCTTACAAAATCCTTTTCAATAGTCATTAGAGAGAACATATTCAGTCTTGGTTGTCCAATACGAATTCTAACTAATTTTTTTATTCTTTTCAACTTTGCAAAGATCGCTTTCTGCTGCAGTTTGAAGTCATCATTGAGAGATAGATGCGAATTTTGATGCTACATTCGTAAATAACTGAAATTTAGCTCATTCAAAAGCAGCAAAATTTATTTTTAGCTCTGTGCACTTGTTTTGAGTTTCACATTGTGCTACTTCCTTTTCCTTACCCTAAGACTGGGGCTGGACAATACGTTTTTTAAGAGTCCTGAAAATTGGACTAATTGTGAAGGTAAGCAGTCTTCGAAATTACTTTAATATTCTTCATTAACTTGGTTGCTGCCCATCGAATGGCGTCATTTCTGAGCTCAGAATGGATGTCTTTATATGCGCTTACTCGATGTTGTGGGGCTTCAAAAATATCAACCTGACACTTTCTCTTCTTTAATAGTAATCTCGATTATTTATAGTCTTTTTTTCCCACGGACTTGTCCTTTCCTTTGTCTTCATATGAATCAAATTAAAAATGCTTTCTTTTAACAAACTCACTGAGAGACTTCAAATACTTTGCTGAAATCAAATATATTCTCGGCTCTTGAAGGAAAAATTTTGTTTTCTGAAATCTGTCTAAAATTGTTTTCCCTAAAATTCAAGTAACAAACCGACTTTAATTTGTTTAAGTTCCTTCCGAAATCTTTCTGCTTCAAGTCAACAGACACGGGGCTGATTTTCGTTGTTATTAATTCTTTCAGTGCTGCAATATTTGTGAGAGTCATATTGTGTTGTTGTATTGACATAGTATGAGCATGCGAGTTGACTGAGTATGAAACACGTGGTTTGTGCTGTGAACGGAAAATATTGTGTGGTCGGGAAGGGAGAGGATGCATGGCTATTAATGTAAGGTTCGCTACGTAACAGAGGTTGACTCAGGATTCATTAAAGATACTTGCTACCCAGACTACAAGGAGTTGAAGCCGTGTGTCTTGACTTGAAAGTTCTTTTTAAGCCACCAAATTCACTTCGATTAGGGCCTCTAATTCCCTTAGGCCGGCCCTGCTTATAGCATTATGTCGGGCTGACCATCTTGTGTGAAACAAGGCTTTATTAACTTGTATCACTTTTATGTGTTTTGGAAGTATCTGTCGACGATGAGTAGATGCAACAAGCCAGGTATAAAGATTTTGCAGAAGNAGCCCCCTCCATTTAATCAACCATAGGGGGAAGTCACGCATCTGTGACGATGTGTGACTAGGGGGCGGGTGTGTTTAAAAATGTGACATCACATAAAAAAAAACCCGCACCTTTATATAAAAGTCCCCTTAAATATTTGATTGTTTACAATTTATTTAATGACGTTTTCAATGGCTCCCCGCGTGTTACGATACTAGAGTGCATATTTACACTAAATACATATTTAAATGAAAAAATACTTATTTGCAACATGCTAATTTTTATTGAGAAAATTATGGCTTTGGAGAGGGCTGTCTAAGCTTTGTGACGTCATAGCGGAACAAGGGGTTGGGTTTAATGTTTTTGTGACAAAGTATGACGCGGGTGAAAGGGGGGGGGGTGAAAATTGGTAACCTCACGTGACGTCATTTCTGAACGTCCCCCTTAAATTATGAAAGGGGTGACACCATGAGCTACCGCCCCGGGTGACACCAACCCTAGCGACGCCCCTGATGATAGATACAACATAAAGACGTAGTTAACTGCCCGTCACTAAACTCACATTAGTGATGATAGATACAACACAAAGATGTAGTTATTAGCCCGTCTTTAAACTCATATTAGTGATGATAGATACAACACAAAGACGTAGTTATTTGCCCGTCACTAAACTCACATTAGTGATGATAGATACAACATAAAGACGTAACTGCCCGTCACTAAACTCATGTAATTTATGATAGATACAACACAAACATGTTCAACACTGTCCACGAAATGCTGAATTTCTATGAAGCCAGACGAGGCAATCCAAGACCTCACACATATTTTGATACTGATACACAGATACAATGCAAACATATTCAACAGTGAAGATTTATGATATATTTTAATAAAATATGTTAATAAATATATAGTCTACATGCAAAAATGTATTTCTAAACTATAAACCTCCACATAATTTTGAAACGATAAAATTTAAATTAGCATGTATTTTGTTACCTTATCCTTTAGTTTATTGATATTTAATAAGTAATTTTGTAAGTATAATTTTATAATTAAAACAATTCAAAACTTAATTTGTTATTACTGAACCAAGTGGGGAAATCATTAAATTGAAATGTTAGAATTTAAATATAAAACAAAATATCTGAGAAATTTGATAATATTGAGATAATGAGCTTGTATACATATATATAAAACGCACCGTAATAACTCGGCTAAATATCATAGCCTATCTATTCTGATACGTAAGAAGAAGAGCAATAATTTCAATAGCTATGTACCGTAGTTCAAACTCAATTATTTCCCTTACTACCTTTCGTGAAGAAGGGTTTTAAACAACATAGCAGATATATGGAATAGCGAACGTTGGTGAGATACTTCTTATTTTTATTTTAAGATTAACAGCAAGTTAAGCGCGTTCTTTTATTAAGTATCAATTGATTCAAATTAATACATCAATCGGTAATGTTTACTTATTTATTTGAATTTTTTATATTTTTTTCCTGGCGAGTTGTATTTAAATAAGCAATACAACTATCAATAGCTGAAACATTCAAACACTAGGGGGTACGTATCATACTGATCGGGTGATGAAAATTGACAGAGGTGCCGTCAGTGTTAGTTGGACACAAAACCTATCAATTAATTATTAGGTTATCGTTCGGTTTTTTACAAATCTATTCAAAGTAAACTGTGATTAAATTCTTTAAAATAAACAATTTACCTATTTAAGGGATGATGTACTACCAGAAAGGACCTTATTTCGTGCGTGAGCCAAAGTCAAATTGATAAAAAAAAATCAGTTTTAAACAGTACATATAGTTTTACATATGATGAACAATAAATTTTACCAGAAAATTCTCTCTCTCATTTTTTTTTTTTTTTTTTTTTTTTTTTTTTGATGTTGTTGCTAGACTTAAAAAAAAAAATAATAAATGAGACGGATCAAAAGACGCGAAGAAAATTAATTCTAAATCAACTCCTTGTATGAAATGCAAATAGTTCGTCATTGTCCTTAAAACCTATTTAATTAAAACAATATGTATCACAACGGGTGGCGGTAGAGGCGTATCTAGGGTTGGTGTGAACCAGTGCGGAAGCTTATGATGTCACCACCCCCTCCCCCCATAGATATCCTCCGAGTCTGCCAGTAACAAAAGCTACGGTAACATTCAGAATTGTAATGGTGTAACCTGGTGCGATCCGCACCCCCGCACACCCCTATTAACGCCTCTGGGTGGCGATATGGGTGTGTCTTAGTGCCTTATTTTTACAGCCGTTTTTTTCTATACAGACGATTTTTGCTGTGTGCAGGTAGGTGTCGCAGAGTTCACAGGCCATTGCTATGAGGGCCCACGCTAGTGGCAGGTACCCATTCGGACCTGGGTAGACTAAAAGACACCCTTGGACCCTTAGAACAACGACCTGCCTTCACGGAGATTGGAACCCGTGACCATCGAGCATGGTTGCCACTCGGCCACCCTGCCCCGTTGTGCGGTCCAGAGTAAGGCACTTTCAAAGTTGTACCTCAATTGTATATCCCCAAAACAAAATCATCGACGTTAAGCCAGGTGGAAGAAAATTCCTGGTTATACGTGCGCCGCTACAGGTGCTAAGCTACATCTTTCACACAGGATAATCCCCTCCCAAGACTATTACCCTACGCGATCAGATTTTTTTTCTCAGTATAACGAGGCAGCCTCTCCACTTTTAAAGAAAGATCAGAGTTCGCGTTATTTCTTCAACACTACACCATCGTCACCTGAAAAGTTTTTGATAATTCGTTTATAGTCACGTTTAGGCATAATGACTGAGTACCGGCTGCTATATATAACCCAGATAAAATGCCCGATATCCTCTTTAAAAATACGTAAATCAAATTTGTTGCGCTATATTTTGTTCCGCTGACGGATTTATAAATAACAGCATAAAGTAATAGATCAACTTAAAATAGAATGGGTCTTTTAAAAATAGAACATTTCTGATACGTCATGCATAAAACTAAAAGACAAGGAGTTCACGCAGCACCATGTTATTTTTCCTTCATTTTTTCGGATTTCATTCAAGGGACGTTGTATGGTTAGGGATATTTTAGTAATAAAACAATAATATTAAGAAACAATTATGTAAATTTGAAAGACATGTTTGTTTTATCATAAATTTCCAATCTTTTTATTTTCCTAGCCAAAGCAATGTTTCTTGCGGCATGATGTCTAGTTTATTGTAGAACCATTTATGTGTATTACAAGTCGAGTAAAACGTTTTAGAATTGAAGTGCTTAATCTTGGGATTTTTTTCCCTTTAAAATGGTTATAAGGGGACATTTACTTTGTGAAAACAATACAAAACATATAAAATTCTGTGGCATATTTACAAAATGTTTATTATTATTACCGCAGGTAACACATTGGGTTTTTAATAGTGTGTATGTCATTTTGTTTTGAGGTTGTTGTTTTTTTTCTTGGGGGGTGGTGTGGGGGTGGGTCATGGAGGAGGATTCTCTTAATGACTTTTAAATTATAGAACTAACATCTCAGATCATTTGCGGATGTATTTTTCAAATTATTTATTGAATTTATTCAATGCCAAAGTTATATTGAAAAAATACTTAGAGCAAATGTCATTTTCGGTGACCCTTAAGTTAAGTAAGTGCGTTCTATTTACTGATTTTATTAATTTAAAGGCCACCTAGGCGAGACATCAGCGGTGTAAATTAATTATTTCACTAAAATTATTTTTTGCATTACTTTTGTATAATACTAAAAAAGCGACAACCGCCATTTGTACCATTATTAGCAGTGGTAGTGCTATTTTTAATTTATTTTACATTTGTAATATTTATTTATTTAGAACAAATTTAGCTTCATAAATCAAAGTCCAAACAGTCACTCTCTTAAGAAAAACTACAGATTTTGCATTACTTAGAATGTGATATCACAACATAACAGCGACGCATTAGAAAATGGATAGGGATGCGCTTAAATTATCCCTTCGTGACTCGCACACGTTTCCCTCTATTATCGTTCGTGCTCAACGCAACGAAGCCACGTCTTCGTGTTTCCATGGCGACGAATAAAAAAAAAAAGCTCCATTGCGCATGCCCAGTGTCTCTCAAACTAAATTCTCGATTGTTGTAAGCTCCCCCTCTCTTTCTCGCCACTCGAAGACCACTGACAAGGCTTCAAAATTATTCCGCGAAGAGAGAGAGAGATAGAAAGAGAGAAAAAATCTACGAACATCCGTGCGCACCACTTAAGCGTGTGTGCTGTTATGAAAATATCTCACGCACCACAAACACATTAGACAGGATCCATTTGAGCTATTCTGGGAATATAAACCTGTCGGGGACTAGCTGGTCTACCCAGCCATATCGTGTTTTCATCGAGGCAGTGAACCACGAGCCGTAGTGGTCGTAAAAACAATTATAATACTCAGGTCTTGATGTTTTCTTCTAACAGGTCAACCATTCATTTGTAATAATAACATGGGTGGCGTCGTCCCCCCGTGCTATGCCACCTGTTTTGTTTGTTCATAACGTGTCTTCCCATTGAGAACGTGGCGCGTAAGGACCAGGCTCGCCCAGTTCTGATGTTGTAAAGCGTGGGGCCAGCGGCGAGCGTCTACTTCGGGGGGGTTGAAAACTTTTAAGAGAAGAGGGGGGACAATCGATAAGTGGAGAGGCGGAGAGGGGCCGGGAGAAATAAACGTGGACGGAATGGTAAGCAACCGTCTCCCCTAGTTGATGAGAGTGAGGCTCCCACAGGCCTTGGTTCTTCTCCTGTGCTGTGCGTTACCAGAAGATTTATTATTGTAGGTGCTTTTATTCATGGAGTAAAAACAAGAACATCGCAAGTCTTCGTGTCCAGCTTGTTTCCCTTGAGTGCAGCAAATCTTCATCAGAGTGAACTATGTGGACGACTCTTTCATGGTAATGGTAAGTTGTCATAACGGTCACATTTCTCTTCGAATCTATATTACCCCCCTCTCCTTGGTCATCCTCGTTTCTACTATTTCACATACGTTTATAACCCTCTTGATTTCCTCGCGTTTCACCGCGACTCTCAGACTCGAGAATCTATTCATAGACTTTCCCGAAATACAGCCGCTAATTAAATTGTCGAGAACCGAGGCTATTACTAGACTCTCGTTCTCGTTCTTTGCCAGCTTAAATTAAATTCTTACACACCTTCGAAGCTTAACCTGCTATTCATTTTTCTTTTCTTTTATGCTGATTTTGGCACCTGGGGTTGTAGCAAAATCCAATTGTTGTTCTTAGAAAGAGCGCGATGCTGTTGTTGTTGTTCAAACGGCATGATGTTGTCAGATTTAATATAAAAAAATATCATGATAGTGTTGCTGTAAGCGCTGCTGCTCAAACAAACAAAAGTTTGTTCAGCTTTGGGTGTGGAATGAGGGACGCACGCTTGGATGACAGCATGTATTCTTCAACTTCAATATCGTATTGATCTACGTGTACGCTGCTCGTGTTGCCCCGTGCGTTCGTGCTATTGTTCCGTTTATGTCAGGTGTTGTAGTCCTGTATTTCAAATATTGACGTCTCTGGTTTTAGTTGCTGTCCTCTTTTCTCTGTTATTATTGATTTTTTTCCCCCGAAGCAGTCTTATTGATTTCATCAACCTGCTTATAAATAACCAATTTTCTTTTTAAATCACTGACATTTTCCCGTGATCTTTCCTTCATTAGTATGTCCCATAAACAATCTTTATTATGATAGGCATTTTTAGAAAAAAAAATGCTTCTGTGTGATTGAAGTGATTGAGAATGCCCAACAGAGCATCAGAGATGATGCACCTAAATGGTAAGGACTTCAAAATTTTGATTTACTTCTAACGACGTAGGACAACGTGGTGGCTTGTAGGCCAGCCCAATAAAATGCCAGGGGCACCAGCCATGATTAGAAATTTTAACTTTTTAATAGGTTCCAAGGGTGAAAAATCGACCTTTTAAGAGAATGTCACGTGAATAGATTTGTTTCAAAACTAATATTCATGCAAATCGCTTATACACAAGATACGTGTAGTATTTAAACGTTTCACTTCCAGAACTTCAGTACAGTAATGCAACTGTAAACCGATTTTTAAAATAAATTAATGACTGTTATTGGAGCTGAATGTCAAGTAACGATTTGTTAAGACATGTACATTTTTACGTTACTCCGTCACACCTTATTTAAAAAGACTTGTTCAGAATTTGATTTCGAAAACCCTCGTTTAGTCTTTAGTGTAATTGCCATTTCCGAAGAAAGAAGAAACATCTGCCTTTAAAAAAGAACTTTCAAATAATTGGTTTCGTACTATTTTTCAGTAACCTATTTCTTTGGCATGTTTCGAGTCAACAAAATGTAAGCATGATCTTTGTTGAAGCGAGCAAATTCTTAAAATATGCGTTTGAAACATGATCAATTTTGGCAGTTCATCTCTTTCATACAAATATCTCCAGGTTGGATTTGATTTGCATGAATTCAGTCAAATTAAGTGGGATACTCATAAGTTGACTACTGTCTGAAGTAAGATACTCAAAATTTGACCAATGCCTGAAGTGGGATGCTCAAAAGTTGACTGAAAATCTGCAAAACATGTAGCCTCATTAGAAGAAAATTTTAAGAGTCCAAGCAAAACACGTTGGTAAAGGCAGAGGCTGATGTAGGTCGGACAAAGCTCAACTACTACTCTATTGTTTCTAAAACACCTGATAGGGATAAAAATCTCGTCTGACGTCTAGTTAAAATTTTTGGATGCAACGATCTCGGTATTCGTTATGCTTATTTCGGGAGAAAAAAAAACTCTTGAGTATTAAAAAATCCTCTTTGAACGCTTACATTGGAGTAAATAGTATCTTAAAATCGTAAGTAATGGGTATTTTAGGCGTGCACACTGGTATTACTGTGAACTCACCGGTCAGATCATTATAATGAGTACGGAAACTCGACAAAATTACGTAAATAAAAATATGACGGTTTTATTTATGACTAAATAAATGAGTCAATGATCTTACAAATGAAAAATGCAAATTACAAATTACAAAGATGGAAAATGCCCTTAGTTTCCTTTTTTAAAGAACGACATAGTGGTTTATGTGTGTTTGTAGATGTGGGGGAAGGGGGATAGGACTGTCAGTGAGCGGTATATTTGTCTTAATGTTATAAAGTACAAATTACTGGAAATAATCAAAATTGCCCTGAAAAAAAAGAGCCGTAGAAATAAGGTGAGGGTTTTGGGAGGCCTGGTTTACTTGTATATGATGAGAATATAATTGATGGCACTTATAAAATAAATATTAATGGTGATGCTTTAAATGATGAGCGTGTAAAGAAGATGAATATGACAGGTGCGGTTACCTTCGCGTGCAGGTTTGTATTTGTGTTTAACGAAGCTCGGCTGCTGTGTGCCGGATGAAAGATGAACAGATGGGTCTGTCTGCCTATCAAAATGCCATTGAGGCTAAGAGTCTGGGCTCCATCAACCCTGGCGCCTGGGGGCCATAATGATAATTAAAGAACCGATAACAATCCAATCAGTTGTTAAAATAAACAAGAGTCTGGGAGTCTATAAGGAACCAACATACTAAGGTTGTTAAGACCGCTCGTTTTTGAGGACCGGCTAACCTTTCAAAAAAGACCGGTTAATCGGTTAACCGCTCGTCCTTATATCCCTAATGTTTTGAGAACTATTAAGAGAATGTTGTCGCCTCGCGTCGTCTGATGGCATCAAAGCC
>MUZC01001072.1:126276-177479 GCA_002072015.1 Radix auricularia
CCCCCCCCCCCCCCGACCTTTTCTTTTTTTCCATTCCTTTAACCCATATCCATTGGTACTTTTAAAAAAAAGTTCTAAAAAAACGAAACTTCTATCACAATGTGACTTCTTAAGTTAGTCAAATATTTATAGTCTATAACACTACTCTTTAAACATCTTTTTTCCCCTTCAACTTGCTCCACTATTTTCACACATTCAACATGTTTTTTTTTAAAGACATCTTTGTGGTTTTTTTTGTGGGAAAAGAATGAGAAAGAAAATTCAACAACCAACGAGTGACGTCACTGTGTTGTCTTTGTCTTTTTGATATACATTTTTATATCTGTACTGTATCTCATTGAACTACTTTATCTTATGTTATAGCTGTATCCAGTCCAGACCTCAACATTTACTGCCTTCAGGACACTTTTCAAGAACCATAAGATTATGCATACCTTAGCTATACCTATAGTCATTACTCCATTCGGACCTCGGGGGCTAGCTTGAAACCTTTCAGGAAGAAAAAAAATTTAAAACGTGTCGTTTTTTTGACATAAATGTATACGACTCTATTCAATCGGATTTTTTTAAAACCATGATTCTCCCTTTTTCCATATCAATAAATAGATACACAAGGCAAAAAAAGCACAGTAATTTTTTCACAAGTATCCATTTAGATTTTATTGGCTAAGGATTGTTAAAGTCTAACTAAAGTACATCTCCTGTCCTTACAATACAGAATATTTTAATTAATGCAAAATCCTTTTAAAAGTTGTCACCTATTCTTAATGTGAAAAATGTGTCCTGAATGACGTTCAAAGGGGCTTAATGAAATCTTGAATTACTCTTATCGTTAAAAGAATGACCATGTGATGGGGCTGTTGACAAGCAGCGTCAATGAGCTTATGAATCTCAACAAAAATATCTTGACATAATAATTGAAAATCAAACAATCAAACCTCTTTGAATCCCATTCACACTTCAACACAAATTTTCTGTTCTTATTTGCTAGTGCATACATTTGTTTTAAAAAATTGTGAATACTTTTCTCGTGTGCTTCTGTGAAATGTCATGAGATGTTCCGTTGTGAATGACTTTGTCTGAAAGAGTTTCTCAATGATTAATCAAAGAATCCACAACAGATTCCTGTTAACAGTCAGGCTAACGAGCGCCTCTCTCACGGGACCAACACTCATCACACCATTAGCGCCACATTGTTACAGACGACCTGTCTGTTGCTCTTGACGGTTAGTATGTTGCTCTTGACAACCTTTATGTTGCTATTGGCTGCCAGCCTTTGGCTCTTTAGGCCATTGAGGTGCTTCACCCACAAAACTGAAAACAGGAAATTTTGAGATTTTATGTTTAATAGAATATTCAGTTTCGACGACCCATATTTTTTGACATTCTTTGAATACCTCTTTGAAATCCATTCTAAACGTTTCATTAGCTTCACTTTTCTATTCCAAATTTTCAAGTACATAGAAGACAGAGACCAATAATCTTTGAGCGTCTGTAAAAATTAGTTTTCATGCTTCTACATTTATAAAGAAATTAATGACTCAAACTAGCGCCTTACAGATAACAACGAAGAACCCAACTGTGTTTTTTTTTAACAGGTCAATAGCAAGGTTGTTATTTTGTGGGGTTTTTTTGTTTTTTTTTTTTGGGGGGGGGGGGGTGTTTTTTGGGTGGGGGAAGCAATATTAATATCCCGAGCACTAGAACCCCACCTCCCACACACACACACACACACACGTTCGTCCCTTAAAACTAATTTGCACTTTTTTTTAAAGCATGCTTGGATTTTTTGTCACCTTGTGTCTCTCACCATTTTCTCCCCTTTCTTTAATCAAGGGAAATTTAATGATATTAAAAGTGAAACGAAGATCCCTCTCTAGCAGAAACATCCTGTTTACGCGCTTTCGAGCGTTCCAGAACCTGACTTAACAGGCAGAAATAATGGATCGGGTTCTCGGCATTTTTTCCACTACATTACATTTTTTTTATCACAGAAGCAACTCGTTATAATATGTTTTGTCAGGTTTTTGGCTGGACACTACTAATTTTTCTAATCATTAGCGAATGTCTGGATGATGTCCACATGGAAAGTCCTAATGTGTCATAATTATTGTAGATATAGTTTCTGAGTTGTATTTATCTAATGCGTATTTTTTAAAATATAAAAATGTGTAAAAATAATCCGTCATTCAATTATGATGTTGAAAAAAAAATAATATGTTATAAGCAGGACTCAAGCTTGATAGGAAGTTGTGGAAATAAAATAGGATGGAAGTAAAGTCTGAGGGGAGGTGATGAAGTAGAATATTGCCACTAGCGTACTTCCTGATTTTGTTTTCTGATTAAACTTCCGGGAATACGTTTTTTCTGTGTGTGTGTGTGTGTGTGAGCCAGGAAACAAACAAAGTAATAGGCTAACAAGATGAGGTGAGCTGATGAAACGAATTGGATTACATGCATCTCTGTTGTCGAGCTGAAGCAGCAGAGCAGATGGACATTGTGCTCTACGCTATTGTAAACTAACAGCTTTCTCAACTATACTCTGAAGTAACAGCTTTCTCAACAATACTCTGAAGTAACAGCTTTCTCAACAATACTCTGAAGTAACAGCTTTCTCAACCATACTCTGAAGTAACAGCTTTCTCAACTATACTCTGAAGTAACAGCTTTCTTAACAATACTCTGAAGGAACAGCTTTCTCAACAATACTCTGAAGTAACAGCTTTCTCAACAATACTCTGAAGTAACAGCTTTCTCAACCATACTCTGAAGTAACAGCTTTCTCAACTATACTCTGAAGTAACAGCTTTCTCAACAATACTCTGAAGGAACAGCTTTCTCAACAATACTCTGAAGTAACAGCTTTCTCAACAATACTCTGAAGGAACAGCTTTCTCAACCATACTCTGAAGTAACAGCTTTCTCAACCATACTCTGAAGGAACAGCTTTCTCAACAATACTCTGCCTATAAAGTAACAGCTTTCTAAACTATACATTGTAACGTAACAGCTTTATCAACTATACATCGTAAGGTAACAGCTTTATCAACTAGTTCTTAAAGTAACAACTCTCTCAACTACATTGTTAAGTAACAGCTTTCTCAAATATCTTTTTTGTTACGAAGTTTTATCTTTTGATTGTTTTCCTTTCCTCTCTTTCCACATCTCTATACCATTGTTTGCAGTAACGTTTTCTCAAAGTGGGCTAGGTTCGAGCAGCCCCTTCGTTAACTCAATTCGCCCAGTGGTTTACAGAATGCAGCACAAAGAGAACGCGTTAACCTGTCATTCTTCAAACATTTTAGTTAAATTTAGCCGTTTCAAAATTTTTGTAAAGGTAATGCATCAAAACATTTTTTTTTAAATTATTAAATGAATTTAAAATAGAGGAAGCAAATAAGTGGGAGTCAGAATTTCGTCATTAAATTATAAATCAACTAAATCTTCCTGTCAACTTTCGGAAAAGATTTTGTTTTGCCGCTTAACCCATATGACGTAATCACACAAATTCGGTTTTTAGCTTCAAGGGGATAGGCTTATAATTCACTCACCATTTCTATTCTAATTCTCTACAGACACGTCATATTGTTTTTCTGATTCCAGAAAAGGGTGGAGGAGGAATATCGAAGAGCGGTATGTCAAACAGATAAATAAAACTTTAAAAACTTGTTTCATTTTTTTCCATCTTCTTTTCTAATAGGTATTTTTCCCGTGAAATTTTAAAATGGATACGAATAGGAAATAAAATATCTCCTTAAACTAGCGTATAGATTGAGAAATTAAGGCCCGCAGATTGTTAAAACTAATAATCAAGCTCGTAAAAAAAAAATTTTAAAAATCACTTAAAAGCAAAACTGAGCTCATGTATTCAAGACGACATCATTGCGTCTTACATTTTTCCAATGTTTTAAGCTAGCATGGCATTTTATTTGAGTTTTTAAATTTGTGTTGTTGTGTAAATTTTCCTGGTTTATTAAGGCACTATATTCGACGCACATTTACCAGGCGGGAGGATTGAGAATGTGTGCGCTCTTCTTGCATACGGAAAAAGGAAAACAAAAATATTCTTTCTATCAGACTATTAGACTGTTACTTTCTTTTAAAAATTGTGAATGATAATCCTTCAAAGCCTTAAAAATGGACAATTTAAATGTGTAAAATGTAATTGAGCTGAAAGCAGTGCGCACTTTTAGCGTGTTGTGCTAGTTGATCTTATTTTAATGTTATCGCTGGCTATTTCAAACCTAAAATTTTAGTACGTGAGGTTAGTCCATTGTACAGGATCTAGAGTAGGGGGCTTCCTATAAAAAAATTATTATTCGACCCATGGAAAAAACAAAAATTTTTCTATCCAGTTTGCCAAATCCATAAAAACCGTTTCTCTTCTCTGTTCTGGAGAATTTAATTCAATGATATGCATGTCGCTGCTTACGTTTTCTGCCACAGCGACATCTTCATCTGTCATCAACCAGACGAAATATGTTTGTAGGTACTCCACCATATCAAATTTTATGTTAAGTATATTTTAAGACACGCATGGCTCCTGGTGTACCCAATACTTTTAAATTGAATCTTCTCCTAAGTTACTTTTTTGTAATCCTTACACATTTAAATTTGTTTAGTTTCAGTGGCGGCGTTAGGTAAGCGCGGGGCCTAGTGCCAGCAATGACCCCGCGGGGCCAGAGTACTAGTAAAGATCGCTAAGCACCAGTATGCTATGGTATTTAAAAATATGAAATATCTTGAATATTGTGTAATTTTAATACCGCGTGTCACCTTTTTATTAAATTATTACAAGTTCATTATTTTCTCTGGTCTATAAACAACGGTTTATTCTTATCGAAAAATGACGTGCCGGTTACGACGTGATTTAAAATGCAATTTATTGGCAGTCATATTGCAAAATAATGCGTTTTGCTAATTGAAAGTGAAAAGCAACCGCAGGACAATCAAAATCTTGTTTATCTGCTTGTTTTGGAAAGTACGTAACCAGTGCTCCCTTTTGACTTCTGTCGAATTCTTCTCTTAGCTTGCGTTTTTTTTAGCTTTTTCTGCGCCTGAGTCATATTTGCGAAATCTATCGCGATCTCTTCCACTCATGTTGATATCGTACAGAGAAATCACTTTGATGAGGCTAATTAATGTTTCCGATCGCACCACCACCGAGACACTGCCATTCCGATGACACAGTTTTCTAAAAATAACTATTTTAGTAAATCTATTATGAATGACGTGTACACAAATAAAGGGGATTGGCTGAATGGTACATTTGACCTATTTTCCGCTAACGGTGTAATGCTTTCAAAGACGCCTAGAGCTACGCTACGGAATTTGACCTTCAAAAAGGATTACAAGAGTGCCTCTTTCGTTTCTTTACAATCGTTTCCAGCATACCATCCACTCTTTGGTTCTACATGTATAGGCTATTAGCCAGGACGAGACATGTTCAGGACCGAAACGCGGGGCCTACCTAAGCGCGGGGCCTGGGGCAGTCGCCCCAGTTGCCACCCTCAAACACCGCTCCTGTTTAGTTTTAACTGGTTTTAAAACTTAGCCATTATTATAAAACTTAAAATTTAATATTTTAATATGATTAGCGAATCGTATTCAACATGTTTTATGTATTTTTTATTATCGCTCTTTAATCTTGAAGGATGACTTTAGTTACATCAAATTTCAGTTGTTCATGTTTCGATGAAACAGACCAGATTAAATGGTAAAACTCTAACCAGAATATACCCCGAATATATACTGGTCAGTGGCAGAGCCGTCTTGACACCATTTTGGGCCCCCGGGAATAGAAATAGTGTTGGGCCCCAAAGAGTGTGCCCCCCTCGCAGGAATAAAGAATAAATACAAATAATTTATATAAATAAACATATTCCCATGGGATCCCTATGCTCGTGGGCCCCTGGGCAAATCATCTACGGGCCTATGCGCTTAAGACGGCCCTGGTCATTGGTTTAATCTGGCTTGTTATACGAGTAAAATACATGAAATGCGCATTTCAGAAGAATTCAAGTTGAATTATCAGCGAGCAACTTTGATAAATGTAAGTGACCAATTTTCGAAACGTACAAGTAAAAAAAAAAGTATAATTAAACATGCAGTGTTTTAGAGAGATATACGATAATTTTTTTATAAACGATTCGAAGAAGGACTCCTGTTTCATTTGTGGTTAAAAATTGTTCAAATATTCCCTAGGGATCACATCCCTTGTTCAATAATGTAGTTGTAAACGCTCATGGGATTCGAGGCATGGGTTATATTACTTGTATTTACACAAATACATTATTTGCATTGCCCGAATAATTTTCTTTAAACTTGAGGTTATTATGACATTAAAGCAATGAGGATTTATGGGATGAACCGTACACACTCATATACAAGCAATAAACTATACACAGGTATGCAAACACACACACACAGACACACACACATACACATACACAGGCATGCAAGCACACAAACAAACACAGGCCCACAAACGCAGGTACACACACACAGCTATGCACATACACGCACACACACAAACACACATACACACACGCGCGCGCGCACACCCACACACACACGTGTACTCATAACGTTTTATATCGCGCTGGTCTACTCCAAGTCTCCGCCCGTTGTTGGGAGCGGCCCACGTACGAATTTCACACGTCCTTACACCTGTACTCAGTAACATCCCCTCCCCCCACCACCCCCCACAGAGAAACACTTGTTGTATATACACGGTGCACCTAGATACATGGCATTTGAATGATTAGATGCAATTCTCGACAAAGTAGCGTGCATGCAGCAGTTTCCGTTTAGACTCCTTAAAGGTAGAATTTGGAGTTTAAGGAAAAAGTGGAGCTTAAAGAGAGGCCGTCCATAAAGTACGTCACGCACTAGAGGGGGAGGGGGTGTAAGAAAGTGTGACAGTTTGTGATGGGGGGTGGTCTGGCCATGTGTGATGTCACGGTGTTTTATATTAAATTTTAATTATTTTGTTTATACAAAAAATATTTTGTTCGAAAGTGTGACGTACCTTGGGAGATTTGTGACAGGGTGGATTGGGGGGCAGATGGTTAAATATGGTCAAATATAGCGTGACGTACTTTATGGATGGCCCCAGAAGAAGAAGAATCCCTTTAAGATAAGGTATTTATTAAAGATGATAATTTACGCGTTTAATGAGATTATTAGTGAACTTTGAACAAACAAATTTATTACGGCAACGGAGGTCCACCCATCGGTTCTAATGATATTGATAACTCCAACCACCTGCCACTTTTATTGAATGTTCACCCTTTTTTCCCCCTTATGCACGTGCGAGTTTCACTTCAAACGAACAAATGACGCAGCTCATTGCGTCATGAATAAATCTCGGTGGCCTGGATGGGGTTCACTGAGAGTAACAAACCCATAGATGCCATGGGAAGGTCTAGTCATCTTCTCCTCTGAAGCTAATTTGAATCTTTTGCGATGCAGATTACAGTTACAGATAATAGAGGGGGGCGGAGGGATGAGCAATAACGGAAAAGAAATTATGCTCTGAACACGTGTAGATGGGAAGGGGGGAGCGTAATGAAAAGGGACTTTCCCGTCAAATTTCTATCTGTTAAAAAAATCAATATGCTCCATTTAATAATAGTGCGATATTGATCATCGGCATTAGTCTGGCGTAATGAGATGGGCTGCGGTAATATGTGTGAGCTCGGGTTGTGTTCACTTATATTATAATGAGATGGGCTGCGGTAATATGTGTGAGCTCGGGTTGTGTTCACTTATATTATAATGAGATGGGCTGCGGTAATATGTGTGAGCTCGGGTTGTGTTCACTTATATTATAATGAGATGGGCTGCCGTAATATGTGTGAGCTCGGGTTGTGTTCACTTATATTATTCAATTTCTTTTGAGAATGTCAGTTTGTTAATTATATTTTTTGTCTTTACTTGTGTGTTTTTTGTTGTTGTTTTTTTTTTAAAATATATATCTAAATTACGCACGTTTCATCTGAAATTGTACAAAATAATTTTTTGACTGTTTACATAGAGATAGTGTTCCTTTTTGCAAACCATGCCTAGCAGTGACGTCTCTAGGGGGGTGCGGTGAGGGCGGCCCGCACCGGGTGACGCCAAAATAAGGGGCGACACCAAAATGTAAAATTCTCTATGTTCCCGTTATTTGGCACTGGAAGACTCGAAAGAGTTCTATGGGTTAAGTCGCGAGGGGGTGACACCATGAGCTAAAGAACCGGGTGACACCAACCCTAGTAACGCCTCTGATGCCTACCATGCAAATGCAATAACACAAGCTTTGTTTGATATGATTTTTCTAACAGTTTTTCCCTTCTGTGTAATGTGTTTACTTTTTTATTTTGTCCTGAAAAGCGGTGCGGAGTTCGGATAAGAGCTGACATCGTTTCTTGGTGTTTACATTCATGCTTCAGCCAGCCAGTTTCGGCCTCTGGGGGGGGGGGTAGCCTATGTCTCAAGCGATTATCAATGTACACTTTGAAACTCACACGATCAAGAGAATGTCTTTAAAGGAAAAAGTGAGATTTTTAAATTAATTGTTGCCATATTTTTGGAGGGTCAGTCTTTGTTTGTTACTGTCTGTGATTGGGGAAAAATGTGTAGTATAAATAAGCTCTTGTGATTAAAGTTAAATACTCCAATAGACTCATAAGACCTGATATTCTCTTCCAAAATTTAAAGACAGTTTAATTTTTTTTAAAACGTAAAATTCCCAGTCTCCATAACATTTAAACGGGATAAATTCAAATGTACCATAAAAAATAATCATATAAAAAATAAACCTAACTGTTTCCTCGGGGTTTTATATACTAAATTCTTCAAATTCATTAGTAATGAATGTGTGCGTACCTGTGTGAGTGAGTGTGCGTGCTTTTAATTCTGAGCTCTGGTGGGAATATGGGGAATTAATAAATGGGGTTCAAGAATGAGAAATGTCGTGTGTAGGGGAGATGGGTGAGGTGAGGTGATAAGATAAGGGGTGAAAAGATAGGACGTGTAGGAGAGAGTGGTAAAAAGATAGGACGTGTTTAGAAGATAGGGGTGATAAGATAGAGAGTTGTGATTTATAAGATTGGACGTGTGTGGGAGAGAGTTATGATATGATAGGACGTGTGTGGGAGAGAGTTATGATATGATAGGACGTGTGTAGGAGAGAGGTGTGTTATTTTAATATAGGACATGTGTAGGACAGAAGTGTTATATTATAAAATAGGACGTGTGTAGATGGGACTAGTGATAAAATGATGGGTTAGGATGCGTGCAGGGGAGGTAGAGGTAAGACAGGGAGTATGATATTGCATGTGTAAAGGACTGGGAAGGTTCGGTGAAGGCTGAACCAGCTGAATCGATTCCTTCAACCAAGCAGCAGGAGATAGATCGATACTCACATATCTGTAGAAAGCCGTCAAGAAAGGGGAGGGAAGGGTATCTGTTTCACCTAGGAGTTGTCCGCCGTTGGTAGGTCGGTTTGGGGGGGGGTCTATATTATAAACAAAAGGCATGGTTTAGATTTTGATTGCTACTGCTTAAATCATGATGAAAACGAGGGGAGGAGGGCGTATTCAAGAGATCAGATTCATTATTAATTTTAAAGTCAGCATTGTTAGTTACATGAAATCTATATTTAAGTTTTTAATCCCACTCCCAACCCACCCTTAGCCGACTTTTCTTTTCTTAACAATCGATCACACATTTTGGAAAATTGTGTACTTTATATTTCAAAAAACTTGATTTTAATGTGATATTTGAAGTTAAAACTTCTTTAGGTTTAGTTAAGAAGGTGGAAGGAAACATGAGGAAGAGTATCAACAGAGCAAAGTATTTTATAACTGAGCTTGGTAGTGATTAGTACTTGTACATACAGTTGTAACAGAGCTTGGTAGTGATTAGTACTTGTACATACAGTTGTAACAGTGCTTGGTAGTGATAAGTACTTGTACATACAGTTGTAACAGTGCTTGATAGTGATAAGTACTTGTACATACAGTTGTAACAGTGCTTGGTAGTGATAAGTACTTGTACATACAGTAGTAACAGTGCTTGGTAGTGATAAGTACATATAATTGTATATACATGTGTGCATATGTATGGAGGCAAAGGAAACAATGGGGGCTGGGAATTTTGTATGGAACCCTTATAGTCATGACCTGTGAAGGCTGCTTCACTGGTAAGATAAGATATACATTCATAAATGCACACATACATACATGCATGCATACAAGCATATATACATAACTACATACCTTCCTACAGATTAATAGATGGATAACATTTAAACGGGGTATGAGTGAGCCTGAGTGCAGTCTCACCCACATTTTGTTCACACCTGCCTACAGATCTACCGTTCTACATACCGGCCGACCTACAGACACACACACACATAAACACACAAATATATATTTATATATATATATATATATATATATATATATAAGGGCTACGACAATAAACTATTAATTTCTCGATTAATCGCTAAAACTTTTTATTGATTAAAATTATTTTAATCGATCAAATAGCGATTAAAATTAAAAATAATTTTTAAGGTAAGGTGCTGCAGTTATTAATAAATGATAAATTATTAATAATTAATAATACTTTGCTCTCTTTTTACGTACAAAATTCTCCATTTAAAAAGAAAGATTATAAAAGTGTAAACTTTAAAACAAGCTGTTTTTATAAGGAAAATTATTTAAAAAGTTAAACATTGTTTTTCTCAATTAACAATAACAAATGTTTAATTCATTGTTATTATATTGAAATACGTAAATTTAAATAAAAAATGTCAATTGCCTGTTTTTTTTACTTCCCTTGAAATTTTCAGTTTAATGGGACGTGGAGGTCGAGAGGTAGCGCGCTCGACTGTCATACCGATGGTCACGAGTTCGAATCCACGCGAAGGCGAGGATTTGTTCCCGGGGCCTGAGGAGTCCCCCCGAGTCACCCAGCTCTGAATGGGTACCTAACTAGACAATAGTTACGCGGCTGGGGTAATGCGTGGAACCCCTATAGCTGTGGCCTGTGACCGTTGCATCACTTGCCAACAGATCATCTCTCATGGTCTGTGGACGCAATTATCTTCTGCATAGAAGGAGCGTCTGTACATCTAAGATATAAGAAGATAATGACGTCATACATCTTAGTTTTAGCTTTCACCAAAATTGTCGATCAATTATTCGGTAATTTTTCAAAAGTTAACGATTAAATTTAAATTAATCGATAAATGCCCATATGTAGCCTATATTTATATATATATATACACGCATACCTATATACACAAACATACATATACACTCTTTGCACACACATACATATAAAGATATTTGCGTGTGTGTGTTTGAACTAGGTTAAATGAAGAAAGATTAGTTTTCATAAGGCTATCAAACAAGACTGGTTGGTAACGCATTTCACAGCCCAAGTTTCGCCGTAACTGCATGTTGCCAGGGGCGGCAAATTCCTGGTCGTTGATTAGTTTCTTAGGAAAAAATATAAGAAAGTCAAGTTGTTTTTTTATCGAAATAAAAGAAAAACCAAATAAGAAATTAATAACAAAAATAAAGGAATTATCCAAAGGCATGTGAACTTTTCAAACATCAAAACTTCAATATCCTTATTGGATATAAATTCTTCTGATACTAATGCTACTGTACTGAAAAGTACTTAAGTAGTATGGGAATGTAATACTGAAGTAGTGATAGCTTAAATGATTCTTAAAACTTGACAGCCGCTCATGTTGTAAAAGCAAAACTTACTGTACATGAAATATGAGCCAAGCTCGGGGCGGCACATTGTGTGAATTGGGGGGGGGGGCGGCTAATTCCTCGTTAATTACTTTTAAAAAATTAAAAGCGTTTAAATAAAGTTTATTAAAATAAAATAAAGCAAAGATTAAAAATTCAAAGAAATAAAGGGAATATAATATATACTTGAACATTTCAAATGCCATAACTTCAAACTCCCTTCTGATCCTTAAGTCTTTTGTTACTAATGCCTTTGAAGTGGAAAACACGGAGGTTGAATTAGTGTACGAATATGACAATATGGTTCTGGTATATATAATTGATTCGAGTTTGATTTAAACTTAAATAAACTTGCTGGAAAAAATTGTTGGCTTACTTACATGGTTTATTCTACCAAAACATTATCAATTTTATTTTAATGTCTTTTGATTTGAAGCATCAACAAAAATAATGAACGAAATCGTATTTTTAATGAAATTAAAACTTTGCACACATATATCCAAACGTAGCCACCCAGGAACAAGTGCTCAACATTTCCAAGGTTGTTTTTTTTAATTCGAAAGGATCAGAAATCGGATTTAAAAAACATTGTCAAAAAACAACAATAAGTTGTGAAAGCCCAAAAAAAAACAAAGTGGCAGGACGTTTTTGTTATAATTTTTAACATTATTTAATCCTGGCAAAATTAAATGTGTTTTTTCGGTCACAGAAAGGACAATACTGTTGCAAATAAAGGCAATATTCCGGAACCAATGCATTTGCTTGCCAAGTACGATCGGGCACTCCCAGAACATTGTATGAAAAAATGGTTTTTAAAAAAGTGTCATCTAAAATTCAAAATGAGCTTATAGCAATTATAAGAGTTATAGATCGCGAAAGATCAATATTGTTATATTGTATTCGATAGTTCTGCATATGTTTCACATCACCAAACAAGTCCAATTGTGTGATAAAAACGATTAAAAATAAAGAAGTAGACATTGTAGACTTTAAAATATTTCATTGAAGTAAAAGTGAACCTGCTTACATTTCTGATATGATTTTAATAAATGATAATCTCAAAATAATAGACTGCAGAGGTTCTTCATGTGTTAATACTTCTTCATCATGGCTGGAAAGTTTACAGACTTTCAAGAATGATGCAATAACATAAAATCCCACTGTCAAATCTCGCTCAAACATTTCATTAAATCTAATCTGTTTACATGATAATCCAACTGAAACGAATTATCTATTTTAGTACTCTAGAACGCTGTTACACATTATTATTCATCTCCATTACCACTTGGAATATCTTCAGGATACGAAATAGTGAATATACGAAAGAGCAATTTTGAGATTGTTTTGAAAGCTATAGAAAAACTGTCAGAGACAGAAAGAAAAAGCTCTTCAGACCAACAGACGCAGGAACATTGCTAGTCACAATAAAATCTTTTTATTTTCGAATCTATGTCAAAGATGTCCGAAATAATTTATAAATGTAAAGTGATAGAAACAATGCTAAGCAGAAAATTCTCACAGAGAAATTAATGGAATACTAAAAGGATGCTTTGACATTTAATAAAATTGTATGTGGAGACCTCTTCCTTTTAATCGAATCTTCAAGTCAAAGTAGCAGACAGCAAATTTTTTGTGATCCAAAATATGTATCCATGTTATTTAGAAGAAGAAAAAAAACAGTTGAGAAGAAAGCTCTATTATTGATAAGATGAGTTTACTGAAGAAATTCATTTGAGATTTTGGCAGGTATGTAGAATTTAGAAAACAAATACAATTTTCGTACACCAGGCCATCTGCTGGACTTTGAAATGTTTCCTTTAAATTAGAGTATTCAAATACACTGTTAGGAAAAGAGAAGTTTAACGCACGAATAAAAAGTAATTAATTAATTAAAGACCACTTGATTTATAAAAGTTTATTAAGATATTAAGGCTCCAAGTTACCTTGCTTAAAAAAATATAAATAAATTGATCATTGCTTACAATAGTCTTAAGTAATGCAAGGTCTTAAGATAGCTTCTCTAAATAAAGTCAATGACAAATTAATTACAAGCAATAAGGATTACGCCAAAAGTTTCTAATCTATTGCTATTTCATTTTTTGCTCTTGAGCATGGCAATGCTGAAAACGTTATTACACGAAAGAAGGTGACATCAGAAATACAGAAAATTTTAATTTTAATAAAGTAATACAGATTTAAGTTTTACCACTAAAATAAACGTAAAGTGTCATTAATACTTTCTAATAAAAACTATCTTTACTTTACAGTGATAACATAGTTTTTCGGGAGGGGGGCGGCAAATTTTTGTTCTGCCCCGGGCGGCACATACCCCCGCTACGCCGCTGGCTGTGCAGTCCTATCCTTGAGTAACAGTCTTTTCCTCAGCTTGTGCACACGAGTTATGTGCTTCCCAATGTTTCGGCCTCTCTCCTAGCTCTGCTGTCTGTAGTCTCCTCCATCTTTCGCTCCTTGGCTACTATGACGATATCTTTGACAACAGTGCGACACGTAGATTGGTCTTCTGCTATACATTCCCAGTCACGTGTGCTTATTCTGCCTGCTTTCATGTCTCTCTGACAGTCATATTTAAATCGTAGACGTGGGTGACCTGTCTTCCTCTTTCCCGATGCCAGCTTTCCATATACGAGGTCCTTAGTCCTTGGGGATGCGACCCGGGCTCAATCTTTTTACATATCCTGGTCATCTTAGGCGTCTTTCATTTTTTATAATTAAAAAACGTAGATATTTAAAACCTTCACGCATTCTTTTATGTGTTTTGGGCGGGGGGGGGGGGGGGGGGGTATTTTTAAAGTATTTGTCATTATTTTATATTTGTCTAATCACATTGTAATCACATTTTACGATACTAATGAAGCGATGCTATATTTGACTTCGCTTTGAACAAGTCTTCATTCCAAAATGACCCAACCATTTACTTTGGTCTATTTATAATGTGTACGCATATGAGTATGGTGTATTTTCGGATACCATAAAAATAAAATATAAATCATCATCCTTAAAGACACCAACGTACATGAGTCCATTAACATTAACACAAAGGCAATCGTTCACACAATTAAGGCGCAGATTTAAAGGAAATTTTATATTTTAGCTTCTCATTTCTTCATCAGCTATTTTTAAAGCTTAATTTCTAGATGATATGAAAGGGGGGACGTAACTCTCCATGATTGTAAATCAATCTGGTAGGAAAAGGTATGTGGGTCCTTTAGCTATGTGTGGCCAGATTTTTTTTACGAAAAAAAGCAAGGCATTATTTAATTTAATTAGCAATTGCTTCTCATTACTCAATCGTAAAGTACGGTACATGTATTTGGAATGTAATTTTCCTAATTCTAAACGTTGAATTCAATATTTATTTTTATGCCCATCCACTTAATCGGAAATATTTTATCTGAAAATGAAGGGATGAAGAACAAAAACGATGCCAAAAAAAAAAAAGGGGGGGGGGTTGTCATCAAGGGGCTTCATTTTTATAGACAATTTTGTCTGATGACGTTAAATACTGTCATTATGAAGAAAACCAAAATTACACGTGTCTAAACTAAAACAGCAATAAAAACAATTCTTTAGTAATCCTCTAGGCGCCAGAAGATACTTTAAATAGTAAATTATCTGTAAATGTAGCCACTGCCACTGTAACTGTAGGAGTAACATTAATTTTTAGTGTATTGTATCATTCATAAATTGGTATATTTGTTCATATATAATTCCCATAATGCTTTGGTTTTACGGGGATCTTCAAGGTAGTTAACTATTACACAACAACTATGTCTTCGTTTGGCCTTGTAAACGCACCACTAGGATTGTCATAATTTTTTAATTAGCATACATCTAATGTGTGTGTGATTTAAATAGGCACAACTGAAAATGCTCTTTTTTATTGACTTTGGGGCCATCAATAAATGACCTCACGCGTCTAAGGGGGAAGGGGTCAAGCATCTGTGACAAGGGAGAAGAGGGTGTTTAAGAAATGTGACATCTCATCAAAAACGTGCATCTTTAAATATAAGTTTTACTTAAATATTTAATTGCTTGCAATTTATTTTATGACGATTTCAAAGGCTTCACGCGTGTTATGATTTTAGAGTGCAGACTTACACTAAATACATATTTAAATGACCAAAAAAATAATTGCAACATTCTAATTTTCAAAAGAAAATACGGCTTTCAGGGGTGGGGGTGTCAAAGCTTTGTGACGTCATATTGGAGGGGGGTTTAAGTTTTTTTAACAAAATGTGACGTGGGGGGGGGGTAAAAATCGGCCAAAATCACGCAAAGATATTTTCGGACGGGCCCTTTAATACCTAATCCTAATGTAACATAGCGCCACAAACCCCTAGATGAGTCGAGAGAAACAGTAGACCAAAGACTTTTTAATATTTTTTTCCTCTAATTTCGATGGATTTTCCGATAATTTCTGAACATTTTTTATTTGTTTCACTACCCCTGTTTGCTAGGCAGATCATGAAAAAGTATGAACACGGCTTACAAATAATATCGGCCATAAGCTTTGCTCTCCTCCCCCCCCCCCCGGCGCCACTAGCCGATCCTTCAAGGAGCCCAATCCAAGTCACACCTTCACATTTTGGCCTGTAACATTTAAACGCACTGATTCCCAAGTCGGTCTCGGGTGAGACTTTGTGCACACCGAACTGTTTCAAGGTTATAATATATTTCCAGGTTTGGCTGGACGAAAACACGCTGTAAATATTAATCTAATGTTTGGGCGGGGTGGGGGTGTTTAAAATTTAAATTACAATTAGGGCGCTCAAAATATCGATATACACTGAAACTTAGTGGCGTTGATAGACTCAAAAACTATTTTACTATTGGTCTCCGATTCTGGAATTTTTTCAAATCGATCTTATTTCATGCTAAAACGCTCGTGCTCCAACTGAAGACTCCAACATCGTAGCACTGAAACTGTTGTTTTGATTCTGTCATTAACTGTACAGTTTTAACTACTTTTATTTAAAGTGTCTGTCCCTCTACCTTGGTCATATAGTATTTCACTAAATAAAAAGAGGCTTTTTAGTCATCGTATCATATGTCATAATAATATTATGTTTTATTCGAATCAGAAAATGTTTTATTCGAATCACAATATGATGTTTTATTTGAAACTGTAAAAATGAGATAATTAAGGGCAAAATATTATTTTAAAATAATTAATCGTAGCCAAAATTATTTTTTTTAATATTTCTATTTCTCATTAGTTTTTTTTTAATTCATTTAATTTTTTGTTTTTAATTTTTTTTCATTCTTTAAAAAATAATAAAGCTAAGTGTCTTTTTTCCCAAGCCAATTCGAATGAGTCGAAATTCTTTTTTTTTATTGGAATATTTGATTTCACTCATATTTGTAGACTTTGTTTGATGTCATTTAAATTGCTCGTAGTTTGAGCCATTACGAGATAAGGTTTTCTTTCATACGATTTTTTAATGAGTTTCGTTTTTAAATCCCGTAATTGCATATGAGGACATCAGAGAATATCGATTATTTTTTTATAAAATAGCTGGGACTGATCTCTGACGGCTTTTTTTCCACTTGATAAAAAATTAATCTTTTGTTCAGCTAAAACGAGGCAGCAAACTATGTGAAAGCCTCGGAAAGCGCTTCAGTCTTTAAACATTGTTATTTTATATTGTTTTAACCTTATCGGATGCAGCGTTCGTATTATTATGTCGAGTGGATTGTTTTCAACTTCAAGAATACATGACGTCATATTGATAAAGCAAATTTTAATTACTTTTCTAGCTGTTTTAAACCTGATACTTTTAGAACAGGGCGGATCTTGTAAGTGATAGGAAACTACAAATGACGCTACATCCCATTTGACAATTTACTTTTTTTTTTTTTTTCAGTTTTTATCAGACATAAACGCTTAATTAATTACTTTATTTCTTAAATTGTAGACCGGAGACCGGTTTTTAAATCACCTAAAACCAGTATGGCAATCATTCTTCATGGGATGAACTAAATGCCGACGGACATCGGACACCATAACAGGTGTTTCATCTCTATAGCTGAATAATAAAATGAGAATATGTTGCTGCAATGTGATAAATGGAAAGACATATAAACTTTTTGTAGAATAGTTCGTAACAACAAACTTTCTTTTTTAAAGCATAATTAAGAAATCGTAAAAAAACAACTGTTTGACTATAAATCCTTAAAATATGAGACATAAATAAAAAGGAAAATGTTCATTATAATACGCAGGGCAAGACTTTTTTATAGTCGGGGATAATATAAGCCCTATTGAAACTTTTAGGTACATCTGTATTTTATCTATTACAGACACGCCTTTTATATAAATTAATAATGATAAATGGTCATATACACTGCAAAAAAATGCCTGTGAATTATTATTAAATTAAATCAACCAGGGCAAAAACTTTATACCTCAACGATTTAATTCTCTCTATTTCCTGCCAACTGTCATAATTCCAGCATGCACGTCCATGAGTTGAGAACCCCACTTCTCCGACACACTCTTCCCTTTACTAAATTACCTCTACTCTCCCTTCCGTTCTCACACCATCCAGCAGATCAGTGGCGTATGCGAGAAGGGGGGTTTCGGTAGGGATTGTCTTCCGGAGAGGCACTATTTTGTTTATATTTTGAGGGGCGGCGCGTTCTGTCGACTGCCAAGCTTTTTTTTAGGCTTAGACCGCCCTGTGAGGCTATGACCTTAGCTACGCTGTTGCACTGAGCATGTATTGTTGTCCTTGCTGTTCTGTTATTGCCACCCATAACATTTGAAGCCAATATTTGGGCATTAAAAAAATATCATAACAGAGCCAAAGGGATTGCGGCTCAATCAAATGTCCATCAATTCTTGACCTTTCCAAACGAATGCCTGCATGACTTTTGTGTGGTCATTCATTGTTTACTAGAATTCATTTGGAGCCTTTAGCCCCAACGATCACATGATGATTGCGTGGTTTTTTATTTTATTTATATATGTGTGTTTGTGTGTGAGAGAGAGAGAAAGTGTGTGTGAGTGTGTGTGTGTGTTGATGCACGCGCGAGTGCGTGGGGAATTAAAGTGATAAGAGAAAGGCCAAGATGAGCTTAAATATATATATATATAACTCTCATTATTATATAAAGCCGGAAGCTACGACACCTAAGTTCGGAGGAAGACAACTTTTCGCATAGTTAAAATGTCGGTGTCTTTTGAACAAAAAGTCTGGTGCCCCTCGCTTATGAATTGGAAAATATCTCGTGAAATATCTCATATGAGAAATAACTCAAGTATTATTTTCGTTTATTTAGTTTCAAAAAGAAAAAAAATGAAGAAGAAACAAAAAAAACTGAATGTTTCTTTCCAAAATATTTATTAAGAAGTATATATACTCCAGTTACAATAACTGACAGGCAGCTGCTCTTATTAATATTATCATGTGGTGCAGGAAATTAAAATGTTTCCATTATTTTTTTCCTCTACAGGTTTGACTCTATAAAATGTGAAAGTCATGGGGGACTTGTCAGTGTATATTTCACTAGTATGTTGGATGCTAACACTTGCTGTAAACAATGGTAAGTTAGATATCTGTTTGGCGGTCAGATTTCGTGTGTTGGTTGGAGCTATTAATGTCTCGATGTTATTGTTTGTGATTCGAATTATAACTGTTTCACTATACTCTTTAAAGTTGGTGTTACAAGATGGTGTGTAAGTTGGCTTTAGCGGAGAGGATGCTTATATAATTAGATACGATGGACAGGGTAGTGAGGGGAGGGAGAGTCGGGGGGTGTTGGGATAGAAGAGAGAGTGAAACTCAGAACCTCAAATACTTTGGCAGGCAAACATTAGGCAAACAAGGCACGTGCCTATGGCACCAAAGCGTTTTAGGGACACCACAAGTCCTCAAGAAAAAGCCTGTGCTGCCCATTCACTATATCTGGTGGGCAGAAGTGCCGTTGACTCTTGTTTAGAGGCAGTAAACTTCTTCCTTACAGTGCAACTGATCTATAAATTTTTCAAAGCTTTAACAAACAGATGAAAGATTTTGAAAGGATGCTTCGTGAAGAAAACTCTGGTAAAGTATCTTTCCAATAGCAGATGTGAAGCACATGTGGTTGCAACTGAAGCTATTCTAAAGCCTCATGCTCGGATTATAGAGCCGTTAGAATATTTACAAGAAGACCAGTCACAGAAGGGAAAACCAGAATAGATGCAGAAAACATTGAAAAGATGATGCAAGAATTAGAATTTGCTCTCATACTTGTCTTGCGGGAAGAAGTGTTACAACATTTCAACAGGGTCGGTCAAGCTCTACAAAATGAGCTCGTGAATTTGAAAACGTACGCTAGTTTGTTATTCCTCTCTAGCAGATCACTCGCATGAATCTGGGAATAAATTTGACAAAATTGAAGAAGCTGCAAAAGAAACAACACCAGGTATGGATTATAAGTAAACCTTGACCTGCAATCGTAAGCGAAAGACGGTGGCCATTGATGGTGATGCCGATGAGATATCTCTGAATCCCAGAGACAAATTTTGTATCACTGCCTCCTACTCCATTGTTGACAAATTTGAGACAGAGATGACGTAGACGAAGACAGGTATAGAATGATAGGGCAGTTGGATTTGATTGATTGATCAATATACCAGAAACACAGCTGTGTTGTGGAGGACGAATAAATATTTATCCAGAAGATCTAAACAATAATTTATAAAATGAATTACAACAGTTCCACTTATAGATTCGCCGCTAGTTTCATGTTTAAAACTCTGAAAACCACACGTCCGTCACGTTAATGGTTACGAACTGTTCAACTAAGCGCTCTTTTTAAATCCTTCATGTCAACTCGTGGCGTCTGCTTCATCGTTTGATTGCTTGTCACAAAAAACTTTGAATCAAAATTTAACCTAGTTCGCAGTATGCTAGCGAGCTGAAATTTTGCAGGCAGAGTCATGGCGACGATAAAAATGATCTTTCAAAATTTCACATAGATCGAATTTACTTTCATTGAATTAATGCATTTGTATATTATCTCTTTGTACCTTTTTGCAGCATGTTAATTTTTGTGTCGCAGTGCGTATTATATTGAACATCCTTTTTATTATTTTCCTATCGTGCGGTGCGTATTATATTGAAGTTAGTTTTTTTTAATATATTCCCGATCTGTAAAAGTTTGTGCTAGTCTATCGCGTTGCGCATTATATTAAACATGTTTTTATAACCCTTTTCCCGTGATCAAATCGAGCAGGCAGAATGAATTAATTTTGTTTTGTTACTATAAATCTTTTATACTGAAACATAACTAAAATTTTGAATTTTTGTATTGTCGTGCGATGCGTATTATAATGAACATACTTTTTGTTATGTTTCGTATATAAAAGATTTGTAGTCAAAACGTTAGTTTTTTACGTTTTTTTTTAATTCTCTGTTGAACCGTACAAAAAATCCAAGTCAGTTGACAATGAAAATAGAAAGGCTTGATTCCTCAACTCTGCTGATGATTGAGGTAGACTTATTGTGCAAAATTAACTTTGATGATGTACTCAAAAAAAAACTATGCCAGATATAAATCTAGAAAAAATAGCTTTAAAATGTAAATGTGTGCTCTCCCTGACTTTCTCATCTATTAAAAAAACTTACAGTATTTTTGTCTATTATTATTACAAAATTAATTAACTATTAATTTTTATACAGAGATACCATATTGTTGAATTTGTATGAGTGATAGTAGTAAAAATGTATGTGTTAAAACAAATGTGTGTTTGTGTGTGTGTGCATTATATTGGACATACCAGCGGTCAGCGGATGATCGGGGGCCCGGGGCAGAAGGGGGACCCTTGTGGGTTTTGGCACAGGGCACCAAGATGGCTTAATCCGGCCCTGTACTTTAGCATGTATAGGACAGTGCCTCTGTTACATTCGTGTATTTCTTTGGTAAATTTTGTATTTTTTAAAGTGAATTTTAACAGGATTTTTTGTTGTTGTTGTTGATTGTTTTGTTTATTTTATCTAAATCTAATTGTTTTACATCCTGTGGCACGGTTGCGACAAGACAATGGACTAAACTGTAAATTAACATTTAAAAAACGTACAAGTACGTTTTCAAGCCTTATCATTGTCTGGCCGACTTAAGCTTGTGTTAGCTACTTTTAAAACTACATAACTTTATATTTACCAGCGCTCTTTCTATACGGAAGATTCTTTCGTCCTCCATCTATTCATGTCTGGTGTCTCGTCTTGCATTTTATCTCAGAGTTTTGAATGTTGTTAGTGTTTCGGTTTCCTCTGTTTGTTCAAACAACGCGTTCCACTGACGATAACCAGCCGGAAAGAAAGAGGACTCGCATGTGGGTTGTTTGTTTTTGTTGTATTTTTTTCTTTTTTGTTTTTTTTTTCAAATAGAACAAGAAAGGTGGCTTTATTCCAATGCCCGATTATTTTATTAAACTGTTGTGTTGTGCTTTCAAGATAAAATGGCATGAATGGACAGCGCAAATTAGATAAGTGTAACAGGATGGTCGGTTCTGACACCAATGTAACAGGGGGACCCGTTTTCTCACTTTCTCGTGATTGACCCCATTTTGCGCTTCTTTGTGGGCTTATCAAACAGTCTCCACTCTCATACAATAATTCACTTTAATAATCAAATCCAGGAAATATGTTCTTTAATAGTTCAATAACAAATCTGTACACGTATTTTACAATATACAACAATGTTCATTCTGCTTCCACTAGCTTCATCTCTGTCTCTCAACTTCTAACCACCGCTCGAGTCATGTCCTCGTGTTCTCTCTCTGTGTCCTTCTCGTGACCACACACACGTGATTTTTCACTGGCCTCCTTTTGACTTTGACACACCACTTTTCTCACGTGACAATAAGTCATAAATAGTAATCGGTATAAAAACGTTGAATATTTAAAAACGAACAAACATTTTTTTTCACAATTTGTGTTCTTTTTGCTCAGGGTTGTGGCATCATTATGCTGATGAAAGTCCCACATTTTGGTTGGCATCCTCGGTTGTCTACTCAAGAATATTAATTTTACAGTCTTTTATTATCTAATTATCAGAAATGTATATAGACAAGGGAAATCGTTCAAAGGATATTTTATTTAATTAAAAACTATGATTTTTTTAGATATCACAGCAGATATAATTCCACAAACCTCCATAACGTTTTGATTTATGGGGCCGTCCATAAATGACGTCACGCACCTAGAGGGGGGAGGGGGTCCTCACTTTTGTGACGATGCGTGACGTGGGGGAGGGAGGGGGGTTGAAGAAATGTGACGTCACATCGAAACGGTAACTCTTAAAATTTATTTAAATTTAATGACTTTTTTTTTATTCAGTGCTTCTCAAAGTGCCTGTCGATATGCCATCAGACGCCGGTTGGCTTAAGTTATCAAGACACAAAAATTAAATATAATTATAATTCTTAACTTTGAGAACCCACAAGAGAACATACGAAATTGTAACGCTGCGACGTTTGACGTTGACATCAAAGCGTTTGTGATGTAACCGCAGCTTTCGTTCACTCGCGGCAGGAGTCTGCGAACTTTTTTTTTTGTTGGTTACACCCCCCCCCCCAAATTTCAACTGTTTAGTTTTACAAACAGTTAAGTCAAAACGACACGGAATATCCATTTGGTGGGTGGGTGGAGGGGAATCTAATTTGATACAATTATAAACGTTTTAAATTTGATATTATTTTTCGATTGGTTTTTGGTCAAACGCCTCTAGCCATTCTAATTATAATGATTGATGTGTCCATTTAAAATTAGTCAAAAGTATTCATTAACTTTATTGAATGCATCAAATTCTTGACATCGCAATTCGAGAGGAGCACAAAACAACTTTCTTCTGAACTCAGTTTTTAAGGCATTAATTTTAAATATGACAGAAATGATTGTCAGGTATCGTTGTCTAGGGGTGCAGGTCCGAGGCTCACACACCAACTGGCGTACAGTAATGAACTCAAGTCCTTTTACTAAAACAATCTTTATTGTCATGGGTGTCCACTTCTCACATTATATGTACAACTGTATCAAGCGCTACCATATCTCATGCCTTCAGTACAACCCACTGACCAAGAGCATTTCACGTCCGCTCCATTCCCTTGCCTTTCTCTAACCTCTTCTCCTACCACACACCTCAACTTTCTGTGTCAAGTCTACTTCTGTGCTCCATGCACATTAACTTCGACTTGTCTTCTGCCCACCGAGACACACCCGAGTTATCCCCCCGGGGCCTGGACTGACCTTGCACGGACCCTGATCCACGCCCCCATATGATTCTCGCTCACAAAACATCAACAACGTGAGCTTGTGACCAGGCAGAATACAACTTTAACAAACAGTGATTCTCATAACCCTGACAATGATACTTGATACAGTCCAGTCATGTTGATTAAGATTATTGTCACTTGTGTCAATATAAATGAAAGTAGTTTGGATTTAGGTGTCTTCGTATAGTACGTAAATAAGAAATCTACATAGATGACAAATTTAACAAATGCATTTTCTGGAAGGAACCGGTTCAATAGTGGGCATATGTTCCAAGCGTAAACGTACGCATGACGTATTTGAAAATATCTAGTGGAGTGAAGTGGATGATATATGTCCCAAATGAGTCTGCATTACTCCCAAAAATTCCCTTTTGACCCAAGATGAGGTAATTTACCCCTATTCGTCGACATCAGTCAATTAAGGGATTTTAAAAAAAAAAACATTTTAAAAATATTATTTTTTAATAATTTTTTTTTTATAAACAAAGAAGTTAATAGTAATGATTTATAGTCAATGTTTAATTTGTATGCATTAAAATAAAATATAATCTAATGATGTTAACAGATTTCGTTTTTTGAAGGCCGGTTATGACCACAATGATTATGATTCAGCATTACCCCCAAGAGTTCCCTTTTTACCCCAAATGAGATAATTTATCGCTGTTAACCGACCCCATGTATTTTTCATTAGTTTATAGATTCTACAAGAGGATGCAACAATTTAAACACTCCTAGTCCATTGGTGACAATATATTTACAACTCTTGTGTGACGTACGTGAAATCCTGAAGAGAAAAGAATTGAAAAACAAAACAAACAAACAAACTTGTGAGCTTCGGAGTAAAAAGTTATGATAATATTGGATATTTTAATAATGTTATAGTATTTTTTCAGTCCTCAACTTGCAGGAATTACTGTATTTTGCGACGCACAAGATGGCACCCTACTTTCCTGCACAAATGTGGGGTTCGTACAGTATTGGCTATTTTCCGATTTCCTCTTCCAGCGCATACCTAATAATTTTTAGAAAACATGAGATGTGGTACCAATGTGATAATTTTAGATCAAATGCCTTTGATGTGCATATACTTAGAAGGAAAACTGTCATTAAAAGATCGAAATCAATTTGAGGAATTGTCTTACTTGTATCTATGTATTCTAGGTCTGTCAACAATGCAATGATTCTTGTAACATCAACAGTCACATTCGCGAGCTTAATCACGAAGGTTAATCACATTGAATGGTTTTTGACATTACCGCTGCATTGTTCATTAGCTGTCTTGCTATGCCTTGGCAACTAAATTTTTTTTTAAAAAATGTAATATATAAGACAATCCGAATTCATACTTAATCTTATAGGGCTTTAAGTTTTGTAGGGCCTCATTTTGCTATCAAATCAGTACAGAGAAAATCATGTCAAACGGGAAAAGAATGCACCGGTACCTGGTGAAATGGAAAAATTCTTTGCGGTCGTCTGATACGAAAAAGTTTGAGAATCACTGGCTTACAATTTATTTGATGTCTTTTACTTAGCTTCACGCGTGTTACAATATTACATTGTAGAAATACATTAAATGAATACTTAAATGACAAAAAAGTGATTTGAAACACTTATTTTCAAATAGAAAATAAAGTGTTTTTGTTTTTGTTTTTTTTTTGAGGAAGAGGAGGGGGGGTCAAAGTTTTGTGACGTACTTTTGGAGGGGGGGATCTACGATTTTGTGACGACGCGTGATGTAGGGGGGGGGNGGGGTAAAAAATCGGCCAAAATCGCGTGACGTCATTTATGGACGGCCCCTATGGCGATGATTCATTAACCGAATGTAAAAGCGTCATTTGTTTGTGATTATGTATGACTAGAAATATGCAGGGCGGGGTGAGGGGGGAGGCTTCAGAGATGACCCATCAAACAAGAGCGGCTAGAAGTAGTCCATTAAAAATATCAATAGCGGCTAGAATAACCCGTCAAACAATGGCGAAACAACGTCGGCGACAAAGTGAAAACTTTCCATGGCCTTAAGTTACTTGACACACACACTATAGGTTCATTTAACTTTATATAAGTCCCAGTGGCGTCGCTAGGGGGTGCGGTGGGGGCGGGCCGCCCCGGGTTACACAATCAGGGGGGTGACACCAGACTGTAAAATTCTATATATTCCCGTTATTTGGCACTGGAAAACTCGGAGTTCTATTGGTTAAATCGTGAGGGGGTGACATCATGAGCTACCGCCCCGGGTGACACCATAAGCTACCACCCCGGGTGACACCAACCCTAGTGACGCCTCAGATAAGTCCCAGGTCGTGATAAAATACCCTAACTGATGAACTCCTCTTTGTTCCATGTACACCACCGTGCACTTATTGTACGCTCTTGCAATATTAATTTTTTAAAGTTCAATTCTCTTTAAGTTACTACTTTACATGTTTATTGCGTCAATATTTTATATTAATTATTACTATTTAAAAATTCAAACAAAGAAATATAAGAACCTACCCCCCCCCCCCCCAAATCCACAGCACTTACTTTTTAAATCCCTTATATTAACTTCACCGCCAACTCCCTCTCTTTCTCTGTCTTGGTCCGTATATCGGGGCGGCGGAAAAACAAAAGTAAAAAAATAAACAACTTCCCGTGATGCTATCGAGCTGAAATTTTGCACATAGACTCGTGTCACTAACAATGCATTGTATTAAAATTTCAAATCGATCTAATTTATCGTAATTAAATTAATGCACTTTTAGTTTATCTCTATATAAATGTATGGTAGCCGTCTGTTGTTGTTGACATCCACGTGTTTGCTGGAGTTCAGTCCAACCATCGTTGACGACATGCCCACCCCCACCCGTCCCCATTTTAAAGCATTAGTGCGTTTAGTCACGTTCAGTCTGTAAATGTTTGAATATAAAAAATACTTTTAGTTATGTCTCATATTTAAGGGACTTATAGTCAAAAACTTTGTTTTTAAGAATTTTGTTTTTATTTTTAAGAATAATTACTCAAGTAGGCTAACTGGTTTAGTTTATGGTTTCAACCAGTTTTAGACCCGGCTGTAAATTTCGGAATAATGAATATGTGTGTGTAGCGATGCTAACATTTAATAACTATGGACATGAACTAATGGTGTCTCCAGTTGATGCTATTGGCTGCTTCAAGTGTACCTCCATCAACCATAAGAATCCAGAGTGTGAAGACACATTTAACAACACTAACAAGTTCTATGAGGAAGACTGCTGGGCCTCTCGGCGGGGCCGAATGGGTTACTTTCCAGGCACACAGTGCATCAAGATGATAGCAGAAGATGGTAAGATACAATGTAGTTGACACCTACAGGAAAGCAAAGAGATAAATGTAAATATGACCAATTTGTATAATACAGCAATATGTAAAGGTATTTAAATTAATGTTAAAATAAGGGCCCCAAGGACAGTTACTGAAGTTTTGCTACCATCAGCCTTAAACTTTAAAGTTTGATACAAAAGAGATTTTCAAAAGAGTTTGTCTATGAGGATGACAGATGAAAGAAATTATTTTGCATCATTTTTTCTTATATAAATATTATATAACAGCTTAAATAACTCATAAGCAAAATATAGATCTATGCATGCCTTTTTTTTTAATATTATTTTTTCTACTCACAAATTTATTTTGATTTTTATGGTTTTTCTAATCCAAACACATTATTAAGCTTAATTTAATTTTTTTTTAAATTTTAAGTTTTCAAATATGTAATGCCCGATTTATTCTAATATCACTACCCCATTATTTTCCATTGAAAGTGTCCCCCATAAACTGGGATGACCCCAACTCTTAAAACCCTAAGAAATTAGGCACACAGTGATACTTTTAATTAAAGATTTTGAAAAATTTGTTGAAAATTCTTTGGTGAAAATAATTTTTTTGAAAAAAAAATGTATTTAGAATGGACTTTGTTAATTTTTCAGAGTCTATCAACTATACTGTTGTGGTTCGCAACTGTGTTGTAGATGACGGTGGAACCAACTCAGAAACAGAAATAGGCAGACAGAGCCACTGTGGCTGGATGAGGGTGCTGAAGTACAATGGCAGGAGAATGAGGGGGTGTATACTGAGCTGTGATACTGATGCTTGTAACCATGGCAACCGGGAATATTCTCCAGTTGTAATGCTTGTGACTGCTGCAATATACGGTTTTATCAATTACGTGGTGTAGGAAATTTCTTTAAAAACTGCTCCAAGCTCAAACCATCAATAAAAAAAAATTGATTCATTAATGATTTTCAAACAATGAGAAGAAGAATTTTTTTAATTTAAAAAGTGCTGGTTGTAGTCTCACTAGTCTAAAAGGATGCAAAAAGGAACCAAAACAATTAGTTATTCTGCCATTTCCATTAATGCTATCATACTTATTATTTTCCTAAATTGGCTTATTTAGGAAAACATATCAAGAATTATCTTACATACATGCCAACAATATGTGCTAATTTCTGGGCTCAAACAACAGTTTTTAAAAAAATTAAAAAGTCTGGTAAATAATTGTATAACTCAAAGAAAAACTTTACAGAAAAAAAAAAATTTAAATATAATCTATTACTTTTTATCAATGCTTTCAATCAATGTATAAAAATATTATAGTTTCACTTTTGCATGTCGTACATTTAAGTTTAAGTAGATTTGAAAAATTAATAAATGAATATATACCATCTTTTAAGTGAAAATAAATATTTTTAAGTACATCTTTGTCAAAATGTTATGCTTTTCTGTAATAGTCAATAGCAATTTAAACAAAATTATAATGCAATTTATGAGTAATTTGGCTCAATTACATGGTGTAATGTTAGAGCTGTGCTTAAATTGATTAGTAAAATAAGTTAGCTTGTGAGATCAAAGCTCTTAGTTTACATTTTACTTAGAACCTTATTTTTTAAAATAAATGTGAGACTTAAAGATCATTTCATATACTGAGTAATTTTGGCATTATTTTAAGTGGCCAAAATAAGATGATCCTTAACTTTATAATGGAAACTTGTTTTGTTCAATGTTGAATTTATTGCACCACCAGTAGTATTTATTTCTAAATCCTGTGAATGACTGTAGAACTTGGCAAATTTTTAAAACCTTTGCAAAAATTAACGTTAATGGATTAACTGTACAAGTTGACATGTATGCATGACTAATTTAAATGAAGTATTCAAATAGAGAATTTTAGACACATTAATTCAATGTAAATAAGAAAATTACAAACAAAAGGATAAAAATTTAATCAGGAAGAAGATACTTTCTAAAAATACTATGGACTAATTGCCTAATTTTGGGTTACTGCTCAGAATATATATTTAAGTAACAATGAGACTGAGAACCACTCCTTTCACACAAGTTAATTTTTTCTTGTTACTGTGATCATTTGCATACCGTTCTTTCTTACTATTGTTTGGTCAAAGGCAGTAATAGTTAGAATAGCTTCCATTGCATAAGCATAATGGTGTATGATGATTATGTAGCTTTTTGTGTCAAATTATTATTTATGATGTTTGAATATGATTAATAAAAAAATATTTGGAAATCATTGGGAAAATCATTTTTTTAAAAATTAATATTACTTGATGTTTTGAGTATAGCAGCCCAAAGATTAAGATTGTGTACATATACTATTTAAAAAATTATTTTTAAATTAAAGATAATTAAATGTGAGCTCTTTACCTATTCTATGAGTAGTGTTTTATCACTGTTTAAAACTCCTTATATTGCTTTAGCACATTAGTTTTAAAACAGTCAACAATATTTTTATGTGATAATGTATAAGTAACCTATTTATTAATGCTGAGTGCGGGGCAGGACCCAGGCTTACATTTTATCTTGAATTTTATTTATTTCATTATTTGTTTCATCTACAAATTATTTTTAATTTTAAAATATTATCCTACCATGCAATGCTTTAGGAACAGTTTGTTTTGGAGGAAAGACTATTGATATAAATAATAGCTTCAATTTATTTACACTTTTATATATCTGAAAAATGAATGATTAAATATTTAATCCAAGTACCGGTAAAATTGTATGAAAATTGTATATTTGAAACTTAAAATTTTTCTTTTAAACCTGTTTAATTTTTATTAAAATATCCTTTCTTTTATATCATTATCTTTTTAAAAATCAACAGAATTTTGTTTTTTTAGTTTGAATATTTTTTTATAAAATAGTTAAATATTGTTTTTAAAATCATATCTTGCTTTACATATCTTGATCTTTTAAATTAATTTTACCAAGTACAACTTTTATTTTATTACTGACTAATTACGCCTATCTTCATAGGAGTTCTCCATAAGTAACTCAAGCTCTAGAAGGTGAAAAGTATTTTTAGAAAGTGACTGGTTGTAACGCTTTGGGCTGCAAAGATCTTGGGTGACATAAAAAATTATTTAACCTTTTAATCATATTTATCATAAAGTTTGAAATAGACAGTGGTATTGCACTTTCTTTCATTTTGGATGTATTCTGACTGATGAAATCACTTTTATGTGTTTAAAAGATACGTTTTTTTGAGGTTTAATTTCCTTTTGTACTAATTTTCTAAAAATATTTTATTTAAAAATAAAGAATTACTGTCTTTGAAGAGGCAGGAGGGATGGGGTGCATTTTGTGAATTTTTGATATTTTATAACATATTTGAAAGGGGAAGAGGCTTTAGAACTACAACATGATAATCTTAAAAGAGGGTCCAGAAATAAAGCTCCGAAGTGAGATTCTTAAAAAAGGAATGCCTCAAAACAGAACAAAAAGTATCAAAAATAATTTTGTAAGGATTATTTAATGTTTTTTGTTTATTTTAGGCCTATGCTAAATGAAATTTAACATTTAAGAAAAATCATCCAGTAATGGATTAGAAAATTTTAATAAGGAATTTTAGTATTTTAAATAACCTCCTGTCAAATAATTTTTTTCTTACAAGGATTTTTTTACTGAAAGACTTCAAGGCTTTCTTGTTGAACATAGCATGAATATCATTGGTTTAGAGGTGATATTATTGTAAACAACGTAACTAATAATTCTTTAATTGCATGTATTTATAATTAATTCGTCTGTTATTAAATATTGTTAATATATTAAATGTTCCATTTGTGTGTCATTTTGGGAACAAAGACAAACTATTTTGTGTCTTACTTCAGAGATGTCCAAAGCAAACAAACATCCTGTTGTTATTTTTTCATGCATTTACTATTTTGTATTAGGCATTCAATTACCATTTGTATAATTCCATTTAAGACATAGACAAATCATTTCATTACAATCTACATAGTGGTCCTAATGTTTTAATGTTTCTAGTGCAATTACAATGGTTACGTGACATCTGGTTAATTAATCTCTTTCAAACAACAACAAAATTTCTTGATCTTTTAATAAATTCCCCCCAAAGTTGCTTTAATGTTGGGATTATCAAGCAATCATCCTCGTATTAAGTACACAGGCACCTTGACTATTTTGAAGTCATCCCCCCCCCCCCTCAAACCACAAAAAATAACAAAAAATATATGCATGTATTTTCCATTTTAAGGAAAAAATTAAAGTCAAGTAATTTCAAATCAAATTTTCCTATATAGTTTTGAACAAAAATTGCATTCTTCACTTTTTATAATCTTTTTTAAAAATAGCATGGTGACTCTTTCCCCACTAATTAGTGGAAGAAAGTGTGTGAGTGGAGGGGGGTGGATAAAGCTCAATAAACTAAGTGTATCTGAATTTATTACATATGATTTAAAAGTTTTAAGATGCACAGCAACTTGCTATTATTTTAAAGGGATGTCTAACAGGTTATCTATTTAACAATAGAAGGGAACAATGTTCCCTCTAAGGTTTGATGGTACTTTTGCAAAGTAAAAATACTCGTGTGCAAAGTTGCAAAGCATCCATTTTTGTGAAATATTTTTTAAAATTTTCTGCGCAGCAATTTCTAAATTGCTGCACAGCGTCTGTCGGATATCTGCACAGCCACCAAGCTTTAAGGGAACATTGGAAGGGAGTATACTTTATGGTTTTAAAAAATCAAACCAAACATTAGTGATATTATTTTCAAATGACACATGGCTTTGTTCATAGATGACAGGGGCTGTTGACTTATCATAGTTTTCGAAGATTCTGTTTATAAATATATTTTTTCCCTTAAAAGACCGCTCATACTCTCTGTATTGCCCCATACAAATCCAAAAGCAAAATGTCTAATAAATCAATTGCATTCTTAACTTTTATGAACATTTTCATTATAAGTGACTCTCTTTGAAAATCGGAAATAACAATTAAAAATCACAAAAAATCGTGCATCAAAATCATCTTGATTTTATAATAAAAGTTAACTGTACCAGTTTCCTAATATTTATTTTGTTAAAGTTTCTTTCCCTAATCCTGTCTCCTCCTTTCAAAACATAATAATTTTCTCTATTTTGGTTAAAAACTTACACTTATAAAAATGTATGAAAAATAATTGCAGCATTTTAGTGAAATAGAAAATAAACTAATAAATTAGACAGTTGTTTTAGGCAATCATGCATTGTCATGTATTACTTGAAATACTAAACTTTTCATTTCATAAAGTTCTATATTTCAGAAAATTCATTCTTATTTTTTGTTAAAAATTAAAACTAACAAACTCACCCAATTCAGACTAAACAAAGCTTATTAATGAGTTATCCATATTATTTGGACGTATTGTGTAAAATAAACAAATATTTTTTTAAATACTGAAACGAAAGAATTCCATTTCTGGCTAACTGTCTAATTTGACTTTTATCATTTTTGTTATCATAATTTTTAAGTGTATTTCTAAATAATGAATTATTAAAGTCGTTTCAAAAAATAATTTTTGATTGACAACTATAAAATGAGACACAAAGAGTACTGGTAAATATGTTTAGTGAAAGAAAATGCCTAAGTCCCAAATTCGTTCATTGTTCAAATAAAAAAATTATTAAAGAAATGGAAACTTTATGATGCTGATTGCTTATTAGATTATTTTTATTGTGTTAAAAAAATTCAAAGGAAACAATAACATTCATAGTTCTTTTGAGGCTACTGCAGATTTCTTCTTACTGGATTTTTAGGATAATTTTATAAAACTAATACCAAGTTGTCAACCAATGCCAAAGTTCCACATTGCCTCATTTCTTTTTTGAATTTTACAATTTTATCATGTAAATGTGAAGTAATATCAAGAATTAACATTTTCTAATTGACTATTAAATTTCACTCTTATGCTAGATGTACTCAAGTGTTCTGTTATTACTTAAAATACGTTCTTAAAAAATTGAATACTTTATATATTTATTCATTTATGTTCTTTTAATTTTGTCCTGTATGGGTCTATTTAGTTTATTTTTAAGTTTATCTTTAAATAATTATTTCATAATGCTGGTGTTTTTTTTCTTAAAACTTATTTTATCTAATTACATATTTTGGAATGTTAAATTTAAGTAAACTTAATTCTAAGATTTCGTAAAAACTGCTTTAAGAAATACTTAAAATTTTAGAAAATCTTACTTATAAATAAAATTCAAAAAGGAATTTGTTGAATTATTTTGTTCTTTGTTCATTATGGATTTTGACCACACTTGGCAACACATATCAATATCTATCAAAAGACAGAGTCAAATTTATGGGCGTTTTATTTGAAATTGCAAATGCTCATAATGTCAGCTAATTTTCATGAGCTTTATAAATATACTTTCAAACATTGGCTATCGCATGGATGTTTGGATCTAGACCAAACTTATTTTCACAACACTTGATTATCCATATTAAAATACTAAAAGGCATTGAGTTCAAAATATTAACTTCTTAGGCCCCATGGCCATTTTTACTTAAAATTTTACAAGATTTTTTTACATAAATTTTCACTTGGATTGATGGCTCTTGACCAACCTTGGTATATGAATTAATGACTATCCAGTTAGAAACGTTGAGAAGGTTTTGAACTTTATATAAAATATTCAAGTTGGTCCTGTTTTTGTTTTATTTAAAATATAAGTTTTGTAAAGATAATGTAAAACCCAAATACAGTGAATGGTTGGACCTACAAAAAGAAAACAAAAAAAACCCAAACAAAACAAAGTAATCTTTTATTTATGAAACTAATAAAAGCAAAGGAACTTATATTTTATTCATTTTTAGTGCTGAGAACTCCAAATTGATTTGTGTTATATTAATTTCAATATAAATACCAAAATGTTTGGACAATACTTTGATGTTCTAAAGAAACAGACAATGATGATACCTTTAAGGATAATCTTTGTTGAAACCTTTAAGGATAATCTTTGTTGAAATATTGAGAATATTTATGGCTTTTTAAAGAACAAAAAATCAATTCCATTTTGAGTAGAATCTCTAATATTTAATTAGCAGGGTCTCTGGTGTTTAAAAACTTTTTAGGAGAAATCATTTACATTCTTATTTGAACATTAATTTAGTCATAAATGCATATTAATTCATTCAACAGTTTTGTACTAAAAATAATTTTTCTTAATCTTCTGTTCAAGGATCAGTATTACACTTTCACAGAGAATCAATTACAATCATATTGGAAACATAAGCCACTTATATCTGACTGAAATGTAGCTCTCAAACTATATGATTTTTAAACTTAACAAGTCCAACCATTATGCCATTAACATGGTTAGGAGACCAAAAAAGTTTGAGCTAATTTACTGGTCACACTCTATTCTGCCAAGTCCATTATCACAAAGCAGCCCTCTAATTTTTTTAATTGAATGAAATATGAATTCATTTTAGTTGTTGAAAGGACAATATATGAGGGACTTTTTTTCAAGCCTTAACATATTATCATTTTCCCTTATTTCTTTGTGTAGAGCAAAAATATAGATTTATGCCTATATGCACATTGGAGCCATCAAAAAATCAATTTTCAAGACCCATAGAAAATAAACACAAGGATTCTGTTCTTGGATTTAATGACAAGAATTGTTTGTGTTTTAAATTTGAAATTGCAATTAATTGTTTATTTAAATGGATTTAAATTTAATTTTTTGAGACAGTTATAAGATAAGATCACACATTTACATATTTAAATTTACAACTAAAGACATCAGTATAAAAAATAAAATATTAAAGTTTTAATTCATTAGCAATTGAAATAAATAAAACAGTAAATGTCATCAATCATGTAATGTTAAAAATGTGTTTTTGTTTTTTTTTAAATATCCAGTCTACAAAAACACTTCTTAAACAAATAGTTTATAACTTTTATTTCAATTTTTGAAACATTATATTATGTCTAAATACAAACACAACTAAGCAACAACAAACATGTAGCATTTTTATGTCAGTAATATTTTGTATTTATTCATTTTGTATGGCTGTCATCGTAAATTATGAAAAATATACTGTGTCTATCATCTTGGGAGTCAACATTAAGAATAACAACTTTGTCTACATGATTTTAACTCTACTTCTGAAATCATAGGCTTCCTGTTGAATTAAAGACATTAAAATATCTTTTGACTACACTATTTGCTGAAGAGGGCTGGCAGGACGTAAATGTGGATTTTTTTTTAATACAAAAAGATAAAAAAAATAATTTCTTTAATTCATGTATTCATAGCAAACTTCTTTTATTGCAAGTACGTAACTAGTTCTTATTTTTAAATTGATACTGTAAAAAGCTGTAGAATGTCCTTTGTATTACAGGAATCTACTTTTTGGATAGGGCTTAGCAATAATGTCCAGATTTTTAAAAATTCATTAACAATATTTTACCTGGAAGTAAATGATTTTTATTTTGTTGTAGAAACAAAGCTGACAATAAAGATAGCAGAAATTAGCTCATTTATTTTCCCTTAAAAATTCATCAATTAATGTTTTATAGACATATAACAACAACTACTTATTTTCAAATAAATATATTCTATGATTCACTTCATTTAGTATTACTTATAGAAAGACTTGGTGTAAACAGAGGAAATTGTACATTTTCATCAATTGATCATCAGAATTTAATGAGGAAACATTCAATTAAAAAATAATATCACAGCACAACCTTAATTTTAAAACTTTTGGACGGAAATTGTAACATTTTTAGCAATAAGAAATTGTTCGAACATTATTTCAAGTGCATGAAGCAACAATATTTCCCTTTTACATATAACATATTTAAGATAATCGTAATGAATAATAGGCCTAATATAATGTTTTAACTTTTCATGTTTTGTTTTTTCAAAATAGAAAGTGTTTTTGGAGTTTTTCAGATAATGGCCCTTAAAATCATTTTCACTTCATTGAAATACTTAGTTTCTTTTCTATTTAACAGAAACACAATTTTTAAGACTTGAATTTTGCATTATTAGCATATAATATAAATTTTAATGATCTTTGTATTGTATTTATGTCTGTAAAATATACAACTTGAGTTATTCCATTATTCTCACTGTAAGAACTGATGACTTTAGTTGGGAACATTTTACCTTCATCATTCAGGCACAGTTCTTAACATCTCATATGAAAAAAATTGTTAATTTCTTTTGTACACTCAAAACAATGCTAAAATATTCTTAATATTCTACATCCTTGCAAATGGTAATATTTTATTGAGTGACAATAAGATTGGGCATACCATAGCAGACTGTGTTGAATGCTGACCGGGTGACAACAGGCATGTTTTCATCTACAGAATCTCTCCTGGCTTCTGAACTAACCTCTTGAAGTACAGGTGATTTTGCGTCCACTTTTGCTGCCTTTGCACCTGTTTGAGATTTGAACTAGAACTTTTAAAAGTGCTCAAAAAAATTGTGAGCATATACAATGGACAAATTTTACTCCAAACAATACATTTTTAGATATATTAAGATAAGAAATCTGAGACCAACTTGCAAGTAAGCCAATTATTTACCTCTTGCGCTTTTAGGACTGAGTGATAAAGTTTCCTCAAGCTTAGCATCCATGTATGCCTTCACTGGATTCTGAAGTAAGTATAGAGTTTGCCCAGTGGTCAATCCTTTCTTTAGTAAATCTGTGAACATTTTAAAATATTCATTAGTGAACTGATAATGTTACAACATGAAATAGTTTTTTGATATTGCAGGCTGAAATTACCCTTGTAATTTGAAGACACATTGAAGTATTTCTAACAAAAGTGCCTAATTTTAAGTACCTCATTTGTCAGTTTCAGGAAGGCCTTATAGACTTAGTGGTTGCTCTGAATAGTTAATTACCTATGTGCATGTGAATGTATCATTTCTATCAGAATCATTCATCACTGCAACTCCCAAAATACTTAATTAAGCCTGATTATTTTTAATGCTGCTAAAAAATTAATTTCTATTGCTAATGTAAGCTATTTTTTTTTTTTTAAAACTGGTGTTTTATTTTGTTTATTTGTTTGTTTTTTGGTGGTTTTTTTTTTAATTTGAACCAAAACGCATATGACATGATTGTCATAAAAGCTGGAAGTGGACAGAAATAATTAGTGAGTAAGACATGCCATGCTAGTATTGCAACATTGGCAATGAGCCTGTTATTATAAAAAACTGTTAGCTGATGGGTTCCAAAAATTGAATATATAACAAAAATGCTGATAAATTAGCAAAAGTACATCTCTATGTTAAAAATGTAAGCAATATTGCAAGCCTTTTTGGAGTATAATATCTGCTTTGGTTTTAAAGATATATCATCAATTTAGAATAGATGTAATGACTCTACAGAAATAGGGGGAGAAAGTGCATTAAAATATTATTACAGTGCGGGGTATCAAAAAGTGCGCTGAGATGTACCTGAGACAAAGTAGGAGGAACAAAATGGAGGCAAGTGCTACTATGCAGAAGATTCTTGCTTTCTAGGTTCTTAAAAGAAGACAAAGACTATGCTGATCTGTGAGCAAGTAACACAGAATTCACAGGCTACAGTTATGAGGGGAATAGTGTGTTGAATAGCCTTTGTTTCCATAACTAGAGTCATGTACCTATTGGCAGCTGGATAGACACAGAAATTCAACCCTGAGGCTCCTTTTACATCAGCTGCGCGTGCATGCCACATGACCAACCATGCCCCTTTCTTTCAAAGTGCTTTACATAAATGTATGTTTATCCAATGAAATCATGGGACAGACTTAAATTTCCTCAGCCATTAATTTGTGGGTTTTCAATAATTAAATATGTTTCTTTGTAAATGTTTTTATTTATTAGTTAATCATTTGTTTTCAAAGTGGTATTAGAGATATTGTTGAAATGTTTGAGGTCAGTATAAAATATCAAAGGTGAATACTAGGGCTGTTGATGATTAATTTAAATTAAGTTAACTTTTGAAAAATTAATGATTGATTAATCAATCATTTTAATGCCAAAAATTGAAATTTATGGTGTCATAAGTAACATTTATTAAATGTACTCATCAAAAATCGAAATAACACTGGAATGTCTCCTTTATGTGTCATCTTTTAACCAACAATACAAACAGACATGCATGTGTATTGACATTATTTGGTTCAAGTGATGAGCGGGTCTTATTGACAATATAACCAACCAAGCTGGACAATCATTCACATAGCTTTAGTTTGTCTCAGCTGAATTTTCTGATTCTGTAGTGAATGTTTGGTTTGCAGGTGATATGTAGGTGAAGTGTTAGAAACATGGTAGCAATGTTCCCATTTTAGCAGCGCGGCTGCCTAGATATTTGACCCACTCCATGCAGGAGTTTAGAATCACCGAGCAGCAAATTTTGTAAAATATTGCACATGAATTTTTTCTAACTTTGCACACAGACCAATGAAACTTAGAGGTAATATTGCATGGTAGGCAAAGGATTTCTCTCAATGGAAACATTAACCCGAATTACAATTTGAACATTCACGTCAGTCTATAGTTTAAAACCAAAATGCTTGTGTAATGACTTCCAGTATATTTTTAAGAGGTGGGTCGATTAATGGTTATAAAAATTATAATCTTTAAACATTTTTAACGATTAATCGAGAAATTACTCATTAATTTCCGCAGCCCTTGTAAATACACATTACCCTAAACTACACCTTAAAATGATAATTAATTTTTTTTAAAGAGCTTACATTCCATTGCACTTTCTAATTTATTTGCATTCTCTGCAAGCGTTGTACTCCATTGGTTCATTATGATGCATTTGACCCCTGTCACACTTGCCAGCATGGCCGTTTCTACTGGTGATTCAAAACTTAGGGAGTATGGTCTAAATTAGAAATCAAATTTAATAGCAATTAATTTTTGTAAGACTCGGTAACTATTTTATGCCAGGTAAGCTATTTTAACATTAGTTGGCAAAGTTTTCAAAGGTTTCCTTTAACTAATAAAACATTTATCTAGACAATAACTTAGGGATGGGCACTTTTAAAGAATGACACACTAGTTAAAAAAAAGACAAACACCCTTAAAATATTTTGTGTTACTTTTCTACTTATTCAAGAAATGTGACCATATTACTATTAAAGATAATGAAATTTTTTTGTATTTTGAAACTTAGCCAAAAATTAAAATACAGCGGGGGAGATTTTTACATACGTTTTGTAAACATCAAGTTTGCTCTGGCGCTGAAAGCTTTTTGCTGTTTCAGCAAGATCAAAAGAAAACAGTATGTTGCATCCTGAGAACCAAGAAGTTTGTGTTTTGTTAAAAGGCCTGGCAGCATTTTATTGTAACTTATCAAACAAAACTTTCTATTCAATATTAAATAATTCCGATTTAGCACTTTACTTTTTATTAAAGTTTTCAAAAGTTTTCTTTTTAAAATGGTGATACATAACATTAATAAAAAGGAAGAGACCAAGAAACATTGTTTATACCTGGAGAATTCAGGGTAGCCATCTTGTGAGGAGGAATGTAAGAGAGAATTCTCTCCATTCCATAAAAAATAAAGGCACTGCTCTCAGATATATAAATCTCCCATTCTCCAACACTGAAAATATATGCAAATGAAAATGTTAAATTATAATAAATTAATGGTATAGTATGTATTATATAATGTAAATTTACTTTAAATACTTGTCTTTATTTGTACTTATGAAGGCATTAGCTGAAACGTCTACTTACTTGTGTATCAGTCTATTAATAAAGCTTTTATTTATTGTTTTGAACACACAATTTAATTGCTTATCTTGTATTTTATTAAAATCTTTCTTTCAGTCTTATAGTCCTATTCTATATGATATATTACTGATTCAAGCTGACACAAGATATAAGAATATTTTTTTCCAGATCCAGTCACAATTATTTTTAAATTTAATATGTTACAGTGCCCATTTTTATGTAGCCCATTCGTGGACAGATTAACAGCGATTAACACAAGAGTCATGAGGGCCAAAGCTTTTATCATGTCCATTTGTTGAGAAAAGGGTGAAAACAAAAACCTTAGATCTGGGGCAACTTGCCCCATTTTGAAAAATACTTTCACCTTGCTCAAACTAAATACAGTAAAATAATATAAATCATAGAGAGTATTATATGAATTTTCAGTTTAAACAGTTAGCCACTGAAATTTATTTCCTTACTTATATTTTGAGATTGTCAATTATTTTCCATGCTCAACTCATTGTCTAGCCCTTACCTGGGATATACGAAGCATTTATTTATGAAAGAACCCATGTGTCGGATATACAAAGTTTAATATTGTTTATAATTTGTTTCATCCATAATCTGTCAAATTTAAAGATTTTAAACCTTGGTGTGTGATCACTTCCCAGTACACCCAACCATCTTGATGTAAACTGTGTCTCATATGTCTGCATAATTTTATTGAAGACACCTATGGGTTTTTTCTCCTCTGTTTCTGAACATTCCAAGTAAGGATCAACAATGTCTGGATTACATTTAAGAAAAACAATTGCCTCAAATTGAAGAAGAAATTGCATCTGTTTTTATAGTATGAAACAAATTATATTCCTATTTTATTTTATATGTAGCCAGTACTTCAAATATGACTTTCAGGTATCATGATAACTTTATTAAACATTAGAAAAAGAATATGGAGTTATAATTATTATTTTACATATATTACTGAACCTTTAAACTTTAACTAAAGCCAAAAAATATAAATCTATTTCAGCAATAGTTTCCCCCTATAAATAAAAATACATTCAAAAGAACCTTTAAAATCTCCCTCCCTGTAGACATTTAAAATTGTTTAAACTATTTTCTTTTCATTTCTGAAGAAATTTGAAAGGTCTAAATAAATATTTTGATAGATTATGATAAAGTGATAAGCAGGTTGTAATAATATTCTAATGATTGAAGTTGAACAGAAATATTTTGTTTTCAAAACTTTGAAAAAAATTACTTTTAAACATTGTGCTTGTCCCAATTTATTTCTTCACATTCTAAAACAAATCCCATCCCTCTACCTTTTTCTTATCACCACTGTCTCATAGGCTTTTAAATGTCCATCTATAACGTTAAAATTGTCTCCATGTGAGCTACAACTTAGGAATCACAGGAAGAGGTTCACTGGACATCAAGATATTTCATTTAAATTTATGAACACATTTTTGGTAGGGGGAAAACAGCAAGCATATTTAATGTTCCTATTTGGGCATATCCCTAAAAGAAAGAGTAAATCAAGTGTTAAGGGGCATGGTATTTCATTTTACTGAAAAGGATACATCTAAAGTTGTTTGTGCTGACTTCGGCTTGCCATGGTTGAACTTGACGGTTTAATGGAACCTTTACAAAAGTTAAATAAGAAAAATCAGTTGCCATAGTAATGGAGTCAACATTTTTGAGAATGGTACTGCTGAATTAGTCAAGAATCTTTAAATTAATCACAAATTTCTAAAATTTAAAATTCTGTCTGTTATAAAATTTTGGTACTCTAATGCTACTAGTTAATATATGTGTGTACCACTGTGGATTTTTTGCCTGCTAAGAAAATAATCAAATTTGGTTATAAGAGAAATTCAGGAAAAAGTTCAACTTTTTTAATTTTTAAATAATAATCACTCCCAGGGAGGGGGGATTAGTGAGTTCTCCAAGTTATATATTAATCTGCTCCCTTAGTTCTAATCTTACTATCTTAAATTTTGTTATCTTTATCACTGGTATTATTGGTAGCTGCAATGTAAAATAATGTAAGGTTATTGTCAATAAATCCATATTATGAATGCTTACAATTTTAGACTGTTTCATTTTAGCATCCCTCAGACCAGGAATACGTGAAGCTGCATCAGATGCATCCTTGGCAGTTTTCTTTCCATCTTTCTCCTCCACTAATCAAAGTCATTTGATGAACAAATTCACTTATGAAACTATATACTACATATTTATTTTAAAGGCATAACTAATTTCATTAACCCTCATAGTGCTTCAGTATGCAATGTGTACCAAAAAAAACAATGAAACAATTTCTTTTTAAAAAAGTGGGTAGGATTTTCATTTATTTGGGTTATCTCAAGCTGTTATTAAGAAGATGAAATGGACTTGTTACTACAGACAGGAAAGTTTTCTTTTTTCTTTAGGTGTGGGGATACCTCTTAGGAAAATTTTTTAAAACACTTTACTCCAAAGAAGGCAAGAAACTTAGCAGGGAACTATATACAGTCGAAACCGCTTAAGTCGACGGCGTTGGGGTATGAAAAATGGCATCGACATAACCGATGATCGAGTTAAAGCGAAAACCAATATGGCGGCAAAATATTAACATGCGCTTGAAATTTCTTCATGTACGTGTTGTGCATTAATTAGTGATGGGACAATTAATCAGAATCGTATCGGAATATCGGGACCCTATTTCTTCACTCTTTCTTAAGGTTGTTAAGACCGTTCGCTTTTAAAGACCGTTTAAGTTTAAATATAACGCCGTTTTGCGGTGATTCCCAGATTGAGCGATACTGTGCCTTCGAAGCCACTTACATTACTTACAATGGACTCAGAATGGTCTATCGTGACCTATATATGACTCATGACAAAGCGAACTCTTCTCTATATAAACGTACACAAATAAATTAGGTACTCCTTTTGAACCTTCAACTTTGACATATTTTAATTAATTCTAACCAATAGTTAAATGGCTTTTGCACACGGCCACTTCTTATGAATGAAACAATGAGAACAAAGCAGTAGTACAGTACATGTAATACATGTAGTCAAAATGAGGTTGAAGGATGAATGGTTGCCAATGACAACAAGTCTGCACACGGTACATTTTATTATTCCATACGATCCCCTCAGCTTACAATGGACTTAGAATTCCTTCGGTAACTTCGGGAGATTGAGAGTGGGGGTGGGTAAACTGCCTGTAGTCTGTTATATTATATATTTTAAAATCTGGGGAGCCTTGTTTACAGTAAGCAGCCTATGATTTTGGTATCGTCCCATCACTAGCGTTAATAAATGATAATGTTCATGCACGTGTTTTTGGAGGTTTTTTTAACACAACAGCATTGCCGTTATTTGTTTGATGAAGCTATCGGCATGCTATAAAATTGTACATACATGTTTGCTAACAACAAAAGGTATATGTGCACCAACTGACAGCAGAAATGTACAAATTTAAAATAAAAACCAACGTCGATTATCGATAAAAACTTTTATTATTCTCCAACACATCTCTGAAACGTATCGTATATATGCAGTTACTTTGGTTTCTTTAAAAAGTCTATAATGCTTTGTTGTAACTAAGAATTTCAAAAGCCGGCGATTGCCATAGTACCAGAAGCAACACAGCGCTGAGAGCAAAACGCAAGTGGGCTGTGACGTCACCAGCAGACCCTGGTGAGGCAGAAACTTGGTCCTTTCCCTTGGTTATAAAAAAATCATAGCTAGCATTTTCAAAAGCTGGCGATTGGTCATGGGGATCGAGATAACCAATGTTAAGTGGCAAATTTGACCCTTTTTTGTGCTCGTGTTATGAGGTTTCGGCGACTTAAAAAAATCGAATTAAACGACGAGAAAATGCTAAGACAAAGAGAGAATTTGGCAGTTTCAATAAAAAACGTCGACATAATAGGGTGGTCGAGCTAACCGAGCTCGAGGTAAGTGGGTTCGACTGTATTGGAAAAATGAAAAACAGACTATAGCCCAGTTTTACCAGTTAATCTAAAATGAAAGAAAATAAAGGAACGTAAGAAAAAACATTATTGCCATTTATCATTAAAAATTCATAATATTCTTATTTTATCAATGAATTTTTAAAAATAAAGAATTAAATTTCATGAATACAGACTTACCAAAGTTGATTTGATAATATACAGGTTATTTAATACAATTAAATCAGCTACCTCAAAATAACATGAAATGTTAAATTCACAGTCACATATACTTTTTTTAAATGATGAAAGATTGATGTTTTCTGTAGCAAATTCGAAAACTATTTTTCATACCCTTCTTGTCATCCTGAGCCCGACGTCTAAGTAGCTGTAGAGAGAAGTCTCTTGTCACTGAGATAAGACCCTCTAATGTTTTAAGAGTATCACAAGCTTCCAGTGGAAGGTGCATCAGATCAATATCTACCAATAAAATGACCAGCTCATTCAAGGGGACAGCATCTTTGCTGGGTTTACCCACTGCTTCATTTGAACTTGCATTGGCCGTGTTGGGGTTTCTTAGAAAGTAAAGAAAAGGGTATTAATATTTCTATTTAAAAAATTGCCTATGAGTTGAAATTAAAAATGTGGATTATTTAAGTAAATAATAAATACAGTGGGGTCTCAATGCTTTTTATAGTGATTTTAAAGGTGCTTAGTATTCCAAAAAGTCATAACTTTCAGGTTTTAATTTTTAGGGCAACTGTTGATTTGGTCAGTTAGCTGTCTAAAGATGTAGTGAATGGGTCTTTTAAAAAAAATCATTTTCATTGCTTATGAATTCAGTACATGTGGCTGTCTCAGTAGTATGTTTTGGATTCCTAAATTAACTGATTTTGTAAAATAATAAGCTACCAAGCAACAGTTTCTGATGAAATATTTTAAAACACTGACCTAATGTCTTTTAAGTTTGGATTTATAGCTGGAGATGTGGTTTATACTGATGTGATAATTTGTGAGAAAACAAAGGTTCTTTTATGATGAATTCAGTTAAAATATACCAGATTCCAAATTAAAATGAAAGTTATTGGGTTGAAATTTAAAAAAAACTTTAAGAGGAAGACTGACATAAAAAAAAACAACATTTGTCTCCCTGATTGCATTAACTTAGTTTCTATTTCTTTAAAGGGAAATAGTTGTCTCTAAACTTACATTACTAAATTTATATTCCAACTTGTAAAATATTGCTTCATTATTTTATTTTAATTGTGAGTCTTTGAATGTTAATAGCCCTTAATATCATTATTTTAGTATAATCAATGCAATCTTAATTCTTAAATATGATCTCATTTAGCTTTTTTTTTTTTTTAAATTTTAAAAAAAATCAAGATATATCATGTTAAAGCTTATAAATAACAGAAAAAAGTTAAATTTCCAAATATGTGCAATGTGATAATTGTAAAAAAAATGTTTAACAATTTCAAAAATATTCAAAGAGTAATTTCAAACTGCCCTGCGGTATACCTCATAGGGACCATAAGTCTTCCCCCATAGAAGAGTGAAAAATAAGGCTGCCATTTGGGTTCATACTCACGCATGATACTGTGGGACAACAAGACCTGCTCACTTGTTCAATATATTTCAATTGCTTATGCTCTTTTGATTAGTAAATAATGTTTAAATCCACTTATTTCATGAAAACAATGCAGTCAAATGTGGAAGTATAATTAAAATAATAGGCTATGAAAGAAATGCTACTAATATGTTCTGAACTGTGGTGGTGGATATACTTTGACCTATCATTGCTTAATAAAGTTTATACATGTTGTGTCCAAGAATTTTAATGTATCTCATTGGTCAAATGACATTGTTCAAAAGCATTTTTTTAAACTCTCACCTTATTGATTGGCAGATTGGTCCTAGTACAGGTTGAAGATATGTATTCATTGCAGCAATAATTTTTTTAAACATATTTTCTAACTCACTTTCTTCCAACTCATAATTAACTGGAGCCTGGAATATTATGAGGTTTTGGGGAGAAATCATTAAGAGATCATTCTTATGTTTAAAATGCAATTTTCAAACTTAAAAGTTTTAAAATTAGCTAAGCATCTTTCTTTTTTTTTTAATAATGCACAACTTGCTTTTTAGAAGAATTTCATACAATGACATGGAAAGTTAAGTTGTGATAAAAAAAAAGACTTAAGCTATTATTTTATTTTCATTGCTTTCACACTTACAAAATTAATTGCTAATTTCAAAATGTTTAAGATGTTCTTCTTTAAATGACATGATTCTGTACCTAAGAATTTACAAATTTAGCTACACATTGATTTTATTAGTAAAGTCTTTACTATATTATTAAGATTTCATCCCCATTTTAACACTGTTATATCAGCATCATTTTCCTAGCCACTTTTATTTTCTGAAGAAACACTTTTTGTTTCATTTTACAAAAATATGATTAGTGTGTGAACTTTATTTTATGACAAATGTCACATACTTTAATAGGAGTTTTCTGATTTTCATGGAGATTCTCCAACATCTTCTCTCTCTGTACTGCCTGAGATCTCTGATATTCTCTCCTAAGAAGCATGCTTTGCTGCTGTTGTTTGTATGCCTCTATGTCAGCAAGAAGTTCTTGGAGTATTTTGTAGTCGATGGGTTCTCCAAAGATGCGTGCTCTGCTGTAATCTTAAGCAATAGAGGGTAGAAAATACTTTTTAAATTTTTTAAAAAGTTTTTTTCAACAAAAATACTATTTTAATTTACATTGTTTATATAAATATGTTTAATTTTATTTTAAAAATCTATTGAACTAATAATTTTTTATCAAACTAATATTTTTTTAATATGATAAACTTTCTAAAGTTTTAAATCAGTAATTAATAATTTCATTTAAAGTAGTTTGGACATATCTTTTTGTTAAGTGTACAAGAAAATTAGTTCATTGCAAAAGGTAAAAAAGAAAATCAAATATAAAGCATAGTGATAATAATCAATCAAAAAATGTATATTATTTTCTTTATGCTCAAAAACTCAATTTGTAGTTGCTATCCTATTTTGACTTGATTGTGAAAAAAACTAAATGAACTTTGCAAGGCTTTGAATAGTGAAAAATAAAAGGTGTAGATTTCATTCATGATCAAATTTTATTTCCTTCAAGCTGGGGAAAAAAAAATATGACTTTTCACTTTTAATTCAAAACTTTTTTTTCTCATTTAGGAACAAAATAAACATTTTATTTTAAATTTGAAAGTTTAAATATATTAATTTAGTAACGGATAAAAAATTGTGAAGACTTTAAAACAACTGCAAGCGAAAACAATTTTTGAACATTTAAAGTAGGCTTAAGTGTACCAATTGCACTCATTGGCATTGAGCCGCTTTGTTCTAAAATTTTCTTTTCTTCTAAACCTGAATGGTACGAAATAAGCATTGTACATTGTACATACAAATCAAAATGATCATAACAGAAAGCCTATACATTTTTTAAAAAATTTGTCATTTTAAAATGGTGCTTCAACTAAAACTTTTGATGCATTTTGATGATGCTAATTTTGGTGTAATGATGATTTATTTCTTTATTACATGTTTTGTTTGTCTTAAATAGAAAAAAGTGCTTAAATAAATCATTTAAGAATCACTAACATCCATCCAACAAAAGAACATTGATAAGTTAGATTTCATACACTCCTCTAATTTATCAAGATGATTAAATGGTAAGCACAATTTTATTATAAATTTGAGTAAACAAAAACTTATTTTCCTTTTTTTTGAGTTTCCCTTGTGTTATCCAATTAAATCTTCAGGACTTTTCAGGAACTTACTTTTGTCTTTGTTTTTGCCCGGGGCCTGGACTGCACCTTTTGGTTTGTCCAAAATTGCACCATAAAGATATTTCCTGATTGTAAATTGGATGGAAAAGTTGTGAAGATTTATTAGTCAGAAAGTTAGCTTCATTAAAATCATGAATATCACAAAGCATCTATATTTTATCTATCAATTATTCAATTTCTTTAAGATGTAAGTTGACTCCATTGGACATATAAGCAATATGCCATTGTATGTATATTTTTGTTCCACATTGGTGGTAAGTTTTGTTTAAAGTCTGATGTAATTTTTTTTAGTAAGCTAGTTTTGCAATTATTTCCTCTTTAGCTGACTTACTTGTCTGGGGAATGCTGGAGTACAATGAGGTTGTAGTTAGCAGGGAAATCTTTCAGTAGATCCACATGACCAGTGGACACTTCAAGTTTCTTGCCAGCCTGATTAGTTAAGGGTATGGAGGAGTCACAGCAGGATTTGGTAAAATAATGTTTTTCACTGACATTTTATGTGTCTATGTATGTATGGTAGATGAATTTTTTTTTACTTATCTCAAAGAAAAAACACGTTAAAACACTGTAGGATTACCAAAAAATACTTTTGTTAATAAGGTGGATAAAGCAGATTTTTTCACACATGCACTTCTTTTTTATATTTATTTAGGGCCCATTATGGTTCCTCTGCTTTTCACAAACTAATGTTAGGTACCCATCAGAACTGGGTGAACTCAGGGGCACTCTGAGGACAGGGAAAGAGGTGCCAACCTCCATTAGGTCTCTCAGATGACTTATCAAATGCGTCTCTGCTCAGCCATCATGCCCACACAGGAAATTTTAAAGCTTAAATTCTACATAGAATGGATGGTGTGGTTTTCCTTAAAGAAAATTCAAGTTATAATAAAAGATTATATGGGGGTATATTTGCCAAAAGTGACTCTAAATCAATTCGCCATGACAGAAGTAAATATTACCTGCCAGTCATTGAGAAGACTTGTTTTCAGTTCTTTGTATAATGAGCTGCTGCTCATGTTGGTTGTCAGGTCATTCTTTAAAATTTGTTGTTTCTGGTGCAACATGGCTGCCAGTTTGGAGGTGCTTGGGTCAGGCTGAGATTTGAACAGTAACTTTTCAAGAGTCAAGGATGCACAGCAGCTCTGAAAACAAACAAAAATTATCTGTGAATTTCATTCATGTTTATGAGTTCATTTATTGTAAAATTATAAGAAGACTAGCCCCTGTGATCACCCAAAGAATGAAAAGTCCTGAACAGGACAGGAACATAGATCCCAAAAAAATTTTATTAAAGAAGGATAGACTTCCCAGCTCAGATCATTCATAAATGACTTTGACTTGAAGCTAACAGAATGTGGAAAAACTCTGAAGAGAGGTCATAAAGTCCTTGAAACACATGAAATCAGAATCAACTTTTAAAGGGAAGCTGCAAGGTATTTGCAGATATTGAAAAGAATGTTATGATGTTTGAGTTTACAATACTAGAAATGAACATCTTATTCTAAATGATATTCAAGATACAAAACATTTGAGAATTAATTGATTGTTGTAGAGATTTAAGGCTAAAAAAAATAATTATTTTAAATTTTTATTACAATCAGTTAATAAACAAGTTAACAAAATAATACAAATACATGATAAACAAATAACAGAATCTTTTATTTTAAACATGAGCCAGGATGAAATGCTATGAGCATTCATTAAAAATTAGCATAAAATTATTCTGCTACGCTCCTCTGCAGACACATACACTCTTCCTGTTACATATAAAGGCACTATAACATTTGGCAAAAAGTCTTTCTCTTCTTGCTCCACAAAGGAGTGGGATTCTCTACCAGAAAACATTTGTAATATTCCTACTTCTGATGCCTTCAAGGCAGCACTCAAAAGACAACTGTTCAAACATCACTTTCCAAATCAAAAATCAAACATTTCTCTTACTCATAAACATAGCTTATATGTATTCCAAATGTCATTTAAAAAAATTTCAATTAAGGTATAAATGTTTTAATTAAATGCATTTATAGATGTTTTACTAATTTTATGTTAAGTGCTATATAAGTTTTCAAACAATTAATGCTATTATTATTTTGAGGAGGCAAAGTTTTGTATTTAATAAAAGATCAATTACTCACGCTAAAAAAAAAAGGTTTATGAAATTAATTTAGTAATGTAACAGACCAAATATTTATTATATTACTTAGAGATTATATAGCAAAATACCCTGTTTATCACAATGAAAAACTTTGAGGTTCTTGAAAAGAATGTCAGAATGTTTACCTGATGAAGAGCTAACATCATGGATGCTGCACCAGTGTCAAACTGACCTAACAACTTTACAAGGTCCAAAGAAGCAACTGCTGCAGTGTCCTGAAAAGTAGATCAATAAATTATCTTTAAATGAGTTCTTAAGTTTTAAAGGAAATCATCGTGGGTGGGGGTGAAAGGGGTCAAGATTTAAAATAATTGGAAAAACTTTTTTTTGAAACTACTTTATCTAAAAATAAGTGTATAATTATTTCACTTTGTTTGGCTGAGCTTTTAATGCTTCAAATTTTAAAATCTACTGTGTTAATGTTATGTAGATTTTTAAAGATTAATGATGTTTTATAATTATGAACTTACAATAAGTTGATTCTGCAGGCAGAAGTTAAGACCATAGTACAAAAACTCACTAGCACACATATAGTAGTACTTGGAGGTGTCAAGTTTTTTCTGTTTGAAGAACATTGAAAAGTCAAACATGGAAAAATAATTATTTGATCCACTCATTATTACTCACTTTTCTTTTTTGCAACATTTATTAAATCTATTTTTTTTAAAATATTAAATTTCAATGAAATTTTTTATATATATAAGGTTATTTCTGTTTAGGAAAATCTAACTTCCATCAATATTATAGCACTAATCTAATTTCCATCAATATTATAGCACTAATCTAATTTCCATAAATATTATAGCACTAATCTAATTTCCACCAATATTATTGCACTAATTCTTAACATTTCCTCCACCATGACAATTCCTGTCATTTGAAGTTTTGACAATTTTTTCCTATATTTTCAAAGTTATTTCTATGTTAGGTCTGCAGAAGATTTCTAATTGTCTTATCAATTAATTTCGAGCTTCAACATACTTCTTTTAACAACTTTATTAATTTTTCAAATACAGTCGAACCCACTTACCTCGAGCTCGGTTAGCTCGACCACCCTATTATGTCGACATTTTTTATTGGAACTGCCAAATTCTCTCTTTGTCTTAGCATTTTCTCGTCGTTTAATTCGATTTTTTTAAGTCGCCAAAACCTCATAACACGAGCACAAAAAAGGGTCAAATTTGCCACTTAACATTGGTTATCTCGATCCCCATGACCAATC
>MUZC01001072.1:177812-189960 GCA_002072015.1 Radix auricularia
GTTCAAAAGGAGTACCTAATTTATTTGTGTACGTTTATATAGAGAAGAGTTCGCTTTGTCATGAGTCATATATAGGTCACGATAGACCATTCTGAGTCCATTGTAAGCTGAGGGGACGGACCCAAAGAAGATGATTAGGAAGAGAATGGTTCGGGGACAATGAGGGGATGTGTAGGTTACTTATTTGTGTAGCTTGTAAGGAAAATCAAGCAAGTGGCTTCGAAGGCACAGTATCGCTCAATCTGGGAATCACCGCAAAACGGCGTTATATTTAAACTTAAACGGTCTTTAAAAACGAACGGTCTTAACAACCTTAAGAAAGAGTGAAGAAATAGGGTCCCAATATTCCGATACGATTCTGATTAATCGTCGCATCACTAATTAACGCACAACACGTACATATAAAAATTTCAAGCGCATGTTAATATTTTGCCGCCATATTGGTTTTCGCTTTAACTCGATCATCGGTTATGTCGATGCCATTTTTCATACCCCAACGCCGTCGACTTAAGCGGTTTCGACTGTAATTATAAAATAAACTTACAAGAAGAAAATATGCTTTTTAAGAAAGTCATGAGTTTGCTTGAGAAGAGCAATAGAATATTTATAAAGGTTATTAAGGTCATAACAACCTTTTTGTCATTGATCAGTGCGACAAGCTTGGCCCTCTCCTTGGGTTCCTGAGCCACTGGTGACATTGGTCTTCCCTCAGGGGGAAGATTTCCATTTACAGCATTCTCCTCATCAGCACCAGACACAGAGCCGGCGGCTCCCTGCAAGGTCGCAGCTGGTTCTGTCACTTCTGCCGCAACTTGTTGCCGCAAGGTTTCCTGTTCATTTTATGTATGAACACATTAGTAAACATAACTATTATTTTGACAACAAAATTGTTGGAAAATTTGTCAGTATTGATTTGGGTCAGGTAGGCCAGGTGCAACTTCAGGAATGAGTAATGACATACATTGTGTTTATTAAACTAATTAATAAATTAGTAAGGTATTTCTTATGTAACATTTCACTCTTCAAAAATATTTTCTAAAAATAGTTAAAATATAGTCAATAAGGGTTCTACACATATTAGACACAAAGAAATTTATATGATGATATCTCAAACTCCTGAGCACCTTACAACATAAATACATTACTAACTTTAGGAAGAAAAAATTCCCTTCATTAAATCTTTACTTGTGTATGACCTATGTTGATAAACAATAAAATTAGTGATAAAATAACATCTGTTTTCCCACTAACAGATTACTTTTGTAAATAACAGGTTTGTTAGAGTCTGCCTGTTTTTGATGGTCATTTTTAATAGTATCTTCTCAATTTTCTTATGGCTTTCATTTTGATTATTTTCTTACAATATCAGTAACCATCCATTGCATCGGGGGGTCTGGACCCTGCAAATCTGCCACAACATGAAGGAGTCGACCCAAGCCAACCAGACACTGGAACAAAGAAGTTCAATTAGTCAAGAGTTAAACATCTGTCATCATCTTGAGAAAGTCATTACAGGTGTTCACTACACAAAGCTGCCATGCTTAAACTCAAAAATTACTATCTCAACTGGGCATTTATTTATATACTTGCAAAACTGAAATTTTGAGTTTATAGATACCATGTAAATTATATTATTTTGTGCATTTAATATCAGTCATTTTCAACAACTGCCAGTACCTGTCGGTGAATCAGTCTGTGGCTTATCAAGCCAATTCTGACATGAAATGTTCTTGTACACAAATAGAATGGGATTGACTATTACTAATTAAATCATGACTTATGTATTTATCAGGCATTCTCTGGTTTCTTTAATTTACTCTTATGTACAAAAAGAATGAAGATTTAATTAACATGTGATTAACAGTGATTAGAATTTTAAAAATTCATTTCAGCATCATAATTATTGTAGAGCACTTCTATAAGAATATGTTTTTGAAAGTCCTTGAGATAATGTTTGTTTCCTCATTAAGTCATACATGAAGCTGATTATTCCTCTTTAAACCAGTGTCCAGATTGTGAGTCAAATTTAAGAATTATGTAATGGCTGCTGTTACCTTAGCCTTTAACCATGGTATGGTGTTACACAGGCTCTGTGCACTCAGCAGGACAGACACTGCTTCATCTCCAGCAGTTCTAAGTAGTGAAATAGGACAGTATCAAATATTTGTATCACAAGAATGCTGGGTGCAAACGCTTATTTAAGAATAACAAAATATACATAAACAGCATTTTAAACATTTAAAGACATTCTTGTGTACAATCAGTTCTGGGCTGTATACATTTATTTTGATGTGTATTCAGTTATATGTCATTCAGTGTTTGATAAATGCTTTATTGTAAGTATATATATATATATTACAGCTTTGCTCTGGTTGATCAACATAACATGACACCCATGATGTAAATACTGAATGCAGTTAAAAAGGATGACAGAGTTTTTATAATTTATTTCTAGAGGCTGAACATAACAAGTGAACTGAACTTCTTAAGACTGACCAAGATAAGCACATTGTACTCAAAAAGGCGGACCATTCCAAAAGTGCTCAACTCACTAAGGCTGACCACAACAGACAACACTTCAGCTGTAAAACCACCAGGTGAGTGCTAACCTGCAAAAGTCCAGCCATTCCTTTTCTTGGCCATCATACACTGGCGCCTCCTTGACATAATCCTCTATCAACAGAATGATGGGCGGCTTAGTCTCCTCTTGAATCTGTTTCTGCCTCAGCTCTTTGTGGTTCAAGATCAAAATGTCTGTCAGGACGCAGGCCATCTCCAGCTTCACATCAGCCAGCTCACGTTGTACAGGGGTGTTCATGTTTTTTAACTTCATGGGGAAAAAAACACAGATATAATAATAATAATAATAAAATGATAATTTATATAGCGCTGTATCCCAGAAATGAGATTACTAAAATCATAATTGCATTTAAACTATTTTTGTGAATTGATTAATGGTTTTATTTTAAACCCTACGGCTCAACTCCTTTTATGTCAATTTAGAGAAAGATTGAGATCTCAATAAATGAATACATTCTTTTTTTTAAACATTTTTTTGTTTTTTTTAACTTATATCATACTAAATTTAAAAGTCAAAAATCAATGTAAAAAGTCATCTTATAACTTTAAAGCAAAGCAGTCCTATATTTCAAGGAAACAGTCTATTTTGATCAACACACTGAATAATAGCTAATGGCAATTTTTGTAATGCCTTTTTAATTTGCTATAACATTAAAAAAAAAAACTATTCCACATTGGTAAACTTCACATGAAAATTATTTACCTGAGCCATAGGAATAAGTGTGTGGACATCCATAAATATTTTCTCTGCCAAAGATACTGCTTGCTTTAACACACTGACAATCTGAATGCATTGATAAGTATAGTTGTAATTAAATGAATTCAAGAAAGATGTTTTCTGGTTTGTTTAAACAGCTAAAACATTTAGGATTGTACAGTTGATTTACAACAATTTATTTACAGCACACATAAGCAAACATGTTTCAGTGAAAAGATTTAAGCTTGTCCCTAGTAAATTAATGTGTATAACGTTACAAATGTATGTGGAAATAAAATGAATTACAATCAATGTTCCCCCTATGGTTCATTGATCCATATGCCAAGAGAAAAAACTTGTGTCCAAGTTGCTTAGCATACATTTTTGTGAAATATTTTACAAAATTTACTGCGCTGTAAATCTAAACTGCTGCAGGGCGTAGGTCAGATGTCTGCCCAGCCACACAACCATGCAGCTTAAAGGAAACATTGGTTACAATATAGTAGTACATTTGTATCCTCTATTTGTAATGTTTTAACATTAGAAAATAAACTTACCTGCATGTAGTAAATCTTCACGAGTTCTGTGTCATCAGATTCCTCAGACAGATACCTTAAGAACTGGGCACGTTCTTTAGTTAATTTTCTAGCACTGCGCCAGTAGCCCAATGACATCATATTTTCGCAGAGGGATTCATATCTCTGAAGTCATTTATAAGTACAGAGCAAAATATCAAAAATGTAAAAAGAAGATTGTTATTAAAATTTCACAGCAAACAAATTTAAAATAGAATTATTTCAAACTTTTAAAATTAATACAGCAAATTCATATAGAGTTGAACCTCTCATAACGAGCATAATTTGTTCCACAAACTTTCTTGTTAAGCGAAACACTTGTTAAAAGAAACAATTTGTCCCATACAAATCAATGTAAAATACGATAATATGTTCCTTGGCTGAAAAAATACTCACTTTTAAACATTTTTATTAACATTTATTCAAATTAAATTACTTATGAATTGTTAAGGAGTGTAACAACTTGGCATAGAATTTAGATTTAAAACAAAAAACGTTAATAAGAATATGAATTGATGACAAATAATTAAATTTTATTAAATAGAAAAATTAATTTTGGTTTTGAAGATCATTGATGATGACCAATTGTATGTCAATTCTTGCTCTCGCTTTTCAATGATTTTACGTTTCATTTCAACAGTTATTTTTTCTCCATTATGATTGTCTTCTTGTGTTTTTTTATTTGAAGTAATTTTAGCACAAGCTAGTACACTTAATACATAAATAAATGACGAAGACTGTGTGAATAGAAAATTTGTATAACGGATGATCAAACACAAAAACAATACATTAACTGATCAAATCTAAAACACAGACAAACACAATCAGCAAGGAAGTCCTCGCTGATAAATAAATGTCAGGAGAAGAAACTACCTCGTTCTGCGTACCTGGTTATGTGAAATGTCGCTCTTTAAGGGAGCAACTTCTACACATTTTTTTGCTCATTATGCGATTTATTTGTAATGAGAGGTGCTCATTATGAGAGGTCCACTGTATTTTGCTTATCTTATTGACCCCATTATGAATATGACATTTTTGTTGATTATAAACCCTACAAATTTACATCATTTATATATCTAATCCTGTCTACAGTAATAATGGCCAATCAAAATGGCATCACTAGTTTGTTTATTTGTGTCAAATATTTCATTCTGAAAGAGCTGACAGAATTAGAAATATAAATAATGTAAATTAATCAATAAATAATCAATAAACCAAATGAAGTTAATAAAATATTTTATTTTAAAAAAAGAAAGACAAAATTATTTAAATAATTCTAGTGCAAAATATTCTAGAATGATAAGATATGGACAATCCTGGCAAGCTTAAAATTTACCAGATCCCCGCCAACTGGTTGGGTTCTCAAATTAAAATGAAAATTCAGAAATAAAATATGAAAAAAGAAAATATTTCAACTAATATATTTATCCAGTAAAAGATGACTAGATTTCTCTAAACGAGCCTCACCTCACAACAAGCAAGGACCAACTCTAAAAACTGGGCAGTTTTGTTCTTTTGAAATTTGTGCTTCAAATGATCAAAATAAATGTGTATCAGTCTGGGGAAAAAAAATGTAATCTGGTGAACAAAGCAAAAAATTTACTTCTTTGAAATTAAAACTTTTATTTGTTAAAACATTTATTTCTTGTGAGTAGAAAGAAGAATAAGTGAAATAAGCAATACCTTGTTTCAAGTTTTGTGCAGTAGTATTTAATTTTTTTGCTTCGATTCACAAACGAGTCACCAAATCGATTGAATTCTCTAATAGCTTGAGCAAGAATTTTCTTTGCCTATTTGAAAATTAGATTGAAAGCATTCATCACATTTAATGATATCAGTTACAAGCTTTTCAAGATTAGTGAAGTTTGTTTTGTAAATTCAAAATTAAACATTTAAAACTTTACTGAAATCAGAAAGAGTTGTGTTATTGAAACATTAAATATGATATTTGTAGATAATTAGATTTGTTTAATCTTAAAAAAATAAAAAGAAAAGTTGAATATAGATTCTAAAATAAATTCTTTCTCATCATTCAATTATCAAGCAGTTTAATTTATATAAAGACATAAAATCTGTGTTACTTTTTGAGCATTGGAAATATCCCATTTCTCCTTCAGTGTTGCTTTCACCAAAATTGTGACACTGTCATACCAGAACTCTTCCTCTCCTTCCTTTAGCTCCTAAATACATGTTGATACAAGAACTAGTATTTAAAATTTGTAACCAAATTTCCAGTTCATCTTTTACTTTTGCACAGACATATTTTTTCAAAATGTATTTTTTTTTAAAAATAAAATTGTTAAAAAATTCAAATTTGTAAATTATCTCAAAGATTTTCAAAATTTTTATTCTGCTAAAAAATTTCTTGGGATGAAATACAGCTCAATATTTAGTTATAATGTTCTAATGTTTATATTTCATTATTTTGTTAAATTTTAAGAAGTATTATTATACCTGGGCCTGTGTGCACAGCATAATGGCTCTTCCATATTGTGCTTCACGGAAAGCCAATTTTGCAAGGAGCAACAATATCCTAGCTTTCAAGGGCTGATCTATAAATGCCTTTACAATGAAGATAAGTTTTATTATTTTATTTTTCTACGCTGGAACTTTTTTAATTTATGTATACTGATTTTTTGCCCAACTTACATAAAAAGCAAAAACTTTAGTAATACTGAAAATGAGTGAAACTTTTTTTAATAAACTGGGCTAAAACTGAGACATTTTTTATATAACTGATCATTTAGACTAGAAACACATAATATTAAATGACTGTTTTAAAGCAGTTTAAATTTTTGATATTATATGCTTCTCATTGTACTTACTTCAGCAGCTATATTGGCTTCATTTAAATATTCTCTTGCTCTTTGATAGTTTCCCTGTAGATGTACACACGTGGGTTTATTTTTCATACTCAATACTATTTTCTAAACTCAGCATGATTTTAATATTTTATTTACCCTTTATTTATATAAAAAAAATTTAAGTAAAAACTAGGAATGCTGAGCCAGGAATATTATAATAGAATTTGAATTAGAACATGATTAAAACTTATTTAGATTTTTCAGCCTTGGAGTATGCAGATTAAACATTTTATAATAAGTCAAACATCAGGTACGAAGCCAGCAGTTATTGTTTTTTAATGCAGTTGATGTGGATCAAATTGTTAATACTTGCCTGTCTGATTAGCACATCAGCTGTATCTGTCCATACATCTCTGAGTGAGACTGCACCAAGAACTTTTCCTAAGTGGGTACCAACACTTGGTTCAGGAGCCTACAAAGAAATAAAATCTTGAAATGTTTTGAAAGCAGACATTATTGAAAAAAGCTCTGAAATGGGCCAATTAGTTAAATACTTCTTGTTAAAACTTACTATAAAAGGAAATATGAAAACTTATTATAAAGTTTAAAGCCAAACATTTAAAAAAAATAAAAATGATGTAAAGGATTTAGCTCGTGTTGTTTTAAAAAACATTATATTTATGAAGAAAAATATCTGGCTTTACTTTGACAGTTTCTGGAGTTTCTGGGGACATTCTTGATCGCTGTGCTTTAGGCCTGCTCAAAGTTTGTTTGAGCATGGCCTCTTTGGCCTCCTTCAGTCTCTGTTCTTCCTTTGCAACTTGGAGCTGAATATCTTTCCACCTGGCAATCTGATTTCTTGATCTGTCAATGATATTTATCAAATTGTATTTGTCTGTATTTAGTCATCTTGTATGCCTAAATGAACATCAGTTTAATTTTTTGTCATTTTCTAAAATTAAATTATCCAAACACATATTTTAATGAAGACCTGACTGATTAATTTAATCCACAATGACTATCATAAACTCTAAATACTTGAAACAATTTACATGAGTTATTTATAAAGCCAAATTCATTTCACAAACTGATTTTCGAAATATTAATAAACAAAATCTTTTGCTTGTTAGTTCAGTCAAGAATTAATTTTTATAAATTTAAAATCATACAATGCTTGGTCAGCTTCACTAATGTGAGGATTTCCAACAATTTTCTGGTGAAAGATAAGTCCTGGCTTCAAGTCCAACTCTTGACATATTTCCATAGACCTAAACATAGTACATTTTGTTAATATAATTTATAAAATGATTTGGTTTATGTGGCATTTTATTAGTCAATAGAATAATATACCTCACAAATTGATAAGCATTAACATTTAAAACACATTGCTAGGTCATGCCATTTTTTTAAGTTCGTCAAAATCAGGGGTACAACCTATCCTTTCAGCATAAGAAAATATAGTAAAACTTTTAACTGTTAACAACCCCAAAGGTCTTATCCTTCAATTCTTAAAAATAAATTGGCAGAATCTGTCCAAGAAAAGGGAAACACAAAACAAGCATATAACTAATCTGTGATGATAACAAATAAAAGTGTGAATAGTGGGAAGGATGGAAGGACAATCGTGAGATAACAGACTGGATAAGACCTCAGATTGCAGTGCAACCTGTCTGCAGGTAAGTTATAAAACATAACTTAGATAAACTTATTGATTAGTAAATATGTTACTTTGTTTTTAAAAATTTCTATGATATTATATTTGTGGGGTTTTTTTTAATTTAAGAGAATAACAGCTAAATAAATTTCAATAATTCACTCAAACATTAAAATATTCTATTAATTTTTCATGATAATAATCAACCTTCAATAATATATAATTTGACTTCATTGTTAATATTTTAACTTTAATATCCCTATTATATCTATTTAAAAACTGAAAGTCTTTTTGTTTTTTTAATAAAGGAGAGATGAGAAGAGACAGGTAACAGTAAAAAGAAAACAAGTGTAAAATATTTAAATTACAAAATTCAAGTAAATCTAAATGAAAACATGATCAATATTGGATATAGCTTTGATGATACCCGTATTTGTTAATGTTAAATAAAGTGTACATTAACTATAAGACTTGCCTAAGATGCACCAATTTATTAAGAGCTGAGTTTGAGAGAATACTTCGTGACAGAAGATCTTGGAAGGCCAGAACTGGAAAGGTCATTGGAGTATATCCAACAGTTTTTAACTCTTTGATTAGATTGTCGGTGTATTGAAAAGTCAACATCTGTTTAAATGGAATTTATTGATTTATTAATTCTTACCATCTGTTAAAGAGAAATTTGATCAAGATTTTTTTAAACGTAAAATGTATTTTCTAATAATTAATAGTAAATTAAAACATAAACAAAGAACAGTATTTTTTGCTTCCTTTAAATTTGTTATGCTACTAGTTGGTAGCATTGTATGAAATACAAATAAGAATATTTTATATGATAATCAACAAAATTTAATTATCAGATTATCTCAAAACATGGATTTATATGATAATATAATTGATTAACTTGAAAAAAAACCTCAGAATGGCTTTGGCAAACACTGAGTTTTAAGTTTCAATATTAAGTATTTGGATATATTACAATGTTATGATGTTTACACCTCTACTATTAATAATTACTTATTTCCAATTTAGGTTTAAAACTGCTGTATAAGAAGACTACTTTCTCTAGAAAAAAATTATAAAAAGGAAGGGATGTACAATTTTAATAAAGGTATAATTGTAATTCAAATTCTTCCTTCTAATCCATTATTTTAAAAAACTTATAATTTATAATTTCCCTTACAGGTTTAGGAATATTGTCTTCATTTATAGCCAATGATTTGAGCTTGTCAATCTTGAATGCTTCAAATCCCTCTTCTGGCCAATCATATAAAGCCCATGATTCCAGGTCTGCAGGCAAGAGATCTATAGGTACTTTTCTCTTCCTTTTGGGTTGCTAATATACATTAGAGATTATTGTTGCTTTTTAATTTGTTTTTAGAGTAAATAATTTATTTTAATTAATTTTATTATAATAAATGATAATAAAAAACAATTTTCATATTTATTTCATTTCTTAAGGACCTTTACAGTTTCAGTTAATACATTAATATAACATAAATTATAATAAGAATTAGTAAAAATTACCTGTAAAACTTTCTCTTCCTTTTTCTTGTCCTCTTTTTTACCCCTACTGCCTGTTTGCGAATGAGGTTCTTCTTTGACAACTGGTTGAGCTTTCTTGGAAATCTCCTTCATACTTGGTCCAAAGGCTTGTATGAGAACCTAAATAAGCATGATATTGTTGGAGAGCATTAGAAAGCCCAATGTTTGTCTTATTCTATTTATTTTTAAAACAAAGAGCAGATGTGAGTATTTTTTGTAGAGAACACAGCTTTTCAAAGTATGTTGTTTGTATGTAATAATAGGCTTAATTGACTACAGTATTGGGTCTATTTTAAAATGTATTTCAAAGCTGTTTAATCCTCTATTGTCGCTTTATCAATGATTTTGGATTTTTATTTTTTATTTTTAAAAACTCAAACCCCAGCTCACCGATGGTTTTATATTAATCCGTTAAATAGTAAAAATGTATCTATGTGGTTAAAACTTTTTGATAAGAAACTTTCTATACAGTTTAAACATCTCAAAATAATCCTTTGAATCTATCTCTACATTTAAAACTTTCAAACAAAACACAATGAATTTTTAAATTTCTTTTAATGTCTCATTTTTTAAAAAAAATTACTATGGGAAGAATGAACTGTAAAATATTTTATTGCAGGAAATGCAAGACTATTGCTATTAGTAATTAATATCCCATCTAATAATTACATAGGTAAATACGTATGATTCCAACCGTTTTAATAAGTGTGTAAAATGAAATTGCCAGAATATAGCACTAATTGTGATTCTCATAGAGGGAATTACCTCAATGTTGTCTGGTAGCAGCAGATGAGAATTTCATTCATTGTTGCTGCATGCTATTTAGTGATAAATTATAAATATTTACTCAGTATAATCTCATTAACTGTAGGCCTTGATTTTCTTCTAATAAACCTTCTGATGGCACTAGCCCACGAGTGACTTAGCATTCATCATCAACGGTAAAGACTCACTTCCCACAGCCTCATGAGGTAGCTATAGGCCATCAACAAGTTGTCAGTGTATAGGACACAATCTGGTCCACAGAACTCAGCTAGCAACATGTGTGACCTGAACAGGGCATCCAGCTGGCGGACTTCACTAATTTCCTTGACAGACAAAACAGGGTTCTCTGGCACTGCAATGCCTGGTAGGTGAGACACAGGGTTCTTGTTGATTTAATGCCATACCAAAGGTTGATTCACGATTAAGAGATCTTTTTGAAACCAGTAGCAGATATTAAGAGATATCTTGAGGTATTGAGGCAGAAAAGTTTTAAATGGTTCAATAGAGATTTTGTTTATAGACAGCTAATAAACATTTAATAGTTCTCTATTATTTGAGAGGTGTTCAGGGGGTATAAAGGTTTTAAAGTATAAGAATTAAAACTAGATCTGCTGAGACAGAAAGAAATACAGGTGATATTCTGGTCAAGCAAAATGTGGAAATGGAGCTTGCTGAAATGTATTGGATTACAGATAGAAGACACACAAATATCAGATCAGTAAGAAAAAAAATGTTAGGAAAACAAAAGCAACATGTAAGACTAAAACCAGGTGCATTTAATATTAATTATAAAAAATATAAAAAATTGCAACTCATGAGCATTGAGATTGAAATGATAGTTTTAAAAGAGGTTACAGATAAATTATATAATTACTTCATGCTATTATTTTGCTTAAGATAAAACTGTCACCCAATAAATACATTCATCCTGACCTATTTCTATCTGCTTTCCTCCTGGAACCGAGTCATCGTCTTCACTTTTCTCTTTAGATCCTGTCTCTGCAACCATAACAGAGGTGTGACTTTTAACATCTTTTTTTGAGCTTGTCTTATCTGCCGTCATTTTTCCACTCGCTGACGGTATGGCTGACACCATCTTGACTGAGGCAGGTGTCATAGGCTTTTCTGTACACCAATAAAAAAAATTAATTTTCATTTTAATTATTATTTTAACAGGTTAATTTTTTTTTTCAAAATATTTGATAGTTTTACCAGTGGTTTAAATATATAACTACACAAATTTTAACAACAGGAAACTATTTACCCTTTGGTGGGAAGTTTTTTGTTTCTCGTAGTTTTGATCCTAAATGAAAGTAACATTAATTATTAAAATTCAGATCACAGCAAACCCTAAAAACAAAATTTATACAAACAACATTTGATGATCTATTATCATAAGTAGAAACTTTAATCCTCATTAAATCTTTAATTATAAATGGGTATCAATAAAAGTTGTATCATTTATTTACAATCCAAGGGTGAGTCATTTTTCATTTACTTTGTAGGTGGTGGGGGGGGGGGGGGGAAGGGG
>MUZC01001072.1:189974-204929 GCA_002072015.1 Radix auricularia
GAGAGAGAGAGAGAGAGAGTGAGAGAGAGAGCGTGAGAGAGAGAGGGGGGAGAAAGGGAGAGGGTGAGACAGAGAGCAAAGGTAGAGAGAGAGAAATTGCACAAATAATTAAATAATTTCAGAAATTTTCCATTAGGTTCAACCTAATACTTGTTTTGCATATTTTCTATCTAAGAATGGCAGCACAACTAAATATTTTCATATCACCAAATGGAAATTTATTGGGGATGAAACCTCCTGTAACATTATTATTTAAGTGCATGTTATATTTTAAATTTTGAGGTGCTTCATGACTGTTAAATCACACAAGTGTATCAGAATATTGAATATGGAAGAAGGGGCGCACACAGACAAATTTACTACACAACTTATTCAAACTACAGTAAAGGTTTGATCTCTAAAAATATATATTGTGCAACTCTTTTCTTTATTTTGTATATTTAAGTTCAAATTCTTAAGTAATGTTTAAAAAGTACACTGTTTACTATTAAAGAGTTTAGTTTTTATTTAAAGAACAGGTAACATTTTAATTTTTTGCACTGGGCTCATGATATAATTGTAAAAGCTTAATGCTCTGAATAAGTTTTTAATATAACAAATTTGACCACAAAAATTACCTTTCCTTTTTTTCACATCTGGTTGCAAAGAAGCTTTTCATAAAGCAAAGTTGAAAAAAAAATAATTTAAAACAAAATCAAAATTAACACATCAAAAATTCAACAATCAAAACATTAATTCTGATGAAGCAAGTCAGAGTAAGATTTTAATTTAACATGAATATCAGTAAAAGAAATATACAAGAAAAACTTTTTTTTTTTTTTTAATTGAAACATGAAATGGTTATATACCTTTGGCTTCCTCTGACTGTTTAATGCTCAGTAGGATGTCTATTGCCCACTCTATTTGATCTTGAGCATCAACAGTTGGAAACTGATTACTATAGAGCCACTGACCAAATTCTAAAAGATATTCAACTTTCTGGTATTCATTGCCTGCAGTCTGCAATAGATAGAAAAAGAACACATTTTAACAACATTGCACAAAACAGATGACTGATTTTTTTTTTACCAAGTGACTTGTTTTAATACAAAAATTTGACTCAGCCTATATTAGAGTGTGCATTAAAAATCAATTTTTATTTATTTATTTTTTAAAAAATTATCTTTAAAAATATTATTGTATTATATATATATAATAGCAGTTATTTAATAAAGAAAATATCAAATCACATAAATAAATTCTTCAATCATATTCAAAGAATTTTTGTTATGCTAGCTTTTTTTATTTTGTGTAGAAATGGCAATGGCAGTTTTATGTTAGATGTTTAAAAACACTTGCCCATGCAATATGAATGTATGGAATATGTTAATAACTTTGTGGGTTTTTTTAAATTTATTAATGGTCTTTTTTTAATCATTTTTAACAGAGCGATTATAAATGTACACTAACCTCTAGCACATCAAGTGCATTTTGATATGATGTGAGTTGTTCAGAAACTTTCTTGGAGCTTAGGGCCACTTTACGCCACATATTTGCAATAAAATCATCTGATTCATCCTGGTAGAAATTATACAGAGAAAAAATATATTATTATCTTACTTTATAGTTTTGTTATATAGTAATTTAATTTTCATAAGTACATATTAATTCATAGTAATTTAAAAAGTATTCAAGAATCATGACAAAAAGACAATAAAAAAAGTACAAACTTAATTACCTTGAATTTTTGCATGTCCATATTTATGTTCTGTCCAAGTTTTGCTTTAACCATAACTCTGTGTTTGAATAAAAGCCTAAGAAAGAAGAGTTAAATAAATTGAATTAGAAAGCAATTGCATTGATTTTTTATTTTTTATTTTGGAACCAAATTAAAAAAATTAGTTTTGACTTCCAATTTTTTATAACTCATTTTTAACCCAAAACTCACACAAATTCCAGAACACAGAGATAAAAGTTTTCAGATATTGAGCATTAATAAACTTTTCTTTTCTAAAAGTTCATTTTAATGCTATGCAAAAATGAACCATGAGTTGTTCAACTTATCCTCCATTATCGCCCACTAATCATTGATTTTGAAATTACAATGCTGAGTAAACAAAATATTTTGAGGTGAGTTTTTTCCTAGGTTCTTAACCTTAATCTTAACATGGCTAGCACTTACAGTCTGTGTTTGGTGCGTGGCATGCATGCCACAGCTTGGTCAATGGACTCGAGGGCTTGGGGCCACTCAGCCTAAAATAGTTAGAGGATCAACAATTTTAAAAATATATTAAACAGAACAGTATAATTTTTTTCCTTTTCATTAAAATCTAGCATGCTCAAAAATAATTTTCATTTTTAGTTTAAACTAGCAAATAGCCACTCAAATTCTTTTTGTAACTATTTCATTACATTACATGGTCGCAATATCTGCTTAGCTATTTTGAATTTTAATGCTTTCCAAAACCAAAAAGCATGAAATTGTACATCGGAATTCCGGAATTAAAATAATTTTAAAAATAACTGGATTATAGATTTTTAATAAAAAAACAACATTAGAAACTGCAGGCAATACCTTGTCTGCAAAAGTCTGAAACAGCACTCCATACATGGCTGCTCTTAGAGAGAGGTCATCAGTTGGAGCTGGGTCTGTGCTCTTTTCTGGTTCTTTCTGATCGTCTTTTACTCCTTCGGGTTCTTTCTCTGCCCCCTCAGTTTTATCGCCAGCCCCAGAACCAGCACTTTTCTCCTACAAAAATTAAAACATATGTTTTTAGAAGGGCTGTGGAAATTAATGATTATTTTCTCAATTAATGGTGTGCAAATTTTTAACGATTAAATTAATTTTTAACGATTAATCAACCCATCACTTACAAATTATTATTGGAAGTCACAGAGTAAAAAAAATAATTAATAAAAATAGCGGCCGATAAATATTACATTTCCTGACAATTACACAAACATTTTGGTTTTAAACTATTGACTGATGGGAATGTTCAAAATGTTGATAAAGTTTGCCCACCATGGTTCTAACACTTTGCCTACTTATCATACCAAATGAAAAGTGCACTAAGCTAATAGCAGTAATGGAGTCTGAATCAGAGACAGAAAATGATGACAAAGTCATTGAATTGTGATAGCCTAAAATAAAAAAACAACCAGCCATTAATAAAATAAACATTTTAAATTATCATTGAATTAGAATAAAGTCCTCTGAAACATACTGAATGTGTTAGATTAGCACAGTTATTTATAAAAAGACAATACTTGGAAAGCTGTTACCACCAAAAAGAAAGGACATATTTTAGTTGTTAAGAATCAATTCCACTATCAACAAAATACCTTTTTAAATTTATTTTGGGCAGTAGCAGAGATGGCGTCCAAAACGGTTTTTAAATGCTCTTTTAAAAGCTCCCTTTCCATGGGGAGCCCAACCAATGGTACACAAGCGTTCCAGAAGTGCCTTGCCGCTGTCATAACCAGGTCATAGTTGCCAGCCTTTCTAGCATATCTAACCAAAAGAGAAACAAATGTCTACACATTTTAAGGCAGTGGAGGTAATTAATTTCTTTAAAACAATCTATTATACTGAAGCCCTCATCTTAGACTCTAAAATGGTCAATTAAGAACTCTAGCATTCTTGGTGCACAGTATAGGGAGCGTAGTATAGTAAATAACAAAAGCTTGTAAGGAAGATATGTTCTTTTTTTTTCAATGTTAGTTGAAATATTTTTGTGTATCTAAGCTGTACGTAAAAGTGGTGGGACATTGAGATATTATAATAATTTCAGGGGCTTGATACAAGTTTATGCTGTCTTACTTTAAAACGAAGGGTCATTGCTCTTTGTGATACCTAAAAAAAGGGACTGCACTTGAAATGCACATCTTGCCAAATAACTTCAGTAGCAAGAAAGTTCACTCATTGCATTTCTTGCTGCTGAACTACTGTCAAAGATTTGACAGAACCCAGAAAGATGTTTAATCTCTGCCATTAAACAGAATAGCACTAGCAAACTTTTGTTTTATACTTTTGTTTATAATTTAATATTTATTAGTTACCCATGTTTAGTTAGCTTACAATTATGTAACACTTTTCACTGAAAGCCACATACTTTGCACTCATGACAAAAGCTTCAATAGCTTCTCTTCGTATGAAGTTCCGTCCTTTCATATTTTCAATCAGACTCTGTCCCTGGATGAGGTTTGCATAGCTCAGCATTTCATTCAAAATGAGCTGTTGATGACTTGTTTCATAAAGAAAAAAAAAGAAAAAATTCACTCATTTTTTTAGCATACAATCCACATTACAAATAATATTTCAAAGAAATGGGTAATTTAATTACAAGGTCTGATTTCTTCACTTACCTGCTCAGTTTCTGCAGGCGGGGCTCCAATTTTGAGGCATTCTTACAGCACAAGGTGACCAGTTTGGGGTTGTGTATCTCATGAGCCAGAAAAGTCAGTCTTGTCCACAGCTGAAGTTCAACCAGTTTTTCTGTCCACTTGGCTTCTAGAATCATATTGACCACCTGATTTTACGTTAGAGGGAGAACACTATATGAGATCACTCATCAAATACTCTTCACTCTCAGAGTAAGAAACAGAAAATAATTTGAATAAGTTGACTCGTAGAGCTAATTTTCAAACATTTCATCTAAGCTGATTCTGATTTTTTTTAAATCTTTGTTTAGCAATGTGCCTGGTCAAGAGCATTATAATGTTTGTAATCACATTCTGGGGGGGGCACGGTGGTCTACCAGTAGCGTGCTGGGCTGTCGTACCGAGACTATCAAGCATCATGGGTTCAAGCCTTGGTGCTCGCAATGTCTTGAAGTTCACCCAGCTTCGAATAGGTACCTGACATCGGTTGGGGAAAGTAAAGGCAGCTGGGCATTGTGCTAGCCCCACAATCCCTCGCTTGTGTGCCGTGGCTAAGAAAAACCTGTGAACGCTATTTCATTTGCCCCACATAGGCCATTATGGTCTGAAAAGGGGACTTTAATTTTTTTAATTACAATTTGACAATATCAGAATTTACTTTTTATAACATAGCTACTAGTGTCAGTGCCAGATTTATATATAAGGTACACAAACTTCAGCTTAGGGCTCCCTGCTTTCTTGGGCCCTAAATAGATAAAGTTAAAGTGAGCAATTGTCATATTTGGCACTGACATAAAATATCTAGACTTATAAAGGGCCCCATCTCTCAAATAGCTTAGGGCCTTATCAAGTCTAAATCCATCACTGGCGAATGCCAATAGCATTATAAGTCAACAGGAAAGTGAACTCTTCAGATTTGACAACTTACATCTTCCAAGCTTGGGACATCCTTGAACTCCATGTGACCGGCTCTGTTAAGTGACAATATTTCTACAGCAACAACAGCTCGGGTCATGGGATTTTGACCTTGCTTGTTGTGCTGAAACAGAAATTTAGCTTTTAAATCAAGAGGCAAGAAGTAATAAACATTGCTAAATTACGAATATTTTCAATTTTAAGGGTTTTTCTTTTGGTGGATTAATGTTTTGTTTTCAAAATATCTCAACTGGCAAATAAAATACACAAAATTTTTAACCCTCAGAATTTCGCTAAAGCAAAGTGTATTCAATAAACTAAATTTGTCATACAAAAAAGCTCATATAAAAATAAATTAATAACCTGTACTGAAAAACATAGAGACCACAGTTGTGATATTTAATTATTTATCTCAAGATCTTTTTGTAATGGATTTGCTACATTGGACTAAAAGAAAATGATTTTAACTACATTAAATTATAAAGATAGAAAGTATGAGTTGTCTTGATTTTGTCTAAAATTTAAGTTCCAATAAGTAGATGTTAAATTTTTTTAATTAAAAAAGTTTTCAAACTACAAGAAAAAAAATATTTTACAAGATTTCAAAAGATTTCTGAGTAAGAAATAAGGTTTTTTCAAAAAACATTCTCTCTTCTTTAAAAAAAAACAAAAAAACTCATCATTATAACAGTATATTCATAGAAAATTGTTTACAAACTGATAAAATTGTATTTTATTTTTCTATTAGTATATAAAAAAGTATAGCAAAAAGTAGACCTCAGAGCATAAAATAGTTGATAATTTCTAATAAATAAGGGAATCCCCTCACCTCATCCTCTGTACCATAACTTTTAGAAATTGGTTGTTGAGCAATTTGTTTGGCTCTGACCCATGCCTGTAACAATGGCATCCTAACATACATGGGTACGATGTGCTGGCTTTCAGTCCCATCTGTCACACGCATGGCATATTCACAAATCTGAAAAATGACCATGTGTAAGTATTTTTTAAATCTCTATAATTTTTTAGTCTCTCAGTGACCATCTTGCTGTTCATTTGTTGCAAATAATGAAACAGACAGAAAATGTTAATTTTCTTACATAGAGAAAGACATTAACATCTTTTTTATTTATATATTAGTTGCAATTCCCACATTTTAAACACACTAACAAAACTTTTTAGAATAAATTGTGCTGCCAATGAACTGAAGTAGGACACATTTATTATTTTTACCTCCAAAGCTTTTTTCAGATCAGACACTGCTTCAGGGGGGACAGAGTAGCTCAGCTTGCTCGGTGCATTCTTCGAAACAGGCATTGCTGACGTTTTCCCTCCTTTTGAACTTTTGGTCTGTGGCACTTCAACAACAACTGGTTCAATTTTCTCTGTCTCTGGTAGTTTAGGAATCCAAGGTTTTACCAAGCCATTGGCTAAGCCAATGCACAGGTTCACCAGCATCACTGTCTCCCTGGACATCAAAATAGAGGGGGGTTTTCCATATATTACATAAGTTCTGTTATTTCCCTTTCTTTGCTTGCTTCTTTTGAGTTGTATGTCATACATTTTAGACTTTTGTCCACTGATGGAAAAAGTCTAGAAATAGCTAATGTCATAATATGACATTCAAAAATAAAATTGTATAAATAAGTTGGCAGCTGTGAAAGAAATTGCCGCACCTCATATTACACATAATTTTATAATTATTATTATAGAATGCATATTATTGTTCAATTTAAACTATGCGCCTAATGAAATAATGTGCACAATAAAATTAAAGAACATTGAACAATTAACTTAACTTTTCAAAATAAAGAGATTAATGATTGATATTACACTATAAATTTGACATTAAAAATAAATCTTGTGCATTTGCATGATTGATAGGATCAACCATAAAAAGTGAGTAACTCCTATTCACCTGGTTCCCTCCACAAGTTTGGCTCAATTTCAGCTCAATAAAGTTTGTATAATATTGAAAATTAGCAAAGGATTAGTATTCTTTAAAAAGGCATTGTCGAAAATGCACAAGAAAGTCAAAGAAAACTGGGACAATTACAAAAAGAAATGTTGTGAAAACATTTAGATAAAAAATATTACACATGATGCTAATAAAAATTGTTTTCTTGTTTCTAACTTACCCAGCATGTCCCACTCTCTTGAGGCCCTCCAGCACTGTAGTTAATTCTGAAGTGATTTCTGCTTCCCGGCCCTGGCTAATTATATGATTGTTGTAGTTCCAAATGTAAGCTGCAGCACTACAAACAATCCATGGCTCATTCAACACCACTCCTAGTGTAAGACCTCGAAGAAAATTTTGTGTTGCTTCTTTTGATAAATTTTTCAGCCAGTCACTGAAAAGTTTAGGGAAAATAATTTTACAAATTCTAATTTTAATTAAAACTTTTGCTAATTTGCACTAAATTAACTTTGTTAAAATAAATTTGGTACAAACATTGGAGAAAAATGAAAAAGCATTGAAAATAAAATGTGGATAATTAACTATGAGATATCTATTTTTTAAAATAATCTTAAAGATAATTGTCCTAAGTCCGTTACCAGTATTCAATCCAGTCAGTGTCTTCCTCTGGTTTCTTTGGCACATAGCCCTTGGGGCGTTTACTTTTGTCTTCTGGATAAACTGGCAAATCGTTAAGTTGCAAACCATGGGACCTCAGGAGCTGAATCAATGCCTACAAACACACACAAAAATAACTGTTAAAAGTTGGGGGAGGGGGAGGAATATAATAACTCTTCATGTTTATTAACACAAATATATGTTTATACTATTCAACTTTTGTGAAGTTAAAATTAAGCAATACTCTTATCTCTAAAGCAGGGTCATTGCCAGAACAAGTAGCCCATTTTATGAAGAATTATAGAAAGGAGACAAGAGATGGCATGTGAGAAAGAGAGAGAGAGAGCATATAGGCAATGAAAAAATAGATTTCAAAGACTATTTTTTAACCAATGTCTGGTGATGTATTTTTAAATAGCATTGTTAACAGATACAAAGTATCCACATATTTCAATAAAAGGTATTGAGATATCAATTCATTGACTGCCTAACAGTGTCAGATCCCAATTATTCCCAATAATTAAGTTACAGAATGCATAACATAATATTGAGATATAATAGCATTTGCCCAATCCATTTATTTTAAGAGAAGCTATAACTAAATATGTAGCATTAAATACATAATTTCTATATATAAAAAAATATTTGTAGACAAAAAAACATTAAAAATGAGAACACCATTATGGTTGTTTTAAAGATGGATTGTTAAAGTTTTTAATCTTTATTTTTCTATTATCATGTCTTAATATAATATTACTATGTTTAATTTTGGGTTCCCTTTAGCAGTACTTAAATGGTTGTTAAAAAAAAACTTAAAGACACTTTTAAAATAGAAAAGCATGTACATTTCAAAAGCTTAATGTTCTTCCCTCAATATTTTTATTACCATCTTATGAATGAGTTGGGCTTAAGGAAAGAGGTGAGTACTTATAAATGAAAAGAGGTTTAGAACTAATGATTCAAACTTTTATGCACTTGTAGGAATTACATGAAAAACTATTTTTAATCCTTTGTTCCATACTTGAATTTCAAAGTAAAAGTATTGCTAAACAGTTCACCTCGCCATTGACAAATGAAATTTCTGCAATCATCCTCATCAGATCTTTGTTGCTTAGTTTTGGCTGGGGCGTGGAAGGGCCAGCTGTCATCCTTGAAGCTGTTTTATTATCAGGCTTAGAGGATACATCTTCTACTAAATTTTCACTAGCACTCTGATCAAATTTGACACTGACGCTGTAACAAATATGAAAATAGGTTGTTGTTGTTCTACTATGACCATTGTTAATCACGTTTCAATTTATTTTATATATAAATTCATGATTATATTTTTTAAAATATCAACTAGTGTTAGCAGATAATGCAAAAGTAGCTTAATGGGTAAGTTAGCTTTTGTTGTGTCCAAAAAGAAGTTATTTATAACTTAACTTAATACCTTTCAGCAACAGTTACAGATTTTGTGGTAGCTGGGGGTGAAACAATTTGCCACTTTGGATCATCAAATAACAGACAAAATCTGCAGGCCACTCGACAGACATCCCAGACTTCTTGTTTGCGTGCTGTCTTTGCTAGGTCACCCCAAAGCTTTGCGCTATGGATTACAAAATTGGGGGTGGGGGGGATAAGAATAAAGACATAGAAGCTATCTAATAATTCAGAAGAAATTTTTTTTTTAAAGCATTTTGGGCAAAAAGGATATAAATCTCTAAGTGTGTTTTCGATGCCAACAAATTACATTTCTTTAGCATTATCCTCTCCAAGTCTCTTTAGATAACCTTCAGTTTTTTGGAGAAATAATTTGTGCTGTCTGGCTTTCCCAGCAAGTTTCTTTACAAGTGTCAGTGATTCTTTGACCGTAGATGCTTCTGAAAATTGTATTATAAAGTAAAACTCAAATAACTGTATTCTTAAGATTAGAATGCTAGTAATTTATAATTGTAGATTTAATTTATTTTAAAAGTGTCATGTTTTGATCTTAATTAATTATTTTTAATAACTTTCTCATTCATGTGTAAATTTCTTTTCAAGATTTGACTCAATATCATTGAAAAATTATTGAAATTATTATAATCATGTAAACGTGTGGAAAAACATAATTAACAGGAATGCAGAGGTATAATTTTCTAAATACAAACATACATACATTTATCTTCTAATAACTGATTAAAGTATTAACCTCCAAAATTTATTGCTTGGTTATAACTTAGTTGGTTCCATTTGGACAAATGAGCATAATACAAACTTGAGCATAAGAAACAAACATTGAAAAATGTTCATAGACATAATTTAGACCCAGAGGTTTCAGACACACATGATTTTGTACATTGACAAATGCAATTTAAAAATCCTGCACTAAGACAATACCAAGCAATGCCAGATTGCACACATGTAATCTTACAACACAAATTTAAAAGAATAGTCTATGCAAGGAAAAATAAAAAAAATATTTATATCTACTTTTATAAATTACTTTTAAAATAATTTTACATGCTATATATTACCTGTAAATGTATACACATTTTTTTAAAATTTGTTTTTGTAAAGATATTATGGCAGCGTTTACTATGATGATGACTATGAGGCTAAAAATGGCAGTTTATTTCTTTTATCTATACAGACGCTCTTTCTTTATTGCGTCAACAGACTCAGACCATGCCAGTATGTTAGCAAGTGACGCAGCAATCACAGGCCATGGCTATGAGGGTTCCACGCATTAACCTGCCGCCTTCGTCTCCCTAACTAGTGCTAGGTAACACTCAGAGCCGTGTGGACTCAAAGCACACTTGGCCCCGTGAAAAAATCCTTCCATTCACATAGATTTGAACAAGTGACCATTGGTAGGTCAGCCGAGTGGGCATGCCACTCTACCACCATGCCCCAATATTTCTGACACTAATATTTAGGAACACAGTTTTAGGTATAAAAACGTTTTAGGAATTTAACTTTATTCACACCTATTTAGTGTAATTTAATTATTGTTAACAAATGAAAAAATACCAAAGATTTGGCTAAGCAACTTTAAGTTTTTATAAAACGATTTTGCAACAAGTTTGTGGTAAAGTATTTGGGTATTTTATTTTGGATGTAATTCTATTTAAACGCAATTTTTACAACACTGGCTTGTACATATGTTGCACTTTATGGTTGTTTGCTTTTCTTGAAATGCAGTAGCCAACTGACTGGATGTTTTTAACTTTTAAAACTTTGCAAACATTAAATTTACTTGTTAATATTCAAAATTATCTCAGGCCTACTTGATGTATTGTTCTGATTTTCTGTGTTTCCAATTTTTAAGTACACAGTTGTGCTGTACAAATGTGTGTGTTCACTTAAAACAGGTGGGACGCATTCTCTTTGAGTGTATCAGTGTATCATTTGTGCATGTTTTGGGTCACAATATTACTTTGAACTTTCTCAATGTTTCTTCACACAGATTAGAATTTTACTATTATTCTAGCCCAGGGGTCTACAAAAAGAGGTAAATTACCCTATTTGGGGTATAAAGGGAACTATTGGGGGTAATGCAGACTCATTGAGGCATATAAAACCGCTAGAATCCGCTCCTTTGGGGTAATATCAACTCTTTTTTTTTCTTTTTGGGTATAAGGCAAACAAGTTGACAAACCCCTGTTCAAACCTATGCAATATGCTTATAACTAGTTATATATAAGGTACTGCATTGATAAGAAATAAAGTTTTAAGTATAATGTGAGAAAATTAGTCATATGGAGAGATAATATCACTTATAGTGAAGGAAAAGAGAGTTTTTAAAAAAATAAATAAGTTGTTTTTTAAATATATACCAATAAATTCAATAAATTTTAGTGTATTCCAAATAATTTATTTGACAGATGGTCAGAACAGAGAGTTCTCTTTTTTTTTTATTCCAAAAAAATGTATAAGAAGAAATTAAAAGTTCAGGAAAAGAGTAATTTTAATGTATTTTTGACATATTTTTCAGTCAAAAAAGACAATATAATTGGGTTTAAAAATGTAATAAAAAATAAGATAAATACATATGATTTACATGGATAGTGAGATTAAAAATAATAGAATATTTGATTTAATATATTTTGTATACCTTCCTTTAGAACCTCTTTTGCTGCATGTGTAATGAAAAAGTTTTAAAGCAAAGATTTTATATCCCTATCACAAATGCTCTACCAAAAAGAGGTGTATATCTGAAAGATTCCGATATGCAAATATAATTTTATCAATGGGGCATATATTTATATGGAGTCCAAGTAAAAACATCATTTCAAGTTTATTTTAAATAGGAGTGTGAAGCAGTGCTCGATTTACCGCCGGGGATGCCGGGGATATCCCCGGCACTGTGAGGCTCCATCCCCGGCTCTGCTCTAACCTTTACCATCCCCGCCGGGGATGGCATTTATCCCCGGCTCTGCAGAAATTTTTTTTATCCCCGGCACTGGTTTTTTAAGCCGAATTAGTGGTAACGGTAAGTTACAGCAGTATCAAATTTTCAATCACGGAATTTTTAATTTAATAGAAAAATTTGGTACCCGCGCTTCCATCTATCGAATTAATCGAAATAAACATAAGTAAAAATAATTATAATTGTTTTGTTTTCTTATAATCTTTGGTTTCAATTTTAAGTTCACTTTTCGTTTGTCATAAAGCGCGCTTTATTAGATTTAAATTTAAAATAAATATTTTTAAATTTCGTTTTAAATTGAAATGTCTAAAGAGCCGTCTTGTAAAAAATTTAAAACGTTAACACAACAAAAATTGTCTTTTATGAAAAATACTGTAATCCAGAGAGTGAAATCTCACAGTGATGATCTTCAACTTCTTCAGACAACGTCTTGTAGTAAGTCATTAATTATTAATAATTTATTAATAAACCAATTAAATAATTATTTTAAGTTTATTTATTTGGCTTTAATAAGTTTGATTTGAAATTAAAATCAAAATTCATAAGCAGTTGAATATATATTGATTATTATTACTATTAATATAAAATAATAAGTTGAAAAAATCTATTAGCTCGTAAACAGTGTTATATAAGCTGTCAAGAAAGATAGAATCAATAGGCTGAGATACATCAGATCTTATAAAAATTTAATTAAATGATGTAATTTAAAATGATTTTGTTCTTGGTGATGCTGATATCAATACACTGACACAGGGGCAGATTTAGGAGTTGGTCCTCAAATAAGCCATTAAATAGATCAAGGGATGGTATGGTGTGGGGGTGTTATTCAATGTTTATTGGAGAGGCAGGTCGGAAAACAGGCTTTCCATCCTACTCCTAGAACTGTGTCTTCTCTGACAGTCATTCATTTGTAATTCATACTGTATTGTTTTCATTTTCAGGCATCGGGGACTCCAATGTTGTTCTAACAAATCTGACAAAAATATTTGAAGATCGAGGATGCATTGTTGTCGATGTACCAAGTGATGGTAATTGTTTTTTTCACGCCATAATCGACCAACTTCAACAATCCAGTTGTGTAAATCCAATATCTTCATACAATGCTTGGCAGTTGAGAAAGGATGCAGTGACTTATTTAGAAAACCATCCAAATTGCATTGAAGAATCATTTTTAATTAAAGCAGATTATAAAGATTTCACTGCATATTTAGAATGCCAAAGATTGGATGGGCATTGGTGGGATGAACCAATAGTGCGAGCCACAGCAGGTATTTTGGAAACAGATATACACAATTAGCATGACATTGGGCACATCACGGTTGTGAAATGCAGAACGCAATCATTGTTGGATGCAAATAAAGTGGTTATCGGGCAAGTTACTGAGATTCATTATGTCAGTATCATACCAAAAAATGTAGAATATTTCCAAAATACATGTAATGAACCTGTAAATACATTGAATGCCGATAAAAATTTGAATGAATGAATTAATGAAGTAAACATACAGCCCATACAGGGTGAATTTTTTCCTGAGGGACTATCCCTAGCAAGATTCAAAACATGGCAGAAAAGCAGACCATGGCTCCAAGCCACTGCCGATGGAAAAGTTATCTGTACACATTGTACTTTAGTAAAAAATAAATTAGGCTTGAATGGAAAAGAAAGAATGCGAATAGAGAAAACTTTTGTTGAAGGTCTCTCCATACTTGAAATAAACTCTAAAAAATTAAAAAACTCAATGGCAAAATTACAGAACATGGTAAGAGTGTGTCACATGGAATTTGTGCAAATATCAAATTAATTGAAGAAAAACACTTGATTGAAGAAAGTGTATCAAAAAGTGAGAACTTATGGCATCTTCAACATCAGAATCAAGTGGAAGTTACATCACGTATTTTTCGCACAGCATACACAGTTTGTAAGCGTGATTGTGCATTTACTTTACATCATGAAATTAAGCTTCTTCAGGAACTGAATGGCCTGGATGTAGGGAAGTGTCTTTTTTCAGATCATTCTTGCAAAAATATTATAATTTTTGTTTCTATAAAAATGAAGGAAAAGCTTTTAAAATACATTCTGTTTGAGACTGAAGAAACTTTTTCCTTATTATTTGATGAAAGCACTTCAGTTTCTGTGAAAACTTGTCTGATTCTTTTTATACGAATAGCGTATAACAATGAAATTAACAATTTGTTTTTAGATCTTTTTGAACTGCCTAGTCAAACGGGTGAAGATATTGCAAATTCATTGCTTGAAGTTCTACATAAGTTTGGATTTACAGATGATATACTGAAAAGGCGACTTATTGGAATTTGCACTGATGGCGCAAGTAATTTACAAGGTGAAATGAAAGGTGTTTTGGCATTATTGAAACAGAAAATAAATACTGATTTTGTTAATTTTCACTGCATGGCTCACAAATTGGAATTAGCTATTCTCGATGTATTAAAAACATCAACAGAACTCTCACACTTTCAGATATTTGCTGAATCATTATATTCGCATTTTTCACGATCACCAAAGAATAGAAATCAATTGGAAATTGTGGCAAAAGAAGTACATACAGAGTTACTAATAATTGGTCGTACATTTAATATTCGTTGGTTGGAATACTCTTTGCGCAGTGTTCAAGCAATCTGGCAAAACTATCCAGCTTTAGTGAAACATTTTGAAACACTCAGTTTGGATATGAGCAGAAATGTTCGAGATAGAA
>MUZC01001072.1:205365-223191 GCA_002072015.1 Radix auricularia
GAATTCATTAGATGTTGAAACTATCAATCACTTGCTTTTTATTAAAATTAATGGTCCACCACTTCAACGTTTTGATGTCAGGTTGTATGCCACAAAGTAGTTAAAAGACGGAAGGCATTCTGCTAGCGACCTACCTTCTGGCAACCAACAAAAGAAGTAGTTATTGAACAGCGCCATAATTTGTTTAAATAGTTTTGATTTTTAGCAAATAACTGTTTAGAATTGATTAGACCAATTTCAAATATACAACAACAACGACAGCAACATAAACAACGTCATCAACAACAGCATCATCAATGACATGAACAACAAACGCCAACAGCAATAGCTAAATCAACAACAATTTTAACTAAAACATCAACTACTACATCAATTACAACATCATCTTCTGCAGCAACACCAACAACAACACAAGCTACTAAAAACTGAAAATTCAACTATATAAAAAACAATATCAACGACAAAAAAAATAACGTCATCAACAACAACATCATCAATAACATTAACAACAAACGCCATCAGTAACAACTACATCAAGAACAACTTCATCTGCAACATCAACTACTGCATCAACAACAACATCAACTACTTTAGCAACATCAACTACTTTAGCAACATCAACAATAATATCTATTAGCTAAAAACGAAAACAACACACTTTCCATTTAAAAGTAAATTCCATCTCAGCAACAAGCTAGTTTTTATTAAAAACTGTAAATTCAACCAAAATATTTGAAAAAATGAAGCAAACAAATTAAAATATATTTCAACATTAGAACCTGTTGCATATCATTTGTTTTTATGTGTTGTATTGTAAATAATTTGTTTTCACTTGTTGTGTCATGTCATATTGTAGTAGTAGTAGTAGTAGAAGTGGTAGTAGTAGTAATAGTAGTAGTGGTAGTAGCAGGATTAGTAGATGGGCTCAATTTGTTGCGGAAACCGGGATATCCCCGGCACTGTGAGGCTCCATCCCCGGCTCTGCTTTAACTTCTACCATCCCCGCCGGGGATGGCATTTATCCCCGGCTCTGCAGAAAAAAAATTCATCCCCGGCACTGGTTTTTTCCTAAATCGAGCACTGGTGTGAAGCTACACACATGCACACAAAAAAAATATTTTTTTAATAGTTTTCAAAATTAACTACTTTATTGATCAATTATTAATCTGCATTTTTAGTATGGATTACTTCTAATTAGATAGACTATTTTTAGAAATTCAATTTAAGTTTTTGAAAGAATTTTTTAAAATCTGCCTTGACAATAATTCTGTTGAAATTTTTTTAATAAAAAAAATGGTGTTTTCAAAATTAAAAATATAACTCTTCTCTTCTGAGTTTAAAGAAAATACTTTTAAAATCAATTCTAATCTAATAGCTTATAGTAAAAAAAAAAAACTACCTTTAGCTTCATTCTCACTATCCAGCACCAACATAAAATTGGCAGGAGCTAAAGCTTGCCCAGCTTTCACCAGCAAGGAACGCTTCATGTGAATGGTCCCTGAATCTGATGTACGAGCCTAGAATTACCAAGGGTATTAGCTTATTTTACTATTGTTTTTTTTTTTAAAGTATTAAAGTAAAAATATTATTCAAAATTAATTCTTACAAAAATGTGTCTTCAATAACTGACTTTTACAAACTATAACAATACATTAAATCATACTTATATAGAAACTCATATTTATCATGTTTTATTTTCAGAATCCCTTATTAAATGCAATCTCTACTACCGAAGCCATACCACAGGGCTTGAAGGTATATCTGAAATAACTTCTATCTGATGATAGTATGCATAACTTTAAACTCTTTTTTTTCCATTACCCTTTGCTATTTTAGGATTTTCCAAAAAAAATAAATGTTTATCTCTCTATCACAGTAAATAGCCACACAAAGTTTTTAAACATTCTCAAGAATAAATAAATAAACAAAAAACCTGTTCAATGATCATAGCTGCTTGATCTTCAGATGTTTCTGGTTGCTTGTATAGTTGAGCTCTCAGCTCTAGACGATGAAGGGAAGCTTCCAGTTTTTCATGGTAGACACCAGTGTCATCGAAATAAAGGGCCTATTGAAAGATGTGTATTAGATAATCTCTTCCAATCTTCCTTATTTTAAAATTTCCATGATATTTTCTTATTGAAAACAAATAATTTTATATTCATTTTGCATAAATTGAAGACAAATAATTATGTTTATCAACCAATTCTATGAAATAAAGGCAGCAAAAAATTTTTTTTATTGTTTGTCTTTTTCATTAATCTTTAAATTAATCCTACTCCTGTATCTGTTACTAAACTTTTATTCTCATCCACACTTAATAACTGCTTGTTTAATTAATTTCCTAACTCTTTGATGTATACCTTCTTTAAGTTTTCTGTGGCTGCCTCAATTTGCTCCTGATCTTCTTCACACTGTGACAACTCTGTATGTACTTGGCATCTCAACAGAACTAGGAGACTGCATGCAAACAAAAATCATAAAGTATACCCCCAAACCAACAAAGATTTAATTATAATTATAATATTGTGGAGTATTTTTTTGTTCATAAAATTACTTTCCAGTTGTAAAAGGAAACATTTAACTGAAGTTTAGACCACTGAAGCTCATTTAAGTGTTCTTTTCAGTCAGTAGGGTCTTCTAAAAGATTTTCTTGTTTTTCAAAATTAAAAACAATTTAATTTTTAATAAATATATAATTACATGTAATTTCAAAAAAATTGTTCTTGAATATTTACTGTAAAATAATTTGCAGATTAGAAAATTTATCTGGATAAACTTTGTGGTAGTGCACATTTTATTTAGTAAATGAAGTCCTGTAAGGTAGTTTGTTTGTTTTTTTTGCCATTTGTAGAAAAAAAGATCATGAACAAGGTGTTTAAACTAATATTGCAACAAGATGCACAGCTGACCTGTCTATGTTTTCTAATGCCTGGGCTATAATTGCCAAAGGTCGTCGAACCTTATGTCTTAAGTTAGGCTGCAAAAGAGGAAGGCTCAGGTTCCACTGAGTAACACACCCTGCCTGGATAACATTGGGGTCACCCAGACGAATGGCATTTAAGATTGCCTCTTCACATTTCTTTATGGCTTGAAGGCGGATCTGAAATAATTTAATTTCAATCAAGTGCGTCATTCTTAAATTTTTGGATATCACCTTGAACATTTTTTATACACTTAACTTTAAATCTCCAATTCATTAATAAAAATGTAACATATTAAAATATTTTAGAATCATCTTTTTGAATATGATAATTAGTTTAAAACCAGAATATAAAATATTTTAAGCTATTTAAATAGCTTGAACTAAATTATTTATTATATATAATGAAAAAAAAAATCCTCTATTAAAAATTATTTTCAGACTGTTTTTTCCTATTCTCAACCCATATTTTTCGTAGATGTAAATTTCAAGGTAAAATGCATAAAAACTCTACTTCACTTACATCAACAACTGTTTTTTGAAAAGTTTCTTGTTTATTTCCAAGTGATTTTACCATCATTTCACATTCCAAAAATTCTTTTTCTAATTGGAAGGATGGATCCTGCAAATGAAGGTAATAAAATGTTGACTCTAGAGGTTAGACAATAAATTATATATTTATAACAGTTTTAAAAAATTGCTTGAAAGGGCATTTTAAACATTCGTACTACAGGATAATCCTATTTTTAAAAAGGCAATTTTCTGTCCCGTCATTGATAGCTATTGGTCCCTCAAACTCCTACAGACTTCTACAGACAATCAGAAAAATTAAATCTCATTTACATATTGAACAAGCTTACTCTGATGTTCAAAGAGAGTTATTTTTTAAGCAGTATTGTTTTCCAAGACTTTATTTTGAGCGGTACGCATTAGGATTTATATTCAAAAACTTCGTTTTTATGGGTTATTTATTATAACTTTAATGAATAGTATTTTTTGACGCAATGCACATTTATGACCGGTTGTTGGAGGGCAAGGTACAACATACCACAGAAACATCGGCGGAATATCCTTGGACGGCCTTTGTTGCTCATAACTAATAAAAGTTGTTTAAACCCAATTTTAACAAAATTATGTATTAATAATGTGTTGTTTATTTTTTAATTTCAAGCTTACCTTAACAGACAGCTGTTCCATTCTTTCACAACAAACTTTAGATAAATCTGCCAAGTTCAGTTCTAGGCAAAGGCGAGCCAATTCCATTAATAAATTTCCCCTAAAGTGAAAATGTTCAAATGAGATGCATACTTCAATTGAAAAACCAAGACCTATGTTCTTTCATTAGCACTAATTTGGAACAATTAGCAAAGTGCATTACTTAAAAGCATAGTAAAGTAGCATGTAATATGGTTAATTCCCCAAGTTCAACAGTAAATTTTTATCTAAGAAATAACTGAATGTAGTATTTGTGCTTATAATTTTATCTTTCTTAGTGATTTAAGTCATATTATTGATGTTTAAGGATAATGTCTTAACCTTTTTTTTTAATACAAGTAATTTGATATAGAACAATATTTTTTATTGTGCAAATAATAAATAAACACTTGTTAAGATTTTATAAAAACATTAAAGCAACTTAATATTGAATGCAACAATTGAACACTCAAAATCTGAAGGAAAGATGTGAATCACAAAGATTATTTTTTAAACTGTATAAATTGCAATGGACTTGTATACATTTATTAAACAATGAATATACTGCAATAAAAAATATCAAAATATGTGTAAAAAACGGTACATTCAGGGTAAAACACTTTTGAAATTAAAAAAATGCTTTTTTTTTTTTGCAAACCTTTGTAGATCTGACCGCAAAGCAATTATTAGAACACTGGGGGAAATTTAATGTTTTTAGCTTTTAAGGTTCATAGATTAGAGAAATACAAAAAATCATTTTTTTGTATGTTTCTGTATTAATTCTAAACAAGGTTAATCATTTACATTTTAAAATTAAAGTAACAAAAAATACTTTTGAAATGTAAATGTTTATATTTAAATAATTAGTATTAGCAAAGCAAATTATTTTGATATTAAACAAGCATTTCCAAAAGATAAATTAAGGGAACTAAAAATAATATGTTTGTAACTGATGCATATATTTAAGCACAATCAAAAACTCAAAATAACACTAATCAGCAAGGAGTAATTGTGAATAGTTTGTTGTAATATATTAGCCAGCAGTTAGTCCTTATGGATAGAATCCTACAAATCTTTTAAGCACTCCTAACCTTTCTTTTCTTGAAATTTTACTGAAACATTTAGAGACTAATTAGAATGTTTTGTGTAAATACAATATTTTTATATTAAATTTGCACATTTTCAGCTAGCAGTCTTCAAATTATAAAAGAGTATCAATTAGATGTGATCCCATTATGTTTTCAAAGAACCAAAGAGTATCAATGTGATCCCATTATGTTTGCAAAGAACCAAAGCTTAATATTTTGGATCTATTTGTGCCGCATTTTTCAAAAATCTACTGAATGTAATTATAAATTGGTAATATTTTGCAACAACTGTTTTTAAATTAGACTCTCCCCCATTTAAGGAATCTACCTTCTCTAACTTGAAAAAAAAAAATTGGCTCAAGATATTAGCTTTTACATAATGGAGAAAAAAAATGTAAATAAACTTTAAATTTTCAAAGCAACTAACTTATCTGAAATTGTTGATGAAAACCTCTTCACTTGTGCAGGGGTTTTCCTATCAGAGTTTATGTCAGAAGTAATTAAATAATGTTTAAATTGCTAAAAATAAAATAATAAAATATACATTTTTAAAAATCAACACTACACTATCTTTAATTCTTACTACAAAGCAAAATACACAAGCACATTTTTTAAAATATATTGCTATTGTTACAATTTGCTTACAATGTTACTCTATTTCCAATAAGCAATAAAAAATGTATAGTTTTTAAGACAACCAATGTTGCTACAAATAAATATATGACTATTTCTATCAAGCTAAAAGATTGAGAAAAAAATCAGAGAAAAAACAAATACCTACATTTTTATGATAAAATTTTTAGAAATGATGGTATAAAAAATGTAAGTTTAAAATTAAATGAATTAATTTTTCTGGGAATATTCAGGGCTTTTAAGTCAATAACTAAAAGCAAACTTACCCATCACTTTTGCGGCTGTCAGTTTTTGATAATAATGTATCCGATTTCAGAGGATCTACCTGAGATTTTTTATTATCTAACAGATTCAAAATGCTTTCAATCTCAGTGGCATAATCCGTAACAACTTCCTCTTGTTCTAGAATGCTGAGGTTGAATTATAAATTTAATATGATTAGTTTATTTTCTAAAATAAAAAAAACTTAGTTTCAAACTTTGTATTCTAGATAGCAACAACAACAACAAATTCAAAATCAAATACATTTTAAGCAGTTTTATACACTATCATTTTAATGTTAACACACATTTATAGTTAAATTTATATTTGCAAAAATATTATTTTTCTTTGCTTTTTACTCATTAAAACAGTCATATTTGAAAGAAATCAACCTTTATTATAAATAATAATAAATACTATTTACATAAGCTGTGACACTGGAATCATTTTATAATCATTTTATTTTATATATGTCATGGTTTCATTTATATTTATTTAATTTTTAAACTCAACCAATAGGAAAAACTGCATTATCAGATTAATCAAATGAAATGCTTACTATGCACCTTATGAACATAGTTTAAGTTATAAAAAACAAAAAATCCTTCAAGTCATTAAAAAATATGTAATGCATGGTGGGGACATAGGATGAAAAGGTTCATGACCTTGTAAATTTTAGGTGACAGTGTTAAAAATTTATCAAAACAATAACATTATGGGTGGATCTTTGAATCACATAATAAAATTAATTTAATACAATTTTTCTTTACATTAATTTGAAAGCTATTTAAAAGAAAGATCATATTAATTTAGACAAAAGCATTGATTTTAAATAATCATATCATTTTGAAAAGAGAAATATTTTTTAAAAAATTAATATACCATGTTTAATCTTAAAAGAAAGAGATTTGTTTAACCTAAGACTAAAGTCTGTGTTAAACCATCACTTTTTGACACAAAAATAATTAATTTTTTCAGAACATTTTAACAAGCTTATCAAATTATGAAAGTATTTCCATTAAACATTACTTTAAACAAATAGAAGAAAGTTTTAATTCATTTTTCTTTAAAAACTTAACTATTAATTATTGTTAAAATTTTAACACAAATTCAAGTTGAGTGAAAATTGAATGTAAAACAAATAAGGCTGAAATATAATTAAATTTCTTTATGTTTCAGTTTTACGTAGAACTATGAATAGTTTGCTCCTCTAATGACATTTCTTGTTCAGAGGGTTGACTTATTGCTTCAGATAACTTTTCTTCAACTAAAAGATCCACTGGAGGATTTAATAAGCTAAATAGAGTATGCAAAACACAGCATAATTTGCCTCTGTTTTTATCCAAATTAAATTGTACTTAAATTATTAAAATTATTCTAAAAGCACTTTGGCATTTTCAGAAAGTTACCCAAGCTTTGATACATTTTTAGAACTCTTCAGTATTGAATTAAAAATCAGTCTTAAAAATTTTTTACAAACATTTAAGTTTACAAATAAGCACAGAAATTATAAATGTATAATGAAATGTAGTTAATCCCTGCAAATAACTTGCCAGGAGCAGACATAGCTTCACTGATTAAACTTGTGCAGTTTGTAGTAGTTTATTGAACTAACAGATTTTAAAATGAATCTCAAATGTTAAGACTCACCCATACTAAATAATCACATTTTGACAATTTTGTATTATTTATTTAAATTATTTTTTTAAAGCATTATAGATGCTCCTTCTTAGCAGAAGATAGTGCATCCTGTGATCTTGTTAGAACTCACAGACTATGCTGGTCTGTTGGCAAGTGATGCAGAATTCACATGCCATGGCTATTAGGGGACTTTGCCCAGCCTTTTTTGTTTCCTTAACTAGTGTCAGGTATCCCTTTGGACTGGGTGGACTCAGAATCTGCATTAGTCCTGGGAACAAATCCCTGCCTTCACAAAGATTCAAAACCATAACTCTCGATACGCCGGCCGAGTGTGCATGCAGTTCGACCATCATGTCAATAATTAAGTTTCTTCTCATCTCCTTAAATATTTATTCTAAATGTGTGGTTCTTTTTTATAAATAAAATTCCAAGCAATTATGTTACATTATTTTATATGTTGATATATCCTATGGATTTCAAAGTATCATTATAGACAATCAGCAGTCTTTTACCAAAAAACACCAATACTAATACTATTCAAACTTTGTAAAACCTACTTTTTTAGTTTGCAAATCTTGTAAAAGGCATTTAGTTCAGGGGAAGACTTGGTCTCTTTCTGGATTTTTGTTAAGTCACACAGTTGGTATCTAACCTAAAGCATTATGAGAAGGTAAAATTGTTTACAAAGTAAATTTTTTAAAAACATTTTATTATTTGGTAAGAAAAATTATGTTTAATATGCAATATTATTAGAAATTATTAGAAATCAGATGCTAGTTGCAGATCCTTTCTTTTTCTATATCTTGATTTAATTTTTTAACTTGTTAATTTTGAGTTCTTTATAACATTATATATTTCAATTAATTATTTTTTTAATGTAAATGTTATCTCCTTAACATAATACCATCATATCATATTCATACATTACCATGAGACCAAATAATTTCTTGTAAAGAGTAGGTACATTAGTTTTGATAAATGAAGCAGCCGCAGTCGCAACATTAGCTGCATCACTTCGGCGGTTAGCATCAATGTGACATTCTGTCAGTGATCTGCCAATATCAAGTGATCTTAACCATAAGATATGTTTTAACATATCATGGCTAATTTCTTCTCAAACATATATAATTACTATTATGGCCCCCACAAATGATTTTTTCACACACTTCCCACTCACATTCAAACAACTAATTCCTAACAATAGTGTTATATGAAACTTTAAAATTAGGAAGAAAAGATATAGTTTCCTTATATAATTCTTTTGAATTTCCGATTTCATGAAAAGAATTTTGTTCAACCATCTATACAACCCAATTTTAAAGGCTTTTTTTTCTATTTCAAAAGAATAAAATATATATATAAATATTTCTTAAAATGCCAGATTTGTGACCTAATGATTCAGATATATTTTAACATGGATGCAGGTTAAGTTGTAAATTTAATTTTTTAAAAATATTTCAAAATTTTTCTTACATCATTAGTTGGGCACGCCATTCAAAATCGTTATCTTCAATTTCATCCAGAGCTTTGACCACCTGATGAAGACTGTGAACCAAATATTGACGATATCCTGGCTTCAAAAATGGACGTGAAAGTTGCCAGTAAATCACTGATGAGTTGTAGACCAAAAAGTGATATCTAAGAATAAAAATGATGTTTATGAAAAATTTTCACTTAAAATTTAAAACTAATGATATATTTATTTTATATCTACAAGGTAACATTAGAAGAACAATAATTAATTTCAATTTTTTTTTCCTTATGTACACATTCTTTTTTAGACTGATCTAGAGCAGAAGTCTAGGAATCTGCGTAAGCGGTCCATTTATGACTTGTTTATTTTGCACTTGGGAATTTAATAATAAATTTACTAATATTAATATGACTTGTTATAATATGTAATACTTAAACCTTACCTTGGATTGTTCTTTGCAAAAGAAATAGCTTTTGTGACATACACCATAGCCTTCTCCAGTTTTTCCTGTGAAGTAAAGAGTTATTTTGTCTATGATTTAAACATAAATTTTAAAATTATTTCAAAAATTTAATTTTTTTAATGCCGTGAAATTAATCACACGCTTAATTAAAATGGGAGATTAAACTTTATTGGTTATAATTATTAAATCAATAAATGAACTTCCTCAGTTGGTGGTAGGCAGGTATTTTATTTTATGCATCTATGGACAGATAGATAGATACTTAATATATATAAATATATAGTAGGGCTGTTATCGATTAATTTAAATTTAATCATTAACTTTAGAAAAATTACCGATTATATAATCGATAATTTTTATAAAAGCTAAAAATTAAGATGTATGACATGATAAAGCTGAAAATATCAAGGGAAGTAACAAAAACAAAAAATTTGCATTTTTTGTTTGATTGACCTACTTTCCCCTGTCTTAAAGACATTTAAACAAAATAACAATATTCTCTAAATTTTGTTTTTAAAAGCCACCAACAAAAAAAAAATCAAAGTTATGCATATGATGGGAAAAAAACCTAAAAATAACAATGGAAAATATTGCAAAGTCTCATTTCTCAAGTGTTATTTCAAGGCATGTTTCATAAAGGTCCAATGAGTTAAAACATCCAATGAGTTGTAAAAATATATATATATATTTAAAAACTTATTACAATTACAATTATTATTTTTTTTTAATATTTTTAAAAAAGAATCAGGATTTGTAATTAACATATTACAAGTTTTAGTTTAACTTAATATTGAACTATACAATTTTTAAAAAATTAGTAAAAATTTTCACAACTTAGCAATAAAAATAACGCATTAAAGTTTAGCGCTTGGAAAAAAATTTCAAATTAATTTAAAAATATGAAAGTAATATAGCTGTATAGAAATTGTTTGATGATTAACAAAAACATAAAGATCATTTTTAAACACTTGGGACAACCAAGTGTTTATTATTTTAATAATATGCGGGAGAAGTTTGTACATACAAAAAAAACAATTATTAATTATTATTAATTAATTATTTATTAATAAATCAACAAAAAATAATCAAACATTTTCTTCAATTTTAATTGATATTTTATCTATTAAAATAATTTTAATGGATAAAAATTGTACCAATTAATCGAGAAATTAATCGTTAATTTCTGCAGCCCTAATATAAACGTTTTATTTATTTATTTACCATCATTTATATAATATGTTTAAGAATAAAAATTAGTCCAGTTATGGTAGTACTCACTAGATCATTTGAATCTTTAGGTGCAAGTAATTGAGCATGGCAAAGGTAGGCTCGACACAGAAATTGATTAGCAGCTGGTTGCTTCATTGAAAACATTTTTAAACACTCTTTTGCCATTTCTATAAGTCCATGCTGTAGATTGTAAAATTAGTATAAGCTATACATGAGCTCTGAAATGTTTCAATAATATTATTTTAGAATGTAACAATTAAAGATTTTCTTAAAATCATATTAATTATTTCTAATTAGTCAAAGAAACTTTTTTTAAAAATCTAAATATGACATACACTTTATCAATGATTATAAATTAAATAAAACTTAATAAAAACTATAATAAAAGGCTTGAAAATAATATATGCCCAACCTGAAGTGCAAGTTCAGCACATAAAACATAAAGATCTTGCCCAAAAGCTTCAGGCGCATCAATAACTGGTCTTGACTCTGCAACACCTCTCAAAAGCCTAAAAGCCTGTTGAAGTTCAGGATTCTTTTCACCCACTGTAAATATAAAGTTTTGCTCGAATATTACAAATTTGAAAACATTTTACTTGTTTTTTTTTTAAATATTCTTAAATTTAAAAGCCTTTATAAAACTTGCAGGGCATAGTGAATTGTTTAAAGCTAAATTTTTATTTACTTGGAATAAGTTGCAATTTAATGAACAAAATACCAAATGAAAGCCTTTTTCAGATACATTTTTCATTTGTGGTGATTTTAGGCTTATTCATATTCTATTCATAAACCATTTCTCATAAATAACATATCTTTTTTTATTGATTTTACTCTTAAAATTAATCTTAAATAGCTTTTCAAATTAAAATTATTATTTTTTTTATATTTTACTAGATAGGCTACTAGACTTTCAAAGTTAATGTTTTACAATGAATAGCCTGAAAGAGAGTAGTTAAAAGTGGCTTTAAAAATCTCAATCTTTTTGATACTGCGCATGATACTCATAGATTATAACAATTATGAAATTATGACACAATATTTAAATCTAGATATGACCTGCAGCATAGCATGAGCCACATACTTTGCTCATAGATATTGAAAAGAATGGAAAGGGATGGGGGAGAAAGGATAGGACACAAACAGTAACATGCGCTCTGTGGTTGTTGTTACCTGTCCCCTAACTATTAATCCTAAAATAACTGAGTGGTGAATTTAGATTTAGTCTGCTCTAACTTATATTGTTGCAAATCCATATTATTTTTTAAAGTATCTTGAGAAAGGACATGTGCCATTCATTAAGTAATTAATTTTAACAAAAATGGTTGAGAAACACTATTCTTGATCTTATCAATACAGATTAGTGTTGTTTTAGTCCCAGGTCCTATTTTAGTTTTAGTTTTTATTTCGTTTTGTCTGTAATAATTTTAGTTTTAGTCTAGTTTTAGTTTTAGGCCCAATTTTAGTTTTCGTTTTAGTTTTCGTCGACTAAAACTAAAACACCTGAGTTTTAGTTTTCGTCTTATTCATTTTAGTTTCACTTTTAGTTTTAGTCTTGTAAACACCAATAACTAATAACATCATTGTTCATGACCAATTTTTGAAACAGATTGAAGCATAATAATAATAATAGTAATCACAGAGATGACAGCTCAGTGTACTGAGACTGAGTCCATTCACTCAAATGTCACATTATAAATCACACTATCACATTGTGTTATATGCCAATGCCATGACTCAATTTTTGACTATGTTGTAGACTAGCAGACTTGCAGTGTATGTACAAAAAAACAACAACTAAAAAAGTAATAATAATAAGAAACCAAAAACGTAAGTCAAAATTAAAACAAATGTATTCATTCTAAGACCTAGAACTCTGAACTAACTAAACTAAGTAACAACAGTTCACTTGAAGGGTGAAGACTAAACATCAAAACAAATGACTGTTCAGCTTGAGAAAGACCCGTTTTTCTAGACTCTGATTAGTGATGTTTCTTTTCCCAGTAGTCAAATCACCACAAAGAGAAAAAATTCTCTCTACGTAAGCCTCCGAAGCTGGTGCATTCAATATATCTAAAGCCAATGGTGCAAGCAACGGAAACGTTTTTTGAACGTTCTGTGATTGCCAGTAGCTTAAACCATTGCCATCCTCACTGACTGCTGTGGCAGTTTCTTGATAGTGCAACAAATAATTTTCCAGTTCGTCTTCAGGCCCACGAACTGCAGATATAATATTAGTGATGGGTGTGGTGTTCGCAATGTGTTGCGTCAGGGACTTGAAGCGCTTGAGAGGAGGTCCAGATGTAGTCAGGGCTGTCGAACCAACGCTATCAGGAGACGCAGTTGCAGTGATATTTCGGTTAGGAATAGGCTGACCAGCAGCTGAAAGCACTTGACCAAGCTGTGCACTTACTGCGGCTGCTGCTGCTGAAGCAGTTTCTTCTCGCAACACAAACTGTTTTGCTGCATTTAGAAGATGCTCTTCTCCTGAAATGAACAGTGCTGACACAGTTGTAGGATCAAGCAGGCAAGCTGCAGAAGGTATAATTTCAAAAATATCAGACTCTGGTTCCAACACAAACTCAAATCGTCGCCTCAAGCCATCTAAAAAGGTGACTGCTAGCTCTTTTAGTGTCCAGAGCTTGATCAGACTGTGCCTCAAGAAGATGATATTCTATGTCCATAAGTGCTGGAATTACTGATGACATAACAACTTTATCGCCTTTGAGTAAACGTGTATGTTCGGCAAATGGTTGCAGAAGCTTCAGTAACTGATCTATTTTTTGCCATTCACTTGAAAGAAGAGTGTCCCTTTCCATTTCTTTCGCTACTGCATTCACACTAACCTTCAGTTCAATTAGTCGCTCAGTAGAAGGAATGTGCTTGACCACCTTGTGGGATAATCTGCAATAAGAGTTTTCTTGCTCTTCAACACTAGCTTTTGGGTTGCAACAGATGATTTTCTAAACTTTTCAACCATACCCCTCGCTGAATCAAGTATCGGTTGTATAGCAGCACACTTTAACATCTCATTAACAACTAGCTGCATAGATTGAAGCACATATGCGTTTCAATTTCAAATAGTGACCATCAACAGTCGTTTCTGCTCTTGCATCCTCATAGTATTTATCTTCATTAATATTGTCAACCTCATCATCATCTTCCTCATCAGAATCAGTGCCAGTGCCAGTTTCGCATCTATCAACAAACATGGTTTTAAAAGCTTTTATCATGTTAGCGACATTGTCCGTAATAACTAGCATGACTTGGCTAGCTTTTATACCTCATTTTTTGAAGCAATCGCTAACTTTACCAGCAATCATATCACTTGTATGAGGATGACTAACAGTAAGCACTTTCATTGTTAAATGTTCACCTTGCTGTATAATTGGATTGTACAAACAAGCCGAAATACCAAGGAACGCTGCCGCCAGGCCCCTTTTAAGACTAAATATCCAAGCAAAGTGTAAGACGCCGGGCATGTTGTATATTCTCTTTAACTTTCTTTTTGAGTTCTTCACACGCCGATTTTAAAGCCGTTTGTATAGCTGTACGGCCTGGTACTTGAAACTTGGGATCCATTGCCTGGCAGAACTCTCTGAATGCCTCATGCTCAACCTGTACATGTAAATTGCATTCTTTCATTATTGTAATTATTTTACAATTTACATTTTATAATTGCATATTAATTATCATGTAGCAATATACAGCCATTTTTATTTATTCTTATATTGATTCAATGAAATGAATAACATTTAACAGTTTTGCTATTTTAGCTGCCATGTGTACAAATTTTAACTGTTTTAAGTACTCTAACAATTATTTTTCTCAAGCCCTGTCCTGTCCCATAATAAAATTAGTGATACTGCTGCCCATATTAATACACATAAAATTATAATGAAAAAGTTTTGTTTTACAATTTAATGTTCGTAAGGTTATGATACTACATGTATGATATGTCACATGTGTCTTTATGTGACTTTTTGTTTATAGGTTCTAAGAAGTAGTAACTACTAAGAAATAAATAATACATTATTACTTACCAACGACGTGGAAACAACAGTTTTCGCTATGAATCGTGTTAGAGCTTGCATTCTAGAAATATTTTCAGCAGACTTGTGCAGAATATTTGTGTTTATTAAGTTTATTACCAAACATGTCGGTAATTTTCCTTGAGGCAGAAGAGTTGGAAGCTGGCAACTTGGTTGATTTACTGGGTGCTGCCGCTACTTTAGTCTTCTCTTTCTCTTCCATGGCATCATTTTCTTTCTTGTGGCAAGCTTTTAAATGCCGTTTTAGATTTGTGGGATTCCTTCCCACGAGCAGTNTCTTTCGCATTTCTTACCGTCGTTAGTCACCAAACATTCACTTTTGTTTAAATCTATACGGTACGTGAAATAATCCCAAACATCACTCGATTTTAGGCGTCCACTAACTCCACCAACACCAGTTCCTGCTGTTGTCATTGTCAACTTTCAACGTTAATTAATTGTATTATTTTGATGACTTATATTATCGCCCAGTTAATGCGCATGTGCGATCATCAAGAAATTAGGTCATAATAATTTCTTAGAATAGACCGCAGTACCGGAAAAGAACGATAAATGGGGATTTTAGTTTTTATTTCGTTGGGGAGTTTTAGTTTCAGTTTTTATTCAGTCTTTTGTCTATCAGATTTAGTTTTTGTCTAGTTTTAGTCTTGCTGCTAATTTTAGTTTTAGTTTTAGTTCTCGTTGACGAAAAGGTCAACATTTTCGTTAACGAAGGTTTTAGTTTTAGTTTTCGTCGACGAAAACAACACTAATACAGATACTCTTTCTATGCAGAGAATAATTGAGTCCACAGACTATGACGGGTGATCTGTTACTGTTGGCAAGTGATGCAGCATTCACATTCACAGGCACACGCCACAGCTATGAGGGTTCCACGCATTACCCAGCTGCCTAATTAGTTTTAGGTACCCATTTGGACTCAGGGACGCACCAAGACCCCGGGAACAAATCCTTGCCTTTGCATTGTATTATGCCTCATGACCACCGTGATGTTAGCCTAAATGTTTCATAATATGTAAATTAAAATAATGAGCATAAATATAAAATTATATTATAAATATAATATAAATACCTGGATGGCTTCCGGCCTTTGCAATTAATTTTCTTATGCTAGCATCCATTCTTATTCGTTATGGCATGGAGTTTTTTAAGTCTCAAAAATCAAAAGCTTTTCATTATTAATTATTATAAAATATAACTGACCCAATTCACAATTTAAAAAGGTAATATTAATAGGAGTATTATAATAGTAATAGTGATGAATTATTCATATTAAATAGTCTCTAGTCCTAGTAGTCTTAGTAGTAGTAGTTCTAGTAGTAGTAGTAGTAATAACTAATACTAATACTAATAGTAATAGTAATAGTTAATTTAATAATAATAGGCAATAGGGCAATAGCTGAAAATAAAAGCCGAACTGAAAGTCACTGAAAGTTTCCGAAAGGTGGTGAAAGCACTTTTTAAAAAATCAGTCAGCAGTTAAAATTCGGTCACAAAATTAAATTAGGTATAAACTAAAAACTATTGGCAGTTAACTGTAGGCACTGTAGGTGTAATAAGCGATATAAAGTTTTAAGTAGGCATGTACGCCAATGGTAACTAGGGAAAATGTATGGGCGTTTTTTTGAGTAAAACAAAACAGTTGAAAAGAAGATCATGCTATTTAAACGACAGTCCAATTCTGTATGATATATTATATATTAAAATGACATTTTCATTTTTCAATCGAATCAAACTAGATGTTGGGAAAAACCATTATAAATTGTTTATATCGAATTCAAACACTACATATTTCAAATTAAAGATTTATTTTCAATAAATAATTGTGGAAAGGTAAATTTTTAATCCAAAAGTCCGTCTTTACAAATTGTAGGCTGTTTATCGTTCTAATAGCATTGGAATATGAATTCTTCAAAATTAAAATATTCACTTCAAAGAAACGAACCCCGAACCTGCAGTGGTGTGCTCCGACAAGTGTATTATTATTATTACTTATTTTACTTTAAAGGGTTTGGGAAAATCGTCTCATACTACTCATACAATCCATAAATCATTTACATTTAATAAAATTAAATTAGTTTTAGACCTAATGCCTAATATAAATGTTTGTTATTCATCAAACTGTCTGATTATCATTTCATTGTTGATGATGGTAAATTTAAATAATTTATAAAGTAAATTAAGTAAGGATGTGGCTAGCGCTACGACAATTTTGTCGTAGCAGCAGACGACCCGGTCGGATGTTGCTAGCGTCAGGAAACAAGTGCTACGACATGTCGTAACAGCAGACGATCCGGCGGGATGTTGCTAGCGTTACGACAAGATTGTCGTAACAGCAGACGAACCGGTCGGATGTTGCTAGCGCTACGACATGTCGTAGCGCTAGTCAGGAAACTAGTGCTACGACTAGTTTTAGTCACTCTTTGCAGTAGACACCTGGAAAGAAATAAATCTTAACAAACTCTTCTTTATATTGTATACGCATATATATTATAATACGACATTATTTTTGTGTGCATTAATTCTAAAATCTAAATTTATTTAAATAAATTATTTAAATAGATTTAATTTTAATATAATATTGGTCTACCGATTATAAATATATCAGCCGATTTTGCTATACTATAGTATACTTGTGTAAGTGATGCCGATCCATTAAAATTTAGTATACCGCAAAAGCCTAAAGCCGTAAATGAAAACCCTCACTCAAGCAACGATTCGCGCACAATCGCAAGAATGTAGGCCTAAAATAATTCGTGTCGTGTGGAATAATAAAATGTGCCGTGTGCAGACTTGTCACAGGAAACCATTCCATTCATCCTTCTACCTCATTTTCACTCTATTACTAATACTATTACTATTGAGGAGGGGGG
>MUZC01001072.1:223272-242472 GCA_002072015.1 Radix auricularia
TAGTCATTTTTTAAACTCACGCCTCACCTTCTTCGTTGATGATGCCAACTGAGTGTCAACTCACGAATCAAAAGAAGAAAGAAAAAAAAATAGTAGTATTAGCATAATTAAATACAGCTTTAGTCGTAACTGTAAGTAAGCACATATCACATTTTTACGACTGTCGTAGTAGCAGACGACCCGGTCGGATGTTGCTAGCGTTACGACATGTCTAAAATCTAAATATTTTTATTTTAACAGATTTATTCAACGTATCTGCTTTTCAGAATAATAACAAAAATTATCAGCATACTCATTATGATTTTTAAAAAAATAATAATAATAATAAATGAAATAAAAAAAAAAAAACAAGACGGCAGCGGGATTCGATCCCACTATCGATAGTATTATATCATCTCCGAAGCAACCGTACTATCATTTGATCTAGCGAAGCTGCTGAGAAAGTGTACTTTTTTAAATTCATAACTGTTTTTCATTTAATGGCTCAATCTAGATTTTTTTAAATCCTTTAAAATTCATTAATAAGCTTATCTAGTGATCATGATATTTCATTATGAGAATTATAGTTTAGTATTTAAGTATTAGTAATAGCATAATTGAAAATACAGAAAATTGTTTACGACATGTCGTAACTTGTCGTAACGGCAGACAACCCGCGCGTAGCAGTAGACACTCCGATTAAGTAAAATGTTGGCAACACAAAAAATTCAACACATGATGATAGTATAGTCTAAGTATAGTCAATGATACGGATTTAACGAATACTATGTCTATGATCAATGATAGTATGAGTCATACTCATACATTACATTACAATTCATTACATGATGATAATAATGAGTTTAATGACAGAAATAATACTAATACACATAATGATCATAATCATAGTCATTGGTCTTAGTCTTAGTCTTGGTCATTAGAAAAACAAACGAAATTTAACAATCTCTGACTAATACAAACAAGGACGTTGCTCTAGCGTTATGACATGTCCACATGTCGTAACAACAGATGATTCCACGGGATGTTGCTAGCGTTATGACATGACTGACTGTCGTAGCAGCAGTCAATTCAACATGACATGACATACACAACTTTTGTGACGACTAGTCTTAGTCGCTATAAATACTATAATTTATAATTATATTATATAATATCTTAAAAAACTCTTCTTTATATTTTATACGCATATAAAATACGGACATTAAATCTTGGCTTATTTATGTGTGCATTGATTCTAAAATCTAAATTTATTTAAATAAAAATAGATTTAATGTTGGTCTACCGATTACAGTATAGCGCACTGCTGACTTCACTATCTTTTACTCGTAGTTATTATTTGGTTATTTGCTTATTGATATTGTTTAGTAGTTAAAATTAAAACCACACTACTACTAATCTTACTAAAATTAAAAAATTACACTTTTTCTTAGGTTAATATATTATTTAGAATATTGAATATGTTAGTAAAAATCAAAGTAATATAAAATAAATATGTAAATTAAATTATAAACTTATAATTATACTAGTTATTAGTACTAATTCAATTAATAAATTACCCTAAAATTCATAATTCAAAGAAATCCTTCAACTTATGACTTTTTAAAAAACCCATTGCATTTTGTGAGTCATAATACAATATAATATAGTCATACACCATGTTCTTTGTAGTTCTAGGGCTCGTTGGTTTGTGTGCAAAATAACAAACTCATGTGCAAAGTTTAACAACATTCATTTTTTAATGCTCCTATCCAGATATATTATTACGAGAAAATTTACTGCATTGTCATTCCAAACTGCTGTGCTGCATCCATCTGATTGCGCTGCTTAAAGGCGAAGAGATCAAAAGAAAATGTCTAAACGTTTCCGGACGAAGGTGCCACCATCAAAATCTCTAAGCCGCAAAGAAAGAAGAAAAGAAGAACGAAAGCTGAAGAAAGCAAGAAAAGATGCATTTGCACATAGAAATTTTGTAAGTAATTAAATTAAATTTTTTTAATCTGCTATAAAATTAGTTGTAAAGTTTAGGTCTAGATGAAGGCCGATTGGTATAATTTTTAAAAATTTAATGTGATTCTGCCTATTCAACTGGTTTAATTTTAATGTATCCTGGAATATCTTTCATTTTTATTTTTTAGTTTAAAAAATATCTAAAAGTTATACAATAATTGGAAATCCGATAATTGGTTTTGAAAGCGATAATGGGTTTTAAAATTTCCCAAAACCATAATCAAAACTAATTTTTTTTAAAAATCACTTCTGTACTGAAAACTTCAACAAATATTCAAACTAAATCTATTCCCGCATTTGCTGACATTGGTTTGTGCATGTGTTTGTAAATCAATACATTTATTGTTTGGCAAAAAGTGTGAAGTCATTCAGTTCATTAATGCCAAAAATCAACAAAAATAGGAGAGAAAATGCAGTCTCTATTGTCAAAATCATGATTTAGACTGGACATAAAATGCAATTCTTCACATTACGTATTGCATGTGACATCATTTCATTAATTCCACCTTTTCCATGCCACCTTCACCAGCCCTAAAACAGCTCTGCATGGGACAGCATTTTCTTAATTCAACAAAAATATTTACTTAATAGTGCAAAAAAATATAATACTTTTTTTTTTTTTCTCATTGCTTTGTACATTTTATGTTGTCTGTTAAATAGTCACCTTGCCAAAAATGTTATGTTCAATGTCCTGTTTTTTTCATTTCACTATATTCTATTATCTCTTAATTTTTTTCATTCAGGATCGAATTAAATCATTGAAAAATATTGACACAGCTTTTAAAGCCAAGTGCCTAGAGCAGAAAGAGCAACGACAAAAGCTTAAAAAGGCAAAACAAATAACTGAAAAGAAAGAAGAAAAAAAAGAAGAGAAGAAAAAAGAGGTAATCAGAACATAAGGAAGCATTTATATAATCTAATTTTATCAAGATAAAAAATATTATTCAGAGTAAATATATGTCCTCTCCCAAAAAATTTGTTTACAAAATTACATATTCATTAAAATATCCTTAAAATCTTATAGGCTTTATTTAATCTTGATGCTGAATGCAATAGTTGCTTTAACAGCTTTATGGTGGAAAATATTTTATTCTTACGTCTTCCAAATACACAGTATTGGATGATCATTTTAATACTGACCAAAGTTTGTCACTTGAGCCAAAAAAAGTAATAATTTTTTTTTTATTTCAACATTATTGTAATATTTAATTTTTTCACTTTTTTCAGACTGAAGATTTTCGTGTTCAGGGATTAAAGTTAGCTATTAAAAAAGATGAAAAAGAATTAAAACAGTTGGAAAAAAACTTAAAATTTCGGAAAAAGAAAGGAAAAACATTTTTGCCATCATCCTTTGCAAAAGATGGATTAGACTGTATCCTTGAATTTCTTTAAAATGCATTATTTTCTTAAATAACATGCATTATTATTTTTAAAAATAAAATGCATTACTTTAAAAAATAAAATAATTAAATATTACCCTTTAACACCTCTGGAGTGAAGAGTGTCACACACACTGTGGTAAAAAAAATAATTTTAAATAGTATCCTTTAAAACTTACAAATACATAATATTTAAATTATGTAATCACCTCTTTTATTATTCTTTAACCCAACTTAAGATATATTGGATGCAACTGATTCAGATAAAATCAAGGCATTTGATGATGCTAACCCTGTATATGGGAACATTGTTAGTGACAGTGATTCTGAATCTGAGGATGATGATCTCTCTGAAGATAATTCTCAATCAGGTAAAGGGATTACTTTGAGCTTTAAAACTCTATTATTTAATGATTAAACTTGTTAGCTACTATCAATGAAAGAGTCTTTTTTTTTTTTTTTCTCTCTCTAAGAAATTTACTTTTTATTAGCACAGAAATATAACATAATATTCACTAGTATTATTCAGAGGTTTTTATTCTAACAGATTCAGAAGATAAAATGGCCAGAAAAAAGTGGGATCCATCTGTAGAATCGGTAAAGTCTATCCTCAAGCCAGCTAAAAAGAGTAAAAAGGATGAAAAAAGAGTGAAATTTGCTGAAACTGCCTTGGAGGAAAAAGATGAAGATGATCACATATCTGATGAAGAATGCATATCTGATGACCAAGAAGCTTCCTTGGATGAAAGTGAAAGTGAGGATAATGAGAAAAGTGATGAAAACATATCAGGGGATTCATCGGAGGAAATCACATCTGGGCAGAAAATGTCACGCAAAAGATCAAGACAAGAAATGGAAAATCAACTAAAAGAGGACATATATGGAAGGCTCAGGGATTCAGAAGGAAATATCATTAAACCTTCTGATGCAGGAACCTACATCCCACCAGCTAAAAGAGCTTTGATGGCAGGTGGGCATAATGAAGCCTTACGGAAAAGGTTGAAAGGTCTTGTTAACAAGTAAGCATTTCAGGGCCCAGTAACGTTAACCTAATAATTTGATTGTCTTACTTCACGTTATTTCTTGCTGTTAAAAATTTTTGGAAATTAATTATAAGAATCAGTCATTTCTGATAACAGGGCGATATTTTGTGAATTTTATGTGGAGTGTCCTTCCACCATAATAATTATGTGACACTATAATTTCATATTTTGTTACATTTCTCCTTCAATTTACAGAGTTTCATGAGAATTTCAGCTTTATATTTTGGCTACAGATATAATTAAATCAGATTTTGCATTCTTTAAAACCAGAGTGAGTGAGGGAACCATTCAGGCTATCAGCTCACAAGTGGAGTCCTTGTACTTGGACAATAGTAGGGCTGATGTGAATGAAGCTCTGTCTGATCTTATCATGGAAGCTGTAGTCACTCCTGTATTATGTCCTGAAAGACTTGTGTCAGAATTGGCAATGCTAGTGGCTATTTTATACAGTAACGTAGGATCAGAAGTGGGCAAGTAAAAATACTAATTCTCTTATGGGTCTGTCATTAAACTTCATGTAAATGTTCTAACAAAAAATTTAATGAGTCAAATTTACAACATAATACAAATATCTTAACTTCACATTTTTTAAATGGTTTCTACGTCTACTTTTTTAAGCCAAAAATTTTATACTCTGCAATAGTTATGTTTGGAAGTATCAGTATTGTATTCTTTCATTACGCCATATACATAGTGATAAATAGAAAGTCACTGAGATTAAAATTTTTGGTCTCATTAAATCTTGTTTTTTTTTAAAATTAAAATTTCAGTGAGTGGTTAAAAATATTTTTTTCCCTCTTCTAAAGGCAAGACATATAATAGAATGCAAAGCGGATCAAAAGTTACTAACCTCCCTTTATTGCATGCATAATTATGTTTACCCCTCTCGTCCCGGACCCTGTAGAGCAAGAAATGTGTGACTGATTTTTCATACCAATTGGTTTTTCACCTGTATATGCTCCTGAGCACAAGGATAATTGTATTTTAAATTTTTTTTAAAGTTTAATTTAGTGCACCTGGTGAAAGGTGAATTCCTTTAGTATGCTGATAAAAACACACCTGGGGAACACCTAGTTTAGCTGAATGAAATTAAGTACATGCTGCATACATAAGGAACATGCTATTTTTGCAGATTTGTTTCCCCCTCCCCTCTCCATCTTAAATTCAAAAGTACAAAAAGAGATTGCTTTAAAACACATTTATTCCCACATAAACACTCTCCCCTAAATGAGTTGCGTCATTAATGGTAACCCTAGGGACTAATGGTGGACTTCATATATCTTATTAAATTGCACTACTAAAAATCCATCATTCTCATTTAAAAAAACAAAGAGCTAACCAATAATTTCAAATGAAATGTCACAATTTCAGATCAATTATTTCCCTACCCCTTTTCCCATAATACACATGTGTATGCAAAGTCGTCCCCCCTTGCATCCTCATTAGCATGGGAAATAGGGTATATCCTACCCCAGCAGCCCATTTTCATTTTATAGAGATGGGTGGAATTTTGTGCCAACTGCTAGTCTTTTTTAAGTGAATGGATGCAATATTCTGGCATGCCTTACATAGCACTGACCCTAGTCATACCACTGGTTATGTCTCATATGAAAGATCCCTAAGATATTGAGTTTGCCCTCACAAGGCAAACTAGTTACAAAATGTGTAATGTTACTTTAAAGCTTTCATCTAACTTACAAACTAAATTATCCTTCATAATATTTGACTTGTAGGTTATTGTAAGAACTGCATCCTTAATCAATGTTGCTGAGACAGAGCACTGAGCTAGATGGACTCATCTAACTCATATCTACCTGTCAGCCAAGCAAATCGCGCAGACCATGTTAATTGAGCTTATATTTTAAAAGATAAGGAAAGCTCAATCAACATGGTCTGCGTGATTTGCTTTTAAAATATTTTGTGTATAAAATTAATTTTTTCATGCATACATCTTTTTGTATTGCATAAAATAGCACTGGAAGTAACAGTTTTGATTTTCTGACACAAAAAGTTGCATTTATTAAATCTCCCACCCTTTCCTGCTATATCAACAAAACTAGAGTTTAGGGCTTAAAACTATGTTCTTAATAGTGGAAAACTGCTCTGATTAACTGGGAAACAAGTCATAAACATTGGTTGTTTTGTATTAAACTCTTTGATTTGGCTGCGCTTTGTTTACATAATAAACTTTTTTACGTAATTTAACATATCTGAATGCTTCATCAATTAACTTTTTCTTCATTTTCTATTCTTACAGGAGCTTTTTTTATTCAAAAATTAGCTAACAAATTTGATTCACTTTTATGTGAACCTGAGTATGGTAATGGGAAACTAATGGAAAATGTTTTGCTCCTTGTTGCAAACATCTACAATTTCAAGGTTTGTTGTCAAATATATTGAATTTTATCTGATAAAGAGTTGTATGCCCAAGGAGCCTATTGAATAATAATTATTTTGACAACACTTTGATTTTGGGAGCAAAATGAGGAGTAAAGATGCAACAAATAACACATAATTAAAGACAAAATTATGCACATTACAATATTATTACAAAGAAAAGTAGGACATGCATAAAAGACAGATATAAAGACATTTATAGAAAAAGAGATAAAGTGCATTAAAAAAATACAATATGAAAAGATATAGATAATACTAAAAGTGTAGATAAATCATTACAAAAAATGTTTATTATTAATATTTTTACCAAATCAGGTCTTAGCACTATTAGTTATTGTGTCTTTTAGGCTTAACTTGGTCAAAAACCACGGGTCAAAGTAATGACTATCCAGGATGCGCTGTTCCAACATTTAATAAAAATTAAATTGTTGTTTACTTAGTGTGGAACTCCTAAGCAGATTTCACAGTTAATAGTAATATATAAATATATTTTTTAAGTTATAAAATAAATAAATAACCAAATCAAACCAGTAATAATTTTGAAATATTGTTTTTCAAAGGTCATACATTGCAAATTGATATTTGACATGATTGAAAAGTTTGTATCAGAATTTCATGAAAGAGATATAGAAATACTGCTGTTTCTTCTAAAAGGTAACTAATGGTTATTTTTACATTATCAACATCTTGTTAAAGTATTTAGTAACTTAACAGAAAATATACTCTTTATATTAGAAATTAAGTGAGATGTTGGTTGTTTGATATTTTTGGCTTTTTTTTTTTAGCTACAGGTTTTAGTCTTCGAAAAGATGACCCTGCAAGATTAAAACAGGTAATTTTAGACATTCAGACCAAAGCAAGAGCTGCAGAAAACTCTGGTAGAGAAGGAATGCAATCCCGTATACGTTTCATGCTGGATATACTGATGGCAGTTCGCAATAACAATATGCGCAAAATCCCAAATTATGATACGTCTCACATTGAACATTTAAAGAAAATCATCAAGAATTTTATAAGGGGTATGTAGCTATTTAATTAATAACAATTATTTTATTGACGTTTATAGTTTAAATTGACAAAGCGTGGTTATGCGCGCATAGCTCTAATACCAAAGCACGGTAAAATGCGCCTTGATAGAATTCTCTTTGGAAAAGAAATTACAGGAAGTAAAAACACTTCAGTGCGTGAAAGATGAATTTGACTTCCAGCAATGGCGGCCTTTTCCCTGGCTTTTTTTATCATTCGATTCTCGAAGTTTTTAGGTAGTTATCACTGCTTTTTTTTGGAGATGCGATTTTGCTATACCTTATCATAAAAATAATAGTCACAAAATACAGGTAATAATAGTATTAAACTCAAGACGGTCTTGTGGATGCATAAAATAACCATTCTTATCCTAAAAGATGAAGTCAGTATTACAATAATAATATATAAATACACTTTCATCAATTTTTTAAATTTCATAGCCATTTGATTGCATCACAGGAAATTCTTACGGGACTGGGGCGGAAATTTAACAAAAACCTTATGGGGCTTTAAACATTATTTGTGTGATAGATCATTTACTTTGGTCATCTTTAAAGCCAAATTCCCACTCAGTGAATCCATAATATGTTAGTGAAATGGTCCAAATTTAAAGTCATTCCTTAAATTTTTCTAAAACAATTAGACATTTAAAAGTACTTAGCTAAAGGCCTCTTTTGAAATAATTATTACTCTGGCAAAGGTTTTAAAGAATTTTTTTTTAAATTCCATGTAAATTTTAAATGTCAGTATTGTTTGTTTTTTTTCATAGGTCAAACATTGGGAGAGGATCAACTGAATATCAGTCTTGAGGATTTACTCAAAGCAGACCATGTTGGACGCTGGTGGATTGTGGGATCGGCATGGGATGGCAGAAAGGACACATTAGAGAATGTTAAAGGTAACTTACTTTTTTTTTTTTTAAATTTTGTATTTAAGGTTACATAGTAGGTACAAACAAGAATTTAATTAAGATCAGAAGAAAGAGATAATACACTTTAATCTTGTTGCACATTAATCTAATAAACATAATTTTATAAATCAAAATTGTGAATATGTCAAGAAGGCAACTTTTTTTCAAAAATAAGTTTCACATTGCGTTCAGTAAATAATTGCATACCATTAAAAAATTATATTATATATCTTAAATTGTAAAACTTTAGTGTGTAAGATTAATTAACATCTCATTCCTCTAGATGCAAAGTCTAAAACAGAGACTTCTGTTACTGGAACATTTAGTAAACAAATGTTAAAACTGGCCAAACAGCAAGGAATGAATACAGATATAAGAAGGCACATTTTTTGTATTCTAGGAACAAGTGAGGTTAGAATATATAAGACCATCTTAGCATAAAATAGGAATGTAAATGCTTTTGCCTGGGTAATTCTTACCAGTTTTAATTATTTAGTTTGCAAATATTGCATTTAAAAATATTAATATACATTAGTTTAGTTGTTATTAATTGTGTGTGTGTGTGTATGTATATATATATACACACATACATGTGTGTGATGGAGCCCGATGTGGCCATATAGATTTGAATGGACTGTGTGCTAAAACAACTATTTTCTTTTATCATCAGGATTTTGAAGATGCATTTGCAAGGCTATTACGTCTAGGCCTCAACCGGTCTCAGGAACGGGAGATCATTCATGTGTTACTACACTGCTGTATGAGTGAGAAAGAGTATAACCCATTCTACAGTTTTGTGGCACAAAAATTCTGCACTTTTGACCGCAGATTCATGGTAAGAAGCATCTGTAATTCCAATTATTTGGTGAAAAGAAACTCAAAATCTATGTTTAGCCCAAGAAAAGGTTATTTTGAAAACACCTAAGGACTCAAACTAAAACCATTTGCATTTTTTAACAATACATTTATTTATTTTTTAATCCACGTTGACGTTCCTTTTAAAGCTTGTTACATTTCAAATTTTACTCAGATATTTCAGAATTTTAATGAATAAAAAAGTTTACAATTTTGTGATATTTTAGGAAAGGTGATGCAGCAAGTCTTTTGTTGTACTGAAATAAGTTATACTAAATTTATACATGGATTTATCAAATTTATTAAATTTTCTAAAATTTTATTTTTTTCATTTCCTATATTAGATCACAGTGCAATTCAGTATGTGGGATAAATTTAAAATCATGGATTCCATGGACAAAGCATCTCGAATTAAGCTTGGGCATCTCTTATCTCATCTGCTGCTTACTAAAGCATTGTCCATTTCAATTTTCAAGGTTTGTCAAAAATTCTTTCATTTGATGAGCTCAGAAAAGTAATTCATACTAAATTGAGCAAAACACACATTTTATACAGTTTTAATGAATAATATTCCTAATAAGATTGATTTCAATAATTTATTTCTCTGTTCTTTGATTTGCAGGTTGTAGAGTTTGGTATGGAAAACAAAAAGATGATTCGCTTCCTGGTTCAAGTCCTCACAGAAATTTTAACCAGTCCAAATGAAACAACTGTAGTTGAGATATTTGAACGCATAGCCCCATTCCCTAAGTTAAAAACTCTACGTCAGGGCCTCCAGGTTTTTATGCGAATCCACTTAAAAGAATCTAATGAAAAGTCAGGAATTTTATTACAGGAGAGGATTGAGAAGGCAGAATCTGCTATGTTTAGTCATCAAACTTCCAACATGTTGCTCTGAAAAGCAAATAAAGATTTCAGTGTCACTAACCTATACATGAGCAATTTTTGTTTTGTTTCATTAATATTTCTTAAATGACTTTGTTTTGACCAGGATTAACACATAAAATAATTCACAGTGTTTTAAATTTGACCATGTGTAAGAGAATAATTACCAAATAAATTTTCTAACAATTGTAAAGAGTTGAGCCTCCAAACTTTAAAAACTGTAAATTAGCAGTTACATTTTTGATGTTTAGGACAATCAGCATTTAAACATTTTGTTACATTTTGCCACCTTTCATTGTAAATTTTGTTTTTCCTTTCTTTTTTATTTTGTTTTTGGAGTTTCAAACTGTATATCATTCAAATCATATTTTAAAAATAGACCAGGGAAATGAAATTTTTTAAAGATATCATTATACTAATTATTAATTACTATTTTTGTGCAGAAAATGAGAATATTAAAAACTAATGTGGTAATGTATTGTACAGTTGTATTTCTGTAAAAAGTATAAACTAAAATTTCTAAAGAATAAAGAAATACAGAATTCACTTTCTGTTTGTTTTCATTTCTAGTTATAAAACTATTTTTTGTTTGAATTGTAATTTTGTATGGTTTTTAAATATTTCAGATTGATAAATTATTATCAATAATAATAATTTCTCTAAAAATTATTAGACTTTAGGCCTATTGAAGTTTTTATTAGAGTACATACATATTTTCCATTATGCCCTAATAGAGCTTGCTTCATATCAACTGCTACTGTTGTGGAGGTAAACATTGTTATAAACCAAATACTGAGCTACTCCAATAATAATAATTGAGGAGAAAGGAATGCAGCCATTACATCAGGGCCAATAGAGAGAAAATTATTTTTTATTTATAAAACCATTCTTTTTTTAAGAAACCCAACATTATATTTTCTAATTTGTGCAAACCTGCCTTTTTAAAATAACGAATCCATTTACTAATGAAATAGATAACCATATTTATTTTTCTAAATTATATTTTAAAGGGTAAAACACAGGACAGAGATTTATTAATATAGTTTTAACCATCATTTTGCTTTCCTTGTTAATGTTACAACAACATATGCATTAGCTCAGTAATCAAGTCTTTCCTTGGATCAACAGCTTCTAAAAAAGTAGCATTTGAAGTTATGTGTGGTACCCTAACAATAGGAGAGATGCTTTGTCATGGCAATGCTCTCCATCTTGGGGAGAACTAGAAAGAGGCCTGTCATCAGGAAGAGGGATTATATATCTATTGGCATCACGTTGTAACAGAATCTGTCAAGTGGTACCACAGAAGGACATAATGAAATCAATTATTGATTTTTTACAGATCCTTTGTTAAAGAAAAAATGAGACAAAGTTGTCTGATTGGGTATTCAATTCTTAAAATAACATCTGAAAAGTCAAACACTCAGGGAAAAGAATTTAATAGTACTGGTCTTGATCCGAGGTCAACATCTGACACTTATAGTCTTGAGGCCTTCTTGCAGAATGTAATAGTCTATCATGCAATAGTCTGTAGATCAATACTGCAAGAAACAAAACTTGTGGTATGTGTAACAACTACCACTTTAATCACCTGAACATTACATTTATAGCCACTCTCTTTGAGTTCACAAACACGCAGAGTTCGCTTCATAATACAAATCATGAGCTCAATACTCAGTAAAGTCAACTCGCATGCTGATACAATGTCAACACATCTCCTAGACATAATTATCAGGGCCTATTCAGATTCACAAAATGAGTCTTTCACTGAACGCTCCTAACTGGCAAAGAAACATGTTTGGGAAACAACAAAAACTGCTCAAGTAATTTTTCTGTAATTGTTGATTCTACATTAGATTAATCCAAAGCTGAAGGAAAGACAATTCTTTTAAGGCCTTTAATGACATGTGAACGACAACCTGCAATTTTTAAAAAGATATTACTTTATTTAGCATTTTTTATTTGCAATGTCCTAAAGACAACCAACATATTAATTAACTTTAAAAAAAGTTATTAAAGGAGGCAGTATTTTTTTTTTTAAACAGTTACAATAGACGTGGTGTGCACATAAATATCTGAAACTCATAATCTAATCACCAAAAATAAACTTTTGCGAGATTTGCAATATTACCATTCGAATTTCAAAATACTTAGCACCCATTTTTAGACGATTGAGAGAAGCTTTTGAATTTTCATCCCTCTATCTTGTTAGGTGTGTTCACTTCACATGCTACATTTTTTAAAGTGCTTGCTCACAGATTTTATGAAAAATAACTTTGTCACAGACATACTTTGTTTCAATCACTGACTTATGACATACGAGATTAAAATGTCTTCAGTTTTGGAAAATCATCATCTGTGCTTTTCTTTCAAAAAGTTATTTTCTTGCGAATCAATGAGATCCAATTGTGATGAAAGGCAAAACGCTCTTACGGCATCCAAAACAATTCGTGAAGAGTTGGGGAGATCGGCAGTCGACCAAAAAGTGACAATTTTCACAGTCAGGTAACATTAGACAGCTGTGAATCCACTCTATCTTTTTTAAAGTAAAAAAACAACTTGTATTTCGTTTATTAAACATGACTTTACTGTAGTAGTAATTGAGTAAAGGAACAAAACATTAACACTTGGTTGTCTGGGTAATAACTGCATGTCTTTAATGACTCCCTCAATCAACTCCACATTACATCTGATAGTAGTTATAGCCAGCCATCCTCTCCTTTTCATTTTCTTCCTCTATTTCTGAATTCTGTATTTTTGTATCCTCTTTATAGTCTCGGGCAAGAAAGTGAGATCGACGAACTGTGCAACTCTTTCTCACTTAAATCAAAGTCATCGCGCAAGTCACTTTTGTCATCCATCCCATCACTCACCACCAAGTCCTGTGGCGACAGGCAAGCGACGAAGCGGCAGGTGTGAGTACATTGGAAGTCGTAGCCGCAACACTGTACACAAGCGGCCCAGGGCATTGGGTCGTTCTTCACCGACACTGAGCAGAGGTGGAGTCCGGCAGCCCCCTTGGTGACTGAGCAGCCCTCTTTAGGAATGCACTGAGCTCACCTCCATGGCATGAGGAAGGGACTATCTATAGAAAACATTGCCTGCTCCAGCCTTCCCTAGCAAGCTCACCATGGCTGAAGGGGACCCTACACCAGAGGTCGAAACACAAAGAAGAAAATGAGGATAGTTCCTCTCACATTGGGCGCATGGAATGTGCGCACCCTTCTGGACAGAGACGATGCAAACAGACCTCAGAGGAGAACAGCCCTGATTGGTAAAGAACTCGCCAGATATAATATCGATGTCGCAGCCCTGAGCAAGGAACCATCGACATGGTGTTTGCTGCCAGGCATCTGCAAGAGAAATGTCAGGAGCAGAACTTCGACCTTTTCTCAACCTATGTTGACCTAACCAAGGCTTTTGACACAATTGGCAGAGAGGGTTTGTGGCAGTGGCGTAGCTAGGGGGCGGTCCTCCCCGGGCGGCACTCATCTAAAGGGCGGCATTTGTAGGCATTTGAAACTTAAAGCCCTTTCCGACAGTCGCAAATTTTCTCTTGAAGGGGGAAAACCAAGGTGAAACAAAAATATTCTTAATTTCGAGTCTTAATAACGGCTTCACGCAACATTTGTTTGATTACATAGTGGTTGTTATAACTAACACAAACCCATTGAAAAATTTAAAGTCGCTTAAAAATTCGTTGAAAATTTAAGGTGATATGCGTCACAAATGGCGATTTTATAAGAAAACTGCACAAAAAAACAACACATCATCGCTGGGCCGAATAATGTGTACTATTAATATCGCCACGACAGGTTTTGTGTGGAATTTCAACATGCGCAGAATGATGCGCTAACAAGTACCTACATGACATGGTGGTTCAAATATTGTGTAATTTATATTACTGTTTCAGTTTTAGATATTTTTTTAAAAAGATAGTTAAACTTATCTTATATGTTACAGACGCCCCGCTCCTTCTGTACTTGCTAAAAATTAAATTTATTTGTTTTTATTGCATTAAAGTAGCACACATACAATGTGTTTTCAATTTGGCTATTCTTTAAAAATGCTACGCCTATCAAATTAAAGTAATATGCAAATAATTTAAATTGTTCTATTTTATGGAAAATTATTAAGATTTAGCGCAAGAACATGTAAATATTCAAATTTCTCCATTAATAAACATTGCAATAACATAAATAATTTCGAAAAAGACATACTTAAAAATTTCAAGCATCTTAGAAAAATTGACATCTGAAGAAGTAACTAGTAAAACGAGATCAGATGCTTGAACTACTCATATCGATGCAATATTTTTCTTTTCTATAAAATCTCAATTTACGGAAAAACGTTTAAAAAAATAATAATGCAAACCCATTTCATTGAACAAAGTTATGCGCCAATACAGAACGCTGTTATAGATTATAGAGAGTTTTAGATATCAACTGAACGCCGAGTTAGAAGGAAAAAAGTATGAGAGGAGAAATTTCAGGAGACGGGGTTCTATCTTTAGAGCAAGTTGTACAACAAGAATTGTTTTCATCCATAGATATAATTATAAAAGAAAATAATAGAACCCGCTGATCAGTTGCATGTCATTGCAAGAAAATGTTGGGGTATAATACCATATAACCTACTGATTGAAAAATGTTATCAAATTAATTTCTTTATTATCATTCATAAAGAACAGTTAAATAATGAACGAAAAAGTTCCGGGTTTTTATGGCTGTACACAGGGCCTGGCTTAGCAATAAAGGGGTCTTATGCAGCTTAATTTGTGAAAAGGAATGCGCTGGGCCCAATTTGGGTAAGGTTTGGGTATAAATAAGGATAATAAGTGAAAATTAAGATAGGTGGGGGTATATGAAAGCGCGAACCCACTGCGTCGAAAATGTGGCAGTGGCCTAAGACCAGCCCTGGCTTTACCTACACTACAAGAAGAAGCATCATGTAAGAAAAACAGGGGGGATGCCCCCTTAATCTATTAAAATATATTCAAAAGTATAGATTGGAAAATTCTTTACCCAACATTATACGTTTGCTATGAATGTTTTCAACAATTGCTATATGTGTATCTAGTTGTGAAAGGAGTTTTCCAAATTGAAGTTAATAAAAGAAATTATCTTCGTTCTACAATGAGTGATTTAAGAATACATCGCTACAAGATCGTGCAATATTGTCCATAGAAAAAAGATATTACAAATAATTTAAATTTTATAACATAATACTCGATTTCTCTACTATGAAAGTTTGGTAAGTAAATTTATAAATAGATCTAAGTTTACATACTAATGTATAAAAATCATATATTTATAAGGAAAAAAATAAAAGCATATTAATTTGTAATGTTTTTTGGCTGAAAATTTAGAATATGTTTTGTATCATTTGGGGGGTAGGGGACCTGCAACACTAAGTACTTTATTGTGGCCTTTAAAAAAAAGAATTTTGTATTTTTTAAAATGTGTACAAATATGTAGCCTATATTATCTTATACGGCCTCTTTTATTAATGCTTACATAAATATGCCATGGAATGGTTAACATGTTCCCCACATTTTACTTTTACAATGTAATTGTTTCAATTAAAATTATTTATTAATGTTTATTTATTAATAAAAACCATCATACGATTGATGTAAGTGGCCGTCTTTTAATGACGTCACGCGATTTTGGCTGATTTTTCATCACCCCCCCTGCTCCCTGGTCACACGTGGTCACAAAAACTTCTTCAATGTGACATCACGAATGTCGCCCCTCCCATGAAAGCCGTATTGTCTATTTGAAAAAGCAGATTTACAATCAATTTTTTGTCATTTAAATGTTTTTAGTGTAAGGCTAACTCTAGTACCATAACACCCGTGAAGCCATGTAAAATTTCATTAAATTAAGTGTCGTTAATCATATATTTAAGTAGAATTTTTTATTTAAAGTTGCGCGTTTTAATATGACTTCAAATGTATGACACCTCCTCCACCCCTTGTGTGACGTCATTTATGGACGTCCCCTAAAACGGCGGCTCTAGCTACGCCACTGGTCTGTGGAAGATCATGGCCAAGTACGGCTGCCCAAGCAAATGCATTGCCTTGGTGCAACAATTCCACGAAGGCATGCAGGCCAGAGTCCAGGACAGAGGAGAGTCATCTGACCCTTTTCCTGTCACAAACTGTGTCAAGTAGGAATGCGTCCTAACACCAACGCTGTTCAGCATCATGTTTTCTGCCATGCTGACAGAGGCCTTCAGAAACGAGGATTTTGGTGTCAAACTGAGATATCGTACAGATGGCAAACTGTTCAACCTTTGGGGGCTTCCGGCAAAAACCAAGGTCAGGACAGACACAATCAGGGACCTGCTATTTGCTGACTATTGTGCCCTCAATGCTGCCTCAGAGGATGACATGAAACGCAGTGTTAACCTATTCTCCAGCGCCTCTCCAAACTTTAATCTGACAATTAACACAAAGAAGATTGGAAAGCCTTACGTTGAGCCCAACATCAATGTCAACAGCCAGAAACTCAACGCAGTGAAACGCTTTACATACCTAGACAGCACACTGTCTCAAAATGTCACAATCGAAGACGAAGTGAATGTAAGAATTGCCAGGGCCAGCTCCACTTTTGGCAGGTTGTACCCGAATGTCTGGAACAGAAGAGGCATTACCATCCAGACCAAGGTGAAAGTATATAGGGCATTGGTGCTCCCTACACTGCTTTATGCCTGCGAAACATGGACCGTCTATCAACGCCATCCTAAAAAGCTATACCACTTTCACACAACAAGCCTCAGGAAGATTCTCGGCATAAAGTGGCAGGACAAAATTCCAGATACAGTGGTACTGACCAAAGCAGGCCTACCCAGCATCTTCACCCTCCTGATACAGTCACAGCTTCGCTGGGAAGGGCACCTAGCCCGAATGCCAAATGTGAGACTACCAAAGAGACTCTTCTATGGCGAGCTCCAGAATGGCCAGCGGTCCCTTGGTGGACAAAAGAAACGCTTCAAAGACACATTGAAAGCCTCACAGAAAGCGTTTGTCACCAACACAGACATGTGGGAAGGAGCTGCAATGTACCGGTCCACCTGGCGCCAATCTATCCACGAAGGTGCCAGGACATGCGTGGCAAACAGGATCAACGCCGCAGCTAAGAAGAGGCAAGCCCGAAAGGCCCGTGCTGCCAACCCTCCAGGAGACAACCCACTCGTCCCATGTCCTATCCGTTCCCGGACCTTCCGTGCCAGGATCGGTTTCGTCAGCTATCTGCCCACACATAGGCAAAACCAGTCCCAGCAACCCTCGGATGACTAGAGTGGTCCTCATCGACTCGACGGACGAGTAACAACTAATTGTCAACAGTTGTCACAGTTATTCTTTGAAACAGTAACTCAATCAATTGAATTTGAAGAAAAAAAAATGCAAAAATTAGTTAAATTAGACTTGACAATTATATAATAAACATCATTTATCTTCTACCTTTTCATTTACAATGAGTGAGGTCAACTTTTAGATAATCTTCCGAATATCCATTCTATTACACAGGATAAGAAGTAGATTAGCGAAACTTGACCTCAACCAGTGATAAAATAATAAAAATGGAAACATAACAATTTGACTTAAAAAAGGACTACATTGACAAATGATCTGAGCAGCTCTTGTGCTGTATTAAATATGTTTATAGTGGGCCTGTGAATTATGTTTATTTTTTTTAAATCACAAGACATCATCCATACACCGTGAGGTGAAGTGTTCATCCATAGTTTGACCTCAACCAGTGATTAAATAATAAAGATGGAAACTAAACAATGTGACTTAAAAAAGGACTAGATTGAAAAATTATGTGAGCATCTCCTGTGCTATATTGAATATGTTTATAGTAGGCCTGTGAATTATGTTTAATTAAAAAAAAATTCACTAGACATCATCCATCCATGGTGAAGTGAAGTGTCCATCCATAGTTTTTAAGTTTATGATAATAATGATTACAATATACATATATTACCTCTGAATCCTAAATATTTTGTATTATAATACAAATTCCAAATTTCTTGATCAGTGATATAAGTATGCAGCAGACAACAAAGAAATAATAACACTTTCGGTAAGGCTACACATAAAACAAGGCTTCGCAGCAGTATACTAGCGATCCTAACTAGCATGAGGAATTGTGAACACTAGGGCTGTTATCGATTAATTTAATTTTAATCGTTAACTTTTGAAAAATTACCGAATTATTAATCGATAATTTTGATTAAGCTAAAAATAAGATTATGACGTCATTAAACTAAAACTTTCAAGGAAAGTAACAAAAACAGGCAATTAACATTGGTGGTCTAAGTAGTAGCGCGCTGGACTATCGAACCGTTGCAGGAACTCGAGTTGCGAGTTCGAGCCGTGGTACTGGCAAAGCCCCCCCCCGGGGGCATTGTGCTAACCACACAATCCCATGCTTGTTAGTGGTCAATGAAACTTGTGAACGCTACTTCACTTGCTCCCATGGACCTTCATGGTCTGTAAGGGATCCATTTTTTAAAATTTGAGTTTAAGTAGTTTAATATAATGTCAATGAATTAAAATTTTGTTATTGTTAATTTGGTAAAAACAATGTTTAATTTTTTAAATATCATTTTCCTTTTAAAAAGAGCTTATTTTAAAGTTTACACTTTAAAAATCTTTATTTTTAAATGGAGAACTCTGTACGTAAAAAAA
>MUZC01001072.1:242530-265748 GCA_002072015.1 Radix auricularia
AAAAAAAAAAAAAAAAAAAAAAAAAAAAAAACTATCGTTAATTATTAATAATTTATCATTATTTAATAAGTTGAAAAAATTCTTTATATGATTTTCTTAAATTTTAATCGCTATTTTATCAATTGAAGTAATTTAAATCCATAAAAATGTTGACCGATTAATGGAGAAATTAATCGTTAATTTCCGCAGCCTATGAGGAACACATTGAAAAGATACGCATTTCAAGCTATTTTTTTGACATAAAACTAATTTAAGTAAGTGTTTCACATATTTTGCAAATTATTTTAAAAACTACTAAATTGTACTAAAAAATTAAAAATTAAATTAGAAATAAAATTAAAAATATGTATAAATGTGACGCCACACTTGGCTTGAACCCCTCCCCCCTGTCACAAACTGTCACACTTTCTTACACCCCTTCCCTTCCTTGGAGCGTGACGTACTTTATGGACGGCCCCTTAAATCTTCTGTACAGAAGGAGTGTCTGTAATATATAAGATAATTACCGCTGTGCCTTCATTTGTTTCTATTGCTTTGTTATCCCCTATCTCTTTGACAATTTTGTTTTCTACATTTACCACAGCTTAACCATCAAATTGCTGCGTGATATTGCAAGTCATAGAATTCAGTCATAGAATTCAGTATCAGTTTCTTCAACTTCAAGAAAATCCTGGAGCTGGCGATGATTGAGTGCATGTTCCGGCCGAATGTAGTTCTAGTCAGAGGCGTCACTACGGTTGGTGTCACCCGGGGCGGTACCCCATGGTGTCACCCTCAGTGGCGTAGCTAGAGTGGGGCGGCTTTTGTGTGCAGTTGAAAATTACAGCCATTTTCGACAACCGCCCTGTAATTTTTTGAAGGGGTAAGACCAACGGGATACAAAAATATTCGTAATTTTGAGTCTTAATTAACAGGTCGCACAACACTTGTTTGGTTACATATTGGTTGTTATTACTAACGCAAACTCGTAAAAAATTTAAGATCGCTCAAAAAAGGTACCCATTAGTTTTAAAAATCAGACGGTATACGTCACAGATGACCCTTTTATATGAAAACTACACACAAAAACACGTCACCGCTAGGCCGAAAATATGAAAAATATGTGCTATTAATAACGCCATCGCAGTTTTTGCGTGGAATTTCCACAACTGCAGAATGATTCGCAAACAAGTACCTACATGGCATGATGGGTCAAATATTGTGTTTAACTTCAAATAGCAATGTATTTTACTGTTTCAGTTTTGATAAAAGTGTTGTAAGGGAATTATTAAAAAAAAAAATAATTAATTTAGTTTTTATTGCATTAAAGTAGCACACATTAAAATACAGTTCTTCATTAAAATGTTACGCCTATTCAATTAAAGCAGTGTGCAAATAATTTGAATTATGACAAAACTTTGAAAATTTTCAAATGGCTCCGCTATTTAACACCACAATAGGCATTAATAATTAAAATTAACATCTGAAGAAGTAACTAACTAATAACACGAGATCAGATTCTGGATTTCTACTTGATTCAATGCAATCTTTTTCTTTTATATGTTGTATGTTATCTTAATTTATGGGAACGCATTTGTTGTTGTTGTTGTTTTGTTTCTTTTTTAAAATTAATGCCAACTTATTTCATGGAACAAAGCGATATACTAATACAAAACGCTGTTATATCAGCTAAAACAATTTGTGAAGAAATATGAGTGGTGAAAATTTAGAAGACGTGGTTATATCTTTAGAACAAGAAGTGCAACTAGAATTGCTTTTATCAATGGATAGATCCTTGCAATAAAAGATTCGTGTATAACCCCTTATAATACCAAGTAACCAGATAAATCAAGAATTTCAAGATAAAATAAAGTAATGACTTTCCACTCATATAAAAATTTCAATATTGAAAGAAAAATGGTCCAGGTTTTTATAGTTATAACCGCGCTACAAGAAGAGGCATTACGTTAGAAAAATAGGGGGGCGGGGCGGGGAGGAGACCCTTTTATCTATTAAAATTTAATCAACAGTATAGATTGGAAAATTATTTACCCAACAGAAAATGATAATTTTGCTAAGATTTTTTTTTCAATAATTGCTATCAGTGTTGCTAGTTGTAAAAGGAGCCTCTCCAAACTAAAGTTGATAAAAAAAAAAAACAACATATTTTCTTTCCACAGTGAGTTTTTCAAGACCATAAAATCTTGCAATATTTTCCATAGAACAAGATATTACAAATAATTTGAAATTTTGATAGCATAATACACGATTTTCCTACTACGAAAGTTAATAAAGTAAATGTATAATTATGTTTACATACAATCTATTTGTAAAAAAAAATCATTAAACTATAAATACAAAATAAAAACATATTAATTGCGACCTCAGTAATTTTTTTTGGCGTTAAAAAAAATATTTTGTTATCTGATAAGTGTGTTTTATAGGTTTATCTTTTTATGCGGCCTCTTTTGTTACTGCTTACATAAATATGCATGCAACGGAAAATAGGCTATATTTCCCACCTTTAGCCTTTACTTCGCTTCAGTTAAAATTATTTATTCATGTTTGTTAATTAAAAAAAATCCATCACGTGTTTTGACTTAAGGGGCCATCAATAAATGACTTCATGCTATTTTGGCTAATTTTGTACCCCTTCCATCTCATTACACGTTCTCATAAAAACGTAGACCCCCTTTTCCATATGACGTCACAAAGCTTTGCCGCCCCCCCCCCCCATGAAAACAGTATTTTCTATTTGAAAATGAGCATGTTTCTAATCAATTTTTAAAAAAATAATTTAGCATGTTTTAAGTGTAAGGCTGCACTATGGTATTGTAACACGCATGAAGCCATGTAAAACGTCATTTAATAAATTGTCATTTATCAAATATTTAAGTAGAACTTTTATTTAATTCGCGCTATTGATGTGACGTACCATTTATTAAACATCTCCCCCCCCCCCTTCCGTCACAAATGTGTGGCTCCGGCGCGTGACGTCATTTATGGATGATCTCTAAAAAGGGCGGCAAATCGGAGACCGCCCCGGGTGGCAAAAGGTCTGGCTACACCACTGTCACCCCCTCGCGACTTAACCCATAGACACTCCTCAAAGTTTTCCAGTGCTTTATAATGTGAACATATAGCATTTTATATTTTGGTATCACCCCCCGATGGTGTCACCCGGGGCGGCCCGCCCCCTCCGCACCCCCTAGTGACGCCACTGGTTCTAGTTTATATCAGAAACAACACTGAACTCAGTGTAAACAAGAAGTATATCTAAGTCATCCCAGCAGAGTGCTTGCAGACGTCTGATGGCGTGTGCAAATCTCCTAAACGAGTCTAAATATGCCCCACCAAACCCTCCCTCATTCCAGATGTTTTTTTTTTCTCAACTTAACCTCAAATATTTGATTTCTTACAATTTATTTAATGACATTTTACATGGCTTCCCGTGTGTAACGATATTAGAATGCAGGCCTACACTAAATAAATGACTACATGACAAAAACGAGATATGAAACATGCTCATTTTCAAATGGAAATTAGCAAATATTGCAAATTTCTAGTTTTCTTGCGTATCTGTAGACTGTAGGACTATGCAGAGTCTATGCTGTTTCCAATTGAAATTTTAGTTAATTTAACTATATGTTATGGAGGGAGGAACAATGTACACTATGTTTTATATTATTAGATCTATATAACTTTTAAATTGAATGTTGGTATTGTGAATGGTTTGCCTCAGACTTTTGAATTTAAATTATGTCGAAAAAATACGTTCATTTGCGTTATTTATTCACGGTTCTTTCACTTTTAATGCATCGGCGGACTTTAGACTACTAACTACACGAAAACACTAGTAATTCTCTCATAAGTCAGACATTAGAATTAGTATTAGTTCTAGAGTGTCTTATTTATGTAACGTAGGAACGTCAACTCTCTTATTTTACCCTTTATTAAAAGTTAAAGAAGGCCAACAAGGTATCGATGTTATTTAAAATTATTATTTAGATAGCACGAAGTCTCGTCAGTCTCAGTTAATTAATTCAGTTAACCAGTAACCAGTTAACTCTTCTTGATCTTGACTTATTCAAACTTATTCTTTTTTTTAATAATAATGATTGTTTTGTTTATTAAGAAGTAAAAATATCTTCACCAGTGAACAGATGTCGGACCCTGACCCAGGTTTAAAAACAAACATAGTACCCGTTAACAGGCCTAGTGCTGAATGGAAATCTTCTCTCTAACTCTATGCCACATTTTTAGACTTTTACAGCACTGATACTGATGATACTACTACTACTAATAGTAATAGGGAAACTATAAGGTCATTTATGCGTTACTATACTATGAATGATACTATGGGACGTCAGCAAAAGTAATAGTAATAACTATCATTATCATACAAAAACTAAGAAAAACATTAGAAAGTTACTGACATGCTTTCCAAAAAAATTAGAAGATTTGGAATTTGAAGACTAAAAGATAGCTTTGAGGTAACTGGAAAAAGAATGACGCTAAAATAAGCCAACTAAACAGACACTAACTATAACTTTAAAAAAACAAACAACGATGATGACATCAAACTAGAAAATCAAAATATAGAATAAGAAGATAGCTTCTTATGCCCTGACTGTGTGGTCACTTTGCCTGTAGACTGTAGAAATGGACGAATACATCAAATGCCATGTAAATCTAGCATGACCAGTCTAGAATTTCTCCTTTATTTCTACAAATGCTAAAAAATTATTTTTTTTAAACTTCAACATGGAAGCAGTTCTAATTGTGGGCCAGAAAGATGATTATTACCTCAAAAAGAGTACAGAACTTCATCATCGATGCTTCAGAAATATGTCCAAAATAAAATGGTATGACAAAATCTAAAAAACCTAGCTGTAGGAGATCTGTGATAATATAGAAGCAAATACAGTAAATAAAATGGAGATGGATTGGAGACCTCATAAATCATACCAACAAGAGAATGTCACTCACAAGAATAAACCAAACAAGGCAGACGAAGACCAAAGTTAAGAGAGACAATTTATAATATTTGATGATGCTGAGAGAACAGGTAAAAGCTGGGAAGAACTAAAAGTACAAGCCAGAAACATCAATTAGGGTGAAAGAGGGAGGTTGATATATTTTGCAAATCTTCCTCACTTTAAACCAATTCACACTGCTAGTCAATCTTATCAAACATGCACACAACATTACAATGCTTATATGTAATAGAACAAGTATAATTCTGGTTCTTATCTTATATGTTACAGACGCTCCTTCTGTACAGAAGATTTGTGTGTCCTATGTATTTCTATGGTTTGTCTTTAGTCCTGTATTCTTACAAGAGTTTTAAATGATGATAAAGTGTTGGCTTTCCTGGTTTCTTCAGGCAACCCATTCCACGCACGAATACGGGACAGAAAGAAAGAAAACTTGTATGTGTTTGTTCTTGCATATGGAATAAGAAAGGTTTTTTATTTTTATGTCTATCTGAGGGTTGTATTAATTTATCTTTGTGTTGTATTTCTAAATTAGAATCAATTGCCATATGTATAATTACTAATTTACTCTTGGTTCTTCTATCCTCTAGTGTTTCAAGGTTTAATGATTTAACTAATGGTGTTACTCTTGTCAGTTTTGAATATTCTCCAGTAATGAATCTGGCAGCTCTTTTTTTTGGATTTGTTCTAACTTATCAATATTTTCTTTGGTGGATGGGTCCATACAGAAGATGCATATTCATTGCCCAAACTTCCACTTTATACTATATTAGTCTTTAATAATTTTGATAATCACTTATCGTTGTTATCATAGTTATGCATCAAAGTCAACTGTACTTTCTAAATCTAGTATCCTGTCTTATAAAATATGAATAACCATAATTGTAAATTAATTAAAATTGTTCTAATTTATATCATCTGCCAGATGTTAACTCTCACCATTGGCAGGGATCTGTTAATGTCATTAGTAGAAATAATTATAATATCTTAGCGCATCTCCCAGAATCATCCTAATTCATGTTTAAGAATTTGTTTTTTTTTAAAAATTTTCTAACATTAAAAAAAATACTTCAGTCCAGCCTAAGCACTCTTTAAAACTGTTGTCAAGATACTTCAATAGCACTCATGTGTCATGCGTGCTGGATAATTTTTCTTGCTTTTAAATAAGCATGCAATCGAATTAATTTGCTGTATAACTTAGTGTTGGCTCTTATCACTTAAGGTATGATAAAGTTAAGATACCAAGTTTGTACCAAGGACTAGAAATATATTTTCTTTAAGTTTAAGAAGTGACCAATATTTTCCAACTTCATATGGGACTGCATGTGCTTAAATGCAAGTTATAATGTTCTATAATTAAATTATACCACTTATTCTGAAGAAAAATCATTCAGTTTTGTATTTACTTCATGAGAAAGTTTGTGATTCAAAGACCATATATAGGCCTGCTTATGGATTCCTTGAAGCAAACAGTTTGTGATATAATTCAACAGGAATCGAGTGAACTCGATGAAATCAGTAAAACAATATGGAATCTAAAAGAGCTTTCTTTTGAAGAGCAGTTGTCACATGACTGCTTGACTAAGTTCTTGGAGGAGAAGGGGTTCAATGTTAAGCGCCACTACAAATTGGAGACTGCATTTGTTGCCTGGTGGGGAAACTATGAGCCTGCTGACTCACTTGGTAACATAAGAATTTCAAACTCTGAACAATCTTTTTTTTTTTAAAGTAAAGGTTAACAGTGCTAAAATAATTAAAATAATTAATTTAAGCCATTAATAATTAATTGTTTGATAAGACATGCAACATCTCATTTGATTCAATTATGTGATTTAAGCATATAAAGTTGATATACTTTTTTTTTAAAAATCCTTAGCCAGCAATCATTTATTATTTTTAAAAAATCTGTATTCTCTTTATGTTTTTTATGTTAAGGTTAAAATTTAGAAGACGCTAACCTCTTTGCATTATTTTGACTTGCAATAGTATAAGTTTATTTTAATAATACAGTCCGAAAGCCACATGTGGCAATCATATGCGAGTATGATGCTCTGCCAGATATTGGTCATGCTTGTGGCCATAACCTAATTGCTGAAATTGCATTGGCTGCTGGACTTGCTGTTAAAGGTGCTATGCAACAAGCTGGAAAAGAATTGGGAAAGGTAAAACATTTCATTCGTTTTGGGTTTTGTATTTTTCTGATAAGTAAATCTTTGTTAAGACATCTTGGAAAAAATGACAGTAACTTTCTTTTGAAGTAATGTTAATTTTTGTTTTGTTTTTCACAATGCTGGTTGACAAAGGTATCTATAATTGGGACTCCAGCTGAGGAAGGAGGTGGAGGAAAAATAGAGCTCTTAAATGCTGGTGTATTTGACGACGTGGATGTAGCAATGATGTCACATCCTACTTCATTTACAGACCCAAGGCCAATTTTTCTTGGTGGTAAAAGGTGAATAGCTCTGCAAAATTTAAAGTTAAACTTATTAAATTATTCCTTGAGTAAGAAACTTTTTAAATCATGTTATTTAAAAATTGAAACATGAGTACTTTGTTTAATTCCTTTTATTATTATTATGCTCACATTCACTTTGTCAAATATTTTGTGTTTCCTCTGTCCTCAAACAAAACTGACTTATGAAACTACATGTAATGACTACATCATTGAAATTTAATGTAACTTACTGGTTAGTTCTTTCCCTGAAAATGATGAGTTAGTATAGATATCAGTGCATGTAAGTTACAGATGTAACAGAATTTGCATTTGCATAACAGTTTAATTTAATCAATGCAGGTTTTATGTCAACTTTCATGGTAAGGCTTCTCATGCTGCAGGGTTTCCCTGGGAGGGAGTTAATGCTTTAGATGCAGCTGTGCTTGGCTACATGAATGTGGCAGCTCTGAGGCAGCAGCTGAAACCCACATGGAGAGTTCATGGTAAGAGCGCTTTATTCTGTATACATTTTCATTATTAAATTTTAATAAATATTTAAAACATGAAAATTAGTTTTTGTTCGTTTATCAATGGTGGGATTGGAGTTAATTATGGATTGTCTCTTCCTTACTATAAGCAATTATTACTAAAGGAGGGACTAAAACAAACATCATTCCTGATGAGACTCAAATGATGATGCAGGTGAGAGCCCCTAGAGACTCAGAGGTTGAAGAAGTGGCAACCAAGGTCAAAGCAAGTGTTACAGCTGCAGCAACAGCAACTGGGTGTTCAGTAAGATTCTAAATTAATTGTACTCTGTGATTTATAGTTTTTTTATTGTTACTTTGGTACTTCATAGTTTACCCACAAATTATAATTTGTAATTCTTGGACTTAATAATACCCTCTAATTGTTTTATAATTTATACTATATATTTATTTATTATATATAAGCCACTACATTTAAAAAAAAACTTTACAGAACTAGTGATCCTATTTTTAAAAATTTATATGTTCATTCAGGTAGACATTACAGATATTATAAAGCCTTATGAAAGTCTCATTACCAATAGTACACTTGCTGAACTCTATGAAACTAACGGTGCTCTGATAGGGGTGGAGTTTCCTCCAGTGGTATCAAAGCAGGTAGTCATGATTCTGTTTAAATATTTGACTTCACTAATCAAATTTAAAATTCTAGTCTCAATCTCATAAATAACTGACTGATTTTATAAATTAAAAAATGAAGTTTTATTTGACTCTAGCAACACAAGATTTCAACAATTTATTTAAAATATTGAATAAGAATGGATATTATTTGTATTTTTGTATATATTTTTTTCAACATTTTTAATTTGTTAACATTTTGTGGTTTTAGATTTTGGGCTCAACTGACATGGGTAATTTAAGTCATAGAATTCCATGTTTACATCCAACATATAACTGTGGAACTCAAGCAGTGAATCATACTAAGGAGTTTGCAATAGCTGCAGGTAATGAAAAATTTATCATGAATAAAATTATTACAAATCAGCAAATTATTTCAAAATATGTTTTAAATGTGAGCTCATTTCATTATCTTAGCTAAAAAAAAACCAAAACAACCCATCTTTTAGAAGAGATGTGTTATAATATTTTCGTTAAAGTTACTATTAAATTTAGATTCTTGAGAAATATTTTCTTTTTCTTTAAGAGTTTTCAAATGAAGATGTTATTAATGCTTGTAATATTTATGACAACCACTTAATTCCATTTGATTAAACACTGTAACTTTAAAGCACTCTTTACTTTATATTTTAGCATCACCAGAAGCACAGCCTTCAACATTAGCCCAGGCAAAGATCCTAGCTATGGTGGCTTTAGATATATTCTCAAACCCAGATTTGTTGTCAAAAATAAAACAGGATTTTGAGAATGACTTGCATAATTTGTAACTGCAACATTATTAAAATATCGTTTATTCTGCTAATTCATAGCTATGGATGTGTTTTTTTTTCCTGTTTTTAAATTTAAATAAAGTATATGTAAATAACAATATACTTGCAGCATTTATTTAAAAAAAATACAAAGCAATATCTTCATGAATTTTAATAAAGGTAGAAATTTTTGAGTTTTTTAATTAAAAAAAAATATAATTGAAATAAATTCAAAATTAATTGTAATTCAAAATGATAATCTATTTTGAATTTATTTCAATTATATTTTTTTTTAATTAAAAAACTCAAAAATTTCTTGAAAAGCTTCATGACCAGCAAACATATAATTGTAATTCAAAATGATAATCTTATGTTTGCTGGTCATGAAGCTTTTCAAGTTATTTTTAAACGAAAAATAGGAAATTTAAGGAATGCCTACAAACCAAAAGAAAATGCTGTTATTAGTGTAATACAAACCAACAATAAAATTGATAAAATACACATACTTTTTATGTTAAAATTTTTATTAGGAAAACAATTTTTATGAAATTTTTTCCCTCTCACAAAATTTCAAGCATTTAACTTCTTTGTTTGAGTTGTTGCTTGCAAGGTACAAATGTTTTTTTTTAGATTTACAGTATAAAGTTTATCATCTTAAATTTATATACATTACCTTTCTCACATTAAAAATAAATACATTTCAATATAAAATTTACAGAACCTGATACTTATGAATACAAGGAATGTAAAATAATTATTTTAAAAAAATTATACAAAGCAACTGAATCACAGAACACAAAATTGTAACAACTCATTATTCCCATCAAAATTATTAACTGAAGCCATCACCACCAATCCCAGTACACAATTAAATGAATCCTGCATTTAATTTTAATTACAGCACAATTATTCATCCTCTCTCACAGATGAGGTCAATCACCTGAAAGTAAACGGAATACATTAGAAAATTAATTCAGTTAAAAATGTATGGAAAGAAAACAAACATTTATTTTATTCTTAAATTTTAATCAAATGAAATCTTTGAGAAAGTAAAAAAAAAAAAACTACCTAAGGTGGATATTGATTTTTTTAAAAACCTGAATATAAAAATGTTCAAATGCGCTTATAAATGCAGACCTGCCAATCCTGATTTTGTTGGAATGAAACAGATTTTGTATTTCTCATTCCAAATTTCTGACGCACCTCATAAAAATACAAATTTTTCAATCGGAAAGATTTTTCACTCATTATAAAAATCTAAAGGCAACAGGAATTAAGTAATAAAAAGTTAAATACTACATGAAGTGATGCATTTCAATTATGCCACTTCCTTGTTTTTTTTTTCTATCAAAGCAAACCAGGATTTCCAAATCTTTCTTCATCCATCATCTGATCAAATTCATTCTTTTTTACAAGGTTTAAAATAATAATTCCGTTGTACTGTAATTTTCTTTTGCGCTTAAGCTTTCATTAGTTAAATAGAAAAATTTATTAAGTAAGAGATGTGCTGAAAAAGCTTTTCTAGCAACTGAGCAGTATTCAGTAGTCTCTTATTATTGCTATGTTCCAAGGCCAGCAGCAAAAACTAAATTTCAAAGAAGTAGGAACACCAACTGCTAAGCAGTATGAAATTGGTAGGTAAGTTTACATTTACTGTATAGCGAAGTTTGCATAGCTACATATAACGTGATGATGTCTTTCTCTGCGCAGCGAATGTCTGTATTTTACATCTCCTCATATGGCCAAGCCTTTTTTCGGGGCACCTCCTCTGATATGAATGCTAATATTTAATGCTAGTAGTTAATCCGAAAAAAAGTGAACCATGTCGTAGCGATGGATTAATTTAGTCTGCGTTAGTGCTAAATTAAAAAAAAAATTACAATGAAAGCTGATACCATATATAAACTGAACTATTTGCAGCCTGTGTGTACATATGTCAATAATTTCAATATTCTGTAGCATATCTGTATTTAAACATTTATTGTAATTTGTTTCTCATATTCTGTGGTGTTTTGTAGATTTTTCAAAGACAAGGAGGTAACTTCAAAATTAATATTTGTTTAGTAAGTTGTTTTTAAACCAGCGACCACCATGGTGCCACAAACCCCCTTCCAAAGGGGTTGGCAGGTCTGTATATGTTTTTTTTAAATAAAAAATTTCATTTAATCTTTCTTGAAACTACTATAATTTTGAAACAGCAAAATTGTCATAATCCAATCAGAGTTTAAAATTTAAAACTCTTACACTAGGCTCCATCATTGCAGGTTCCACACATCTATGAACTGCACTACATACAATTTCATCTAGCAGGACTTGAACTAAGCTGAAATAAAAACATTTTAAAAAGTAAATTAGCTGGTACTTATATTAGATAAACTCCACCAGATAATAACCATGGTGATTAAATTCCCATCTGATAAAGTTTCTTGACAAAATATGCACTTAAGAAACTTATTTCATGTGAACCCTAATCAGATTTTAAAGAGATAATTGGAAATCAAAATGTTGCTCACTATTATGTGATGAGAATATCATTTCAAATTTTAGGGGTTGACTCCTGGAAATTATTTATTTTGAGCACTACCTTTGTGGAATTTATCTTGCTTGCTGCTAATTGAGCTCAACATTACTACCATTCATACATACATAGAGGAACAAGTCAGCTCAAATAAAAACAGGAAAATATCAGTTTATACCAGGGAGAAATAGTTCGAAAAAATATTGCATCAGAGCCGCATTCAAATTTATTTTTTCCAGTGGTGAAGATTAATATTACACAACACTGTCACAATACTTACTTTTCATCAGATACGAATCGCCACAAATAAAGCTGAAGGTAATGTGTGTCAACTTGTATCTGCTGTAATCCATATTTGCCAAATGTTCTCAAGCGAACGCACTCCAAAAATGTCTTAAAAGAAAATTAAAGTCAAGTTAAGCCACCATGATAAAGAGCCAACATGAGACAAAAAGCATTTAGTGTAAATGTGGAACTTTTGTCATGAATAAAAAAAAATTCTAACACTATAAACCAACCTTGAGACTTATTTTAACTATCCCTGTGAGAACTGATACTTTGGAAAACTCGACAGCACTAAAAATTTCTATCTTCTCAGAAAAGAGTTTCTGAATGTTGCTCATCAAACTGTTATCAACACTGAAACAAAATTAAACAACTTTCCTTTAATTTACATAGCTTATTGCAAGTTTTAAAAAATCTCAACACTAAAAGTTTTTACATTAATATGGCTTAGAGGGAATACAAGACATGATAAGTGTGTAAAGAATCATCTTGGAACATCATTAAATTTTTTAAACCTAGGAGCATAGTTCCATTGTGGTCTCCTGTTTTGTTGTGTTGCACTAAGGGCATGTGTCCTCCTACTGGAGTCACTACTTCGTTCTTTTCTCACTCCTTCCTCATACAGTTGTCCAACCTATGAAAAATTGTTGAATAAAACACATACAAGAAATTCTCTACCTCTTATTGAACATTAATATATTTCATTTATTTAAACACATTCAATTAAAAATTAAGCGCATAAGTAAATTCTGGGAATTAAAACATAAATAACAAAGAAAGTATGTTTAAACTCTTTCAAACTCATAAAAAATGTTGCATTTGAAACATTGAGATACCAACCATAAATCAATCTCTATTTATTGTTTTGATAGAAAGATGCTATTTCTAAAAAATAATCGATAAGTTGATAAATACCTGCATGTCAATAGCTGTAATATCTTCTACAACACGTTTCATGACAGCACGAACATTTCGTGGCTCTATGGTGTTCAACCAATCTCTTGTCTCTACACTTTTTCGCAGCATCTAAACATATTAAACTTTAGTTATTTAATTAACTAACGAAATTTAATAGAAAGGCTACATATTAATATAGTAAAGGTTTGATATCTTACAATTAAAATAGTTAAATAATAATAAACCCTTTGAACCAAATTTAAGGGTCAGTTAATTAAAATCCATACCCTGTCAGACCAATTTATCCTTAGACACTCCCCTTAGTGTGAATGTTTTTTAATTAATGTTTTTTAATTTGCTGTTTTGAAGGTAGCATAGTAGAGGTTAACACTAGTGTATATAATAGGCGCTTGGATGTCAAATCAGACAACACGGAGCAAAAATTCAATGCTTTCTTTTGTTAGTTCACAAAAAATAGTAAAAAATTGAGAACCAACGGTTAACCCGTCTTTTTTTTTAACAGTTAACCGGTCCTCAAAAACGAGCGGTCGTAACAACCTTAGTTTATAGGGTTAAGAAGGACCTTGTTCAGCTGTAGACTTAACACCAGAACATTAGTAAACTAAAATAATAACAAGCTTGAAAATTCATGCCACCTGTGATATTGTTAACCCCTGAACACGAACATAATGATTCAGGAGTCTCTGTCCTGTGTCTTTAGCCATGGCAAAAAGTTCACTCATGGCTGTAACAGTTGCCTTATCTTCTACCATAAACTGCTCTTCAGCCAGTGACAGCTGTAAAATAAATCATATGTAAAAAAGAACATTTGTCTTTTTTGATTATATATAATGTATAGAAAATATAATAAATTAGTATCTATTTATAAACATTTTTTAATGTAAATTATTTAGGCTTTGAAGTATAAAATATTATTTACTACACTAATTTGAAATCAATTGCCTTATTTATAACTTTAAACTTTTTTTACATGGAAAAAAAAATATTTAAGAGCCAAAACAAAATAATTATGAATTTTTTTTTAGTAACACAACAAACTGATGGAGCATTAACTCATTTCATACTGATAAAAATAAATTTATTCTGAGAGATAGGTCAGAAAGATATTTTTTGTGTCCCTGTTACACTTTTTGTCTATATCTATCAAGTCTTTACTTGAGGTGCTAAAAATTACTATATCTGTCTTTAGTCGTTATTTTCTTCACAATGTATACTATACTCTTATTGAATTCAGTTCATTTTATGATGCATTTATCTTTAAGATTGATGAAAATATTTAAGTGATAAATATTATCTAGCAAAATCAAAAGCAGAAGGAAGTTACTTCCCCTTTGACATAAAAATTGAAGCAGTACTGGCATAGGGGATGAGTAAGAATTTTAACTAGTTTGTTGGCTAAATAGGAGAATATCATATGATTTTACCAAATAAGAAATAGTAGCATTCTCTAAATCTATGCAAAATCTAGACAATATCATCAGAAGAGCAGGTGGACTCATAGCCTTGTCTCCTGGTACTTCACAAAAGTCCTTTGGAAAAATAATGAACAGATCATGAAAGCATGTTTTTAAAAAACGTATTTATTTTTTTCAAAAAAAAAGAGCAAAACAATCAAATGAAATCAGAGAAGAACAATTTAATACAGTAAAATTTTTCTTCTTCATTTTTAAAAAATGATTTTATTATGAGTAAGATGAAAAAAATAATTTTTAAAGTAATAAATTAAAATACCTTACATAAATAAAGACAAACGAAATGACAGTATTACAACTCTATGAGCTTATATACTTTTTCTTTATCGATTTTTAAATAAAGAGCATAAATCTAAAATTGAATGAATCCCTCCATGAAAGTACTCACATTGCATACTGTGCAAACATGTTTCACAAATGCAACAACAAGACCTTCTCTTACATCCTGACTACAAAAAGGTCCTCGAAAATAGGGCTTCATAGCAAATGTTATGTCAGAAGCAATAAAGGCCTGAGGAAAGTATTCAATGATATTAATAATGTAATAAACAAAATGTTGAAATATCATGAACTAACTTTAATGTTCATCCTTTATTTTAGCAACTACAAATAGTCTGAAGAGAAATAAATTTGCGTAAAAGTATTGGTGAGTTAAAATTGTTCTTTTCACTTAAAGTGACGGTGGTATCAACTGAATTAAAACTCAGAATAAAAACTTCCAGACCTATTAGTAAACTCACAATAATACCAGTTTAACAGCTTGAATAATCAATGTTAATCCTAGTTTCAAATGACCTGATTGTAAGCAAAAGAAATTTGTTTCTATTATTTCAGCATTATACCTGCAAGTTTCCAAGAACAGATTTGATTTGTTCCACTACTGAGGTTTGCATATTGCTTAAAAGTTCTGCCAACCTTGCCCCCTGGTCTTGCTTTCCTACTAATCTAGGGGCTGCCAAGTTTTGTCTGATGTCTGTCAAACAATCTAAATAAAATGAAAACAAAAACTTTTAAATTAAGTATATAAGTATAAGGATGGAATGATATAATCAAGGTAAATACATTTAATTATGTATTCAAAAATTATACGTTGATTTTATTTTATAATATTCTGCTTATAAATGTGTTTGATTACAATATTTTTTTATTGTATATATTAAAGATTTGAAAATTGTCATGAAATTTCTTTTTTAATACTTAAGTACTTTTTTAATATTAAGATATAACTTAACAAAGTTAAGCTTTACCTGAGTTGTTTTTATTTTAAGACTAAATTAAATGCTTTCATTTTATTATGAGCAAATGAAAAAAAAATCATGTTAAGCCTGGTCCCTTTTTGGACTCAGGACGTGTTAGCGCATTTTCGTATTATGTATCAGTACTTATGTTAGATATCAGCATTATGTAGTTATCAGTAATTGTGTTTAGATTTTAGACATATTTTTATGAATTTTCTTGTGTAATGAATATACCTGAAAATTTTTTTATTTAAAAGTCATTTCTTTACATTTTAAAATTTTTTATTTTCTCTTTAATCTAACTACAAGTGGTTTGTGGTCACTGAAATAGGACTCATAAATGAAACATTCTAAATTGTAATCAGCTAATCGCCCAAATACTCCGTCAATTGTTGTTTGATAGATCGTGGTTGCCAATCTTGGTGAAAGTAGTTGAATGTTGAAGCTTGTTTCGAAAAAGTTTTCAATTTCTGCCCCTGGGCCGCTAAGATCTTGATTGAAGTCACCACAAATGATGACGTAAAACTCTCTAAACTTTTACACATATTCTAATGACGTCAACAAAAAAAAAACTAATACTTTTGCACGCTTTCGCACCACTAACCAAAAATCTCGTTAGAAATGAGATCTCAGAAAGTAAAAACTCTTCAATGCTTGAAAAACGATGTATTCGACTTCCGGCAATGGCGGCCGTTGCCTGCGCCAGTGTTATCTCTCGATTCGCAATGTTTTTTGGTAGTTTTAACGGGGTTTTTTAACGGATCGAGTAACTGAGTGTTGATGCACAAATGGCAGGTCAGGACATACAAAAAACATATATACATCATGGGTCTAGGACTTATGGTTGCTGAGATCTAGGGTGATGACAGACGGACAAAACGGGTGCAATAGCGCATTCGACTTCTCGAAAATGCGCTAAAAAACAACAAGAATCATGATTCGTGATTCATACAATTTTGGCAGCATTTAATCTGCAGCAGACTTATTGAAAAATTTTGTACCTGCAAAATGCTGCTTCAGTGATTGTAAATAATGTGCCACTCTGTCTCTTGCACCCCTCGAAACAATCTCTGTTCCAGCTCTGAGTAAAAAGTCAATAAGATATTTCACAATATTATACCTTGACTAAATGAAAACAAAACACATAATTGCATAAAGACTAAAAGCAAATTAATAACATCAGTTGATTTTTAGGATTACCTTGAAAAATCAGTGTCAGGAAGAAGTTTATTCATAGCCTGCAGTCTTCTGTGGAAACGATCTAAGGCTCTGACTAGAATTGTGTTGTCCCCTGTCTCTTTCTGTCATTTTTTACACAAATTGAAAAGATAAACTCACATTTTAAAGAAAAACAAGATTTCATCTGCCATCTTTTCACTAAAACAATTGAGCAATTATTAATTTTTTGGTGCTTAAATCCAAGTTAGTTATATTTTAAATAATTAGATATTTAATACTTTCCAGAAAAAAATATTTTAAACCTCAAGTTGAACTCTTTGACGAACAAAGTTGAAATATTGCTCCATTAGTTCATTGACAAACAACACCAGCTTTCGAAGTGCAATAGTGTCCAAAGATTCACTATAACAAACAAAAGATTTTTAAAGCAATTATAATTTTTTTACCTTCACAAACTAATGAGAAATTATATTCAATTGACCAAATAAAGAACAAAAAATTTGGTTGCAATTGAAACGTCCACAAAATACATGTAACTATAGTTTTGATATAGACTTCTCAAGGCAAATTAAACTAATAAACATTCAGATAAGCATAGGACGCAATAATCTTCTGTATAAAAGGAGAGTCTGTACAGATAAGATATTTTATTGTGACTTGAAGGACAATATTGAATGCTGGATACTAATAATTAAGAAAAATAATTATAACTAGAATCCCAATTAAACAATACATACTCTGTTTGTGGCCTGTTAAGAAACATGTCATTGTACGATGCAATGACAAGACAAATGTTGCTCAAAAATCCATTGCAACCTGAATCTACAAATTCCAGGACATCCTGAAATTAAAATAATATTTATAATCACAGTGTATGTTACAAGCACAATGTGATTGCAGTAACATATTATATAATAAAACTATAGGCAATATATACAGGCTACTAATCCAAGGGATTGACAAAACATTGATGTATGATCTTAACTCAATAAACTTACCATGCCAGCACTAATGTACGCTTGTGCTGGGCGTTCATCATGCCCAGGGTTCAACTCTCCTGAGTACAATTTAATTTGCTTATCTAATTCTCTGAGGTCTTCATCCAACTTATGCTTAGCACTGGTGGAGAAGTAACAGAAAAACGTTTGGAGGAAAGATTTAAATAATTACTATGCTTAAGCAACACTTCTAACTTCCATGACAGCCAATTTAATTAAAAAAAACTGAGGTTTAAGCAACTATTTAATATGACACTTTCACCTTTTGAATATTCAAGATTAATAAGTTTAAATGAAACATGATGTTGAAAGAAAAGGTTAACAAAGACATTACACCAGCGAGAGAGAGAGAGAAAGAGAGAGCAAGAGAATGGGTAAATGTTGAAACATCAAAACATGTAACAGATATTGCTGCTTTTATTCATTATATAACTTATGGAAACTTACTGTGATAAAAATTCATCACACAAAGACTCTGCAGGTTCCCCAAGCTGCAGTAACAAGTCTACACATTCTGTAAGTTGCTTAGCTGTAGACTTAGGAAAAATAACTTATATTTAAAATGGCCCAGGAAAAGATAACAAATTCTACTTTTATTTTCATAATTTTTTATTAAATCTATAATTATTTAGTGTTAATGCTTTAATGCCCTTGTGAGTTATTTATAAAGCATTTATATTTTAATTTACCTCTTTTTGTCGGAATTTTTCTCTTAATTTGCAGCGCAACAGCTTAATGATCGCCTCACAGTCAGTATTAATTCCTTGAAAGCTTGGCATGTGTTCATATTGGTGTAGTACTCTCTGTGCTTTTGTATAGTACCTAAAATGACAAATATTTTGTATAGATAGATACTTTCAAGTATTTAAATTAAAATATATGCACACATTTATCTACAGCCAAGAAAATTTGATAACCATACCTCACTGCCTGTACAAATGCCTCTATTTCTATGCACTTCTTCAAACGTGCTGGGAGTTCAAACAGGAATTGCAGTTTTTTAAGTAGAGAATGGACTCCTGCCAACTTGGTTATTTTCTGTCGTCTGTCCTGTAAAGTACTACTGATGTTTCCAGAGAACTCAGTAATAGCAGACATGTTACTGGCCAAATGATCCATCTCATCTTCCATTTTTCTAAAGTCATTTTTCATCTATAGGAAAGTTTAAGTATAATGGTACAGTTTAATAAATAATGTTTCAATAAGTATTTAGAAAGAACACCTAAGATAATTTTAAAAATCTAAATAAATAAAATAATTTAATATCACTTCTATACACAGTGGTATCTCAAGATATTATTTATATATGCTTCATGTTACAAAAGATCCAAGATAAGAAAGGCTACTTGGAGAATATTTTGTGGCAAGATATGACAAATATTCCAAGATATGAAGAAACGTGCAGCTGACAACAGTGGGCAACACATGACTCCATTCAACGCGCCACCAGCAGTACTTCATTTCAGAAACATTGCAAAAAGCAGGCAAAAACTGGTACCGTGGATCAATATTTTGCTAAGAGACCCTTAGTAAGCAAAGATGTTGGTGGACGTGAGGCAAAGAAAATGAAAGTTGAAACAGAATATTATAAAGCCCTTAACACAAATTTGGAAGGACAATTTTTTTTACATAAGTTTAAGTGTTATACTACATATGTTTAAAGAACAACTGTACTAAATGTAAGTGTTTATTTAGCATTAATTTATGCAAAGTTTGGACAAAACGTTTTTATTTCTTTGAGTTAAAAGTTTTGTACGTAGTGTGATAAGGTTTTTCTCATCCGTTCTCCTCACCTCACTCGAAAGGTAAGATCTCACATTTATAAAGATATTAATTTTCTATTATTTTATTCTCTTTTCAATATTTATTAGATTTATAAAGCATACTTATAAGGATTGAAGAATCTTACTTTGTTTTTCTCAGGTTTTCAATGTTATTTTCAATTTTTAGTGTTGTTTCTGAGTGGCTTGGAAGAGATTAGGCATTTTACATGTAAAACTTAGTTCAACATACAACAAATCCTAGATATGAAAGCCACTCTTGAACATATTTATTTTGTATCTCAATGTACCACGGTACATAATATTCAATAAAAAGATTTTGATCATTGAGTTTCTATCAAAGACAAGTTACACTAAAAAATACAGTGCAAAAGCGGATGTTAGCAATGTTCGCTTTAACTGCGCAGATGCCTGATCGACCCCGCACAACAATTTTACATTGTCACACAGCTAATTTTGATAGGGATGAGATAATATATGTCCTCCTGCACACAAAAAACATGAATGCTGTGCAACTTTGCACACAAGTTTGTTATTTTGCACATGGACTAACGAGTGTTAGAGGGAAGAACATTGGACAAAGCACCAAATATAACAAAGAAAAGGTCCTCTAAAAATTGTAATCTTCACTGACATTTATTTTTAGTGCCCTCCACTAAACTGATTTAATAAACTAGATGAACAAACTTGTTTCCCCATTTAAAAAACATATTTTTTTCTCACTAAGCAAGCCTTAACCCCCCCCCCCCCCTCCTTTTTCTTACTTGTACTTTACCCTGCTTTCCTGAGAAGTGAAAATGTGCGGCCTTTAACTAAGTTGCACTTCTTCGGTGAAAAGTCATGTGATGTGAACAAAGAACACAGGGCGTCAAACATGAATAATAAATTTAAAATTTTGCTAAAAAAACAACAACGTACCTTTCTAATTGTATCTGTTGCACTGATAAATTTATTGTAGTTCTCATAAACTAAAGTCTGCATATCACTGTCTAATCCACGAATGTCACGTACCATTTTCTGTTCTTCATCCATCAACTCTGTGAGAGACTTTTCCTTTAAGATAAATTTAATTAATTTCTAAATAACCTTAATATATTTTGTAATTACTTAAGTAGCTCACAGGGAAACAATTTTAAGTCAAAGTAAATAATATGAGAGTTAAATCAAAAACTGAATAATTTGACTCATTCAATCAACTTTTTGAAGTCTAAAGAAAAGAAGTACGGTAATGGAGTCTAAAAAATACTGATAATTAAAAAGCGGCAATAAATGTTTAAATATCTTAAGAGAAAGAAATCTTGTTATAGCAGATTATATTGTACAAGCAGCGAGTCAATGTTTAAGGAAAGCTTAAAGTTTGAACTATTTAAAATAAATTGCAAGTATTTTCAACCTGGATTAGTTTAGATAAATAAGTTTGTGGCTGAAAAATTGCTCCATCAATATTGCATGGATCCGTTGTGAAAGGCATGTGAGAATTCCCTTCATGTCCTTTTAAATCTGACTCTCCATTTTCTAAACCATAATAGGTCTTCAAGTCCCTACGATGGCGTCTTTCCTCATTTGTAGGATTTTCTGTAAAATTTTGTATCAGAATTTAGCATTTGTAAAATGATCTAAAAAAAAAAATGTGATAAGTCTAAGTAATTGTGAGTTTGGGTGATAAAGATTAAGCTTTACAAGTTAGAATTATAAGTGCACATTTTGTCTGCACTACATTTAAGATTCTTGTTTTAACTAGACTTTACCACATAAGAATTTTAGGCTATTTATCGTTATACCGGACAAGATGGTGGCTGATGCTAGTTAAGTCACTTTGTTTGCTACTCTGCAATTACCTCCCCTCGAGAAATTTTTGGGAATGTTCTCAGTAGTCAACCTTTACCCAAGACCCAACCATTACTGAATGATTTAAGGGTTGGTGTTCTTGCACCGATAGAAATAAGATATTAAACACAGGGATGCGGTTTAAAATTTCCTCAAATTAAGACAATTACTCTTCAAATAAAGACAATAATTTTTTTTTTTAAATGAAAGGAAGGGGGAGGGGTTAAAGTGAATTTTCCAATATAGAAGGTGTAAGGATTAGTTATAGAATTTTTATATGTGAATATAGGGTTAGGTTTAGAATTTTTAATTCTGAATTTAGTGTTAGGGTTAGTTTCAGAAATTTCAAAGTTGAAATTTCCAAAATGGAAGTTTTAAGGGTTAGGGTCAGGTTTATTTGTAGTGATTCAGACGCATGAACCATGTTTTTCTTCATTTTTCTTGCATGTCTTTTCAAAATTGGCATGTTGCTAAAATAGCCTAAAATTTAAAAATCTCCACCCCACCCCATCCCCTCTTCCCCCCNCCCCCCCCATTTTCTGTGTTTATCAAAATTGCCATGGTGCCAAAAACATGGAAATTTGAGAAAATCCATTCCCCCACCCTCAAGATTTCTATGTTCAGCACTACTTTTTCCTGGGCCCACCCAAAGTCAAGTGACATACTGACAAAAATGGCGCACAGAAATGACCTTATTTTGGGTCCATCCAGCATTATGCTAATTACTAATTAACTAAATTTTATTTAAAGTTATCAATAGAGGTAATAAAAAAAAGTATGAATTTATGAATGCTCAGGGAAACTGAGCCTACAGTCTACAGCATCAGAAGCTCATGTTGTCCTCAAACCAATGTTCCTGCGGCTGCGCAGATGTCTGACAGGCGCACACAGCAGTTATAATGAATATTGTGTAACATAACACACAAGTTTTTTTATTTTGCACATATGGTCCAACAAACCTTAAGAGGGAACATTGCCTCAGACTAAATATAAATAAATTATAATTAATAATTATAATGAATGTTAGTCATGATCTGTCTTAAGTAAGTTTGAGGATTATTAATTATTAATGAGAAGAATAAATAATAATTGTAATTATGACCAGGTGTTTCAACTTTGCATGTCACTTTCACTGCGCTGGTACTACTAATACTAATAAATGGTTAAAACGAAGTATGTCCACCGTGATGTCACGGTCATTACCGGCGGCCAGCTTTGTTGTTATGGCACATTCTTTAAAAAGCTAAAATTCTATAGTTACTCTACTATAGTCTATAGCTATACCTAACCCAAACCTTACATTTTTGAAAATCCTTTTAGAATTTTCCAGCAACCGGTAGCGTCATGATGTAACAGTCGACATAGTTCGCTTCAGCATAATAAATATGCTAACAACACTTAAACTTAATCGGCTAAAACCTATATCTCCGACCGGAGCGTCGCGTCTCTTCCCATTGCTATGAAGGATAGTTGTTATTTTAATTTTAGGGTTTGGGTTAGGTATAGCTTTAGAATTTTCGGAAAATTCACGGGGCTCGCACTATTTTTCCGGGCCGGTGACGTGCCATAGCAACAAGATGGCCGCCGATAAGGTCGGCCCGGTCGGAGATATAGGTTTTTACCACTTAAACCACTTAATCTGCTAAAGCACTAAATTGGAGAGTGGGGGGGGGGGGG
>MUZC01001072.1:286997-317474 GCA_002072015.1 Radix auricularia
CCCCCCCCCCCCAAATCATTCTCTCTCTCTTCTCCAAATTCCTTCCCTCTCTACCCTAGAACTTCTCTATACTACTCATTTCCCTTTGTTATATTTTTTCTTACCCCTCTCCACCCGCCCGCACCATTTCAACACCCGATATATCTGACCCCCAAACCTCAAGTGAAGTCTGCTGTAACACGTCCACATTTAGGTCATGAGTAATATTTTATGAACATACCTCGGCCTGTCTTAATTTCCTACATTGCTGCCTGAATAACCCCACTCTCCCCTCACATCACGCCGAGCCGAAACCACCCCACACCCCACGCATTCTTCTCAAACATGTTTAGCTGCGCGCCATACCGTGCAACATTGCGACCCGTTCATGCGTGTTTACTACCAGTCTTCAATGTTTTCATAGCCTCACATTTGGCTGAGTACCTAGTTGATAATTGCCCCCGAATGACCTATTAATGTCCAAGTTGCTCTTTAAAAAAAGGATATTTTTCATTATGCTATCAACGTTAGTTTTTAAATATTAATACTGACTCTACATTCAGACTCTGAACAAAACTGCTACACATCTCAAGTACACAGCTCTGACGACAAACAGTAGAGCATTCTAATATGTCATCATTAAATTAATATGGCGAGGTGTAAACAACTCCTAGTTTCTCTACGGGGGATAGCGACGATATGGAGCGATGTATGCATAATGATATAATTTTCGCCTAGCCAATCACTGAATGCTATTACTATTACATCCATTTGAGAACATCTGAAAACTGAAATATTTTCATGACCCTCAATGTTAATGTTCAATGTAATTATAAACCTTTCTCCAAGTCACCACCTACCCGCGTGTGAGATCTGCTGACATAGATAAATCCCGCCGAATTGATGTGGCAGCGGCGGGAAGACATGTCTGCAGCTCACGTGTTGATGATACGTGCAGACAAAATAGATCCACTAGCACGCGTTAATCTGGTTTTCCTACTAGTCTTCTCTCCACTTGTCGGCCTCTTATTGTTGATGTAATAAACACTTCCCATATAAATTATCATTAAATTCGCATATAGGAAAAAGTGATTTCTATCTTGTCTTTCTGAAGACTCTCTAACGAAATGTCTGAGACGTGTCTTGGCATCAGTCTTAATTCAGGGATAATGACACCGACACATTATAGAGCCACATTTAAAACGCACAATAAAACCGTCTGAATGTAAACAATAAATATCAATTCGGCTGTAGAAATTATTTAGTCATTAAATTGTTATTTACAAGTCTGAGTGTATACTAAAGTTAACTGTTTAAGCACATGAAAAGGAGAGATCACGACTATATGTTAAATTGTTAAATAATTATATGATCTTTGTTAAAATAATAAACCTAGAAAGACTAGAGGTTAGAAGGACAAAGAGAGAATGTGTTACAATATTTGGCTTTAAACTCTAACTTGGAAATACCATGTAACAACAACCTAATAGAAAATTCATATAAACATATAGAGATAAGAACACTTTTCTTGTTTATTTTGAATAACAACAATATAAATCCTTATTCCTGTCTTGCATTCGGGTGTGGAATGGGTCGCCTTAACAAACGCAGGAAAACCAAAGCGCTATCAACATTTAAAACTCTTATAAAATTGCATGACTAGAACTAAGTCATGGATAAGTGTAGGACGCAGTAATCTTCTGAATAGAAGGAACGTCTGTAATAAGATAATATAAGAGGCGCTCTCATTAATTATCCTAATGACACCTTTAACTTTAACTGACCTTGATGAAATAAGGAAACTTTTCTTAGATTCGTATGTGTGTTTATCTGATTACCTTCTGGGTTTATATGATGATAATCTGTTTAGCTTGGGATTCTATGATAATTCTTATCTTTGACATTTCTTGGTTCAAGGATTTCCTGCTCACATGTGAAGAAAGAAACATGCGAATATAAAAATTTAGATGCTTCTGTTTCTGTCCAGTGAGATCGCGTAAAGCTCTAGCATAAAAACTTTAAGGAAGAAAAACCAGGCGGCAGGTTGAAACACAAAGACAAGTAAAGGCGGCAGCGCTCGAAATGTAGGCATAAAACAAAAACAGAAAACAACTGACGTGTAACTATGATTTCAGTAAACAGATATGAACGTCTGCATTTAATAATATATTGTTTGCCAACAGATATGAACGTCTGCCAATAATAATATATTGTTTGCCAACAGATATGAACGTCTGCCAATAATAATATATTGTTTGCCAACAGATATGAACGTCTGCCAATAATAATATATTGTTTGCCAACAGATATGAACGTATTCCATTTCCAACAAACAGATGTGAACCTATACCATCAAACAAATGTAAACCTATACCATCAAACAAATGTAAACCTATACCATCAAACAAATGTGAACCTATAGCATCAAACAGATGTGAACCTATACCATCAAACAAATGTAAACCTATACCATCAAACAAATGTAAACCTATACCATCAAACAAATGTGAACCTATACCATCAAACGGTTGTGAACCTATACCATCAAACAGATCTGAACCTAAACCATCAAACAAATATGAACCTATACCATCAAAGAGATGTGAACCTATACCATCAAACAGATTTCAACCTATACCATCAAACAAATGTAAACCTATACCATCAAACAAATGTAAACCTATACCATCAAACAAATGTGAACCTATACCATCAAACAGATGTGAACCTATACCATCAAACGGATGTGAACCTATACCATCAAACAGATCTGAACCTATGCCATCAAACAGATCTGAGCCTATGCCATCAAACAGATCTGAACCTATGCCATCAAACAGATCTGAACCTATGCCATCAAACAGATCTGAACCTATGCCATCAAACAGATCTGAACCTAAACCACCAAATAAATGTGAACCTATACCATCAAACAGATCTGAACCTAAACCACCAAACAAATGTGAACATATACCATCAAACAGATCTGAACCTATGCCATCAAACAGATCTGAACCTAAACCACCAAACAAATGTGAACCTATACCATCAAACAGATCTGAACCTATACCATCAAACAGATGTGAACCTATACCATCAAACAGATCTGAACCTATACCATCAAACATATCTGAACCTATACCATCAAACAGATCTGAACCTATACCATCAAACAGATGTGAACCTATACCATCAAACAGATTTGAACCTATACCATCAAACAGATGTGAACCTATACCATCAAACAGATTTGAACCTATACCATTAAACAGATGTGAACCTATACCATCAAACAGATTTGAACCTATACCATCAAACAGATGTGAACCTATACCATCAAACAGATGTGAACCTATACCATCAAACAGTTGTGAACCTATACCATCAAACGGTTGTGAACCTATACCATCAAACAGATGTGAACCTATACCATCAATCAGTTGTGAACCTATACCATCAAACAGATGTGAACCTATACCATCAAACAGATGTGAACCTATACCATCAAACATATGTGAACCTATACCATCAAACAGATGTGAACCTATACCATCAAACAGTTGTGAACCTATACCATCAAAAAGTTGTGAACCTATACCATCAAAGAGATGTGAACCTATACCATCAAAAAGTTGTGAACCTATACCATCAAACAAATGTGAAGCTATACCATCAAACAAATTTGTAGCTATACCACCAAATAGATCAGAACCTATACCATCAAACAGATCTGAACCTATACCATCAAAGAGATTTGACCCTATACTATCAAACAGATTTCAACCTATACCATCAAACAGATGTGAACCTATAACATCAAGCAGATCTGAACCTAAACCATCAAACTTATGTGAAACTATTCCATCAAACATTTTTCATCCTATACCATCAAATAGATGTGAACCTATAACATCAAACAGATCTGAACCTATACCATCAAGCGCATGAGAACATACGCCAATAATCAGATATGAACTGTTGCGAACAATCATATTTGAAGTTATGCCATTAAATAGAAGCGAACCAATGTCAATAAAGCTTTAATGACATGCCAACGGCAGTCAAACTGTGGCTCGCGAGCCTCATGCGACTCTTCTGTGTTCACATTGCAGCTGGGGTCCAATTTATGAAAGCTATGTTGCAAGGATTACTGGAAGATCTCCAAGCCAGGTTTAATGACCCTTAGTGCTTCCGTGGGTGATGGCTCTCGAGCATCAAACATGGTCACGTGATATAAAGACAGCTGTGTCGTCTGTTGTACATTTTAAAAATATCAAAGATTAGAAATAAAAAGAACTAAGGATTTTGGGGATTGGTGTTTTACTCGTTCATTTCTACTACAATAAAAAAAATGTACAGCGATTAAATTGTAGTGACGAGCAGCTTTGATAAATCCAAACTTTGTAATCCTATAATTACTTTTAATACATTAAGTGGACTGCTACTCTATAATCCTGCCACTAGCAGTATGCCCTTAATTAATAGTAGAAGGAGTTGTTTGTATAAGTAAACACGCATCAAAAGACTCCCATTATAGAGGGAAGAGTCTTCAAATCTACTGAACGATTTTCAAAAGAACTTTTCCCCAGGAGCTCGGTTTTTGTTGATCTGTTATTGAACTTCACCTGGGTGGTCCTGGTGCTAGTAAGACGTTGAGCTACATTCCTTGCTCGGGTCAGTTACATTGACAGCTCGGTGCAAAGTGAAAGTTAAGTTGTGGAACAGGTATGAGATCACAGGTGTGGGCATATAAACAACCATTGATTTGTTTAATAGATTAGACCCGGTCTTCAGCAGGTTCTGTACCAGTGATGTCGAACCGTTTTAGGTCCGTGTGCCCAAAATTCAATTGAAACCTACTTATTTATAGCAAAGTGCCAACACGAAGTGCTAGTAAAGTGTTTTGATTAAAAGGAAATACTATTTTAGTTGCGTGTCGGCTGATGAGGCTCTGCGTGCCGTCTGTAGCACGCGTGGCATAGGTTCGCCATCACTGTTCTAGGCCATTAATTCATTAAGATGAAGCTAGATTATAGTTAAAATATAGCAGCAGACCACTAACTTATCCCTAAACAAAAATTTCCTCTAACCGAAAGGCAAATAAAGATTGAGCGGAAAATCATTTAAAATATCCATCAAATAAGAATTTGCGGAATTAAGACTTCCAGTCATTTGAGCCAACTGGCAAGTGGTTTAAAATTCCAGAAACACATAGCTTGGTTTTTTATTCTTCTGTTACATAAAATCTTAATGGGCGCTAGTCCCGTGTTTGAAGTTTAAGCCTCCTCTACCAGTATTCTGGCTGAACTAGAAATAAGGCTCGAAACCAGTCACAATTAGTATGTGTGTGTGGGGGGGGTGAAACTAATATATTTTACATGTTTATAAAATGTGTGTTTACAATATGTTAGGCTCATCCGAATTATTATTTTTTCAGATGAAGCACTTTCCTAAAACAAAATGAAAAATTGCGTCTCATCTCGAAATTTATTTTAAAAATCGAGAATACCTATTATTTCATGGTGCCAGAAGAGTGTAGTCTACCGAATGTAAGTCTAAATTTTAAGACACGTTTAGTTTTAAAACAATTTAATTCCATTTAAATAAAAGTTCTACAAAAAATTATATACTTAAATGTTTCCTTTAAGCTGCGCGGGTGCGTGGCCGCGAAGATCTCTGACCAAAACCGCGCAGCAGTTAAGAGAAACCACGCAGCAATTTTTTTAAGAATTATTGAAAAAAATGGATGCTGTGTAACTTTGCACACGAGTTGTTGTTGTTGTTTTTTCACTTTGCATGCGGACCAATGAACCTTGTAAGGAACATTGCTGTACACTGTACATTTAAATCTGTTATCAACAGCGAAATGTTGTTCCTTTTGCTCCGATTGAACATTACTTAATGATCTGTGTATAACAACATGGTCATAGAAAGGTTAAACGAGCACTTAGGCAGAGACTAGTGGATCAGACCACTACCAGTAACAAATAAGTGGCACAGTTAACGTTGGAGAAATTCCCATACATCAGGTGCGTGTTTTGGCGTAAGAAAATTGTTTTTGGCTTTTAAGTATTTAAACTATTGTGCGTGTGCTTCAATGTTAAATGCTGCGTTAAGAAATGTAACCGACGCCGCGCTGCAGTTTAGAATTATCATGCAGCAAACTTTGAACAAATATTTGACCAAAAAAATGTATGCTTTGCAACTTTGCAGACGATTCAATTTTTTTTATTTTTTTTTACTACGCATACAGACCCACGAACTTTGGGGAGAACATTAAAGCTGCACATATTATTTCCTTGTTTTAAGTTCTAAAGTTTTTGTGAATATTTTGTTCCAATGGCTATTGTTGTTATAATTGTATGGTGTTACTTTATATATGTACCTATATCTATCTATACGTGTGTATTGAATTGCGCCGATAGCTTTCATGCTATTGTTGAATGGAATGTTGTTACAAAATATTCCATAAATGTTATACTACGGCTTCTGATAGAAATATCAAACGTGTGGCTCAGGCTCAGTGGCATGTGAACAACTTATCATGGATCAAGTATGTGATTCAATATTTGAGGGGATCTCTCGCATATAAGTATTTACAGGTATTGCCAGCAGTCGTCGGTTATGCCCCTTGACACGCTATCAAAGTTTCAACCTATCTTCTAAGTATTTCATTCTACCCGGCCGAATGATCGCCCTCTTTTATTTTTATCTGAGTTAAACGCACGTCAGCTCCCTTCAACCGTCAGATCTCTGAGTATCGTCTGCTGGCGAGGCAAACAGCCGGTAGATCTATCAGTGCCAGGAGTTACCGCCCCTCACCCGCAGCGTTTCCTTAGATAGTTAACATGACGTCTGTGTGGGAAAGAATGAAGGTTTTAAGAAGTTTTATTTTTCCAACTTAAAAGTGAGAGAACTTAAGCTTTCCAGGTTTTTAAAGTTTGATTATTTTTTAACGTAAGCCAAGTTTGAAAAACAAATATTTTTATATCGCTGTGACGGACTTTTTGCGATGAAGTTTTAAGAAATGCTTACAATTTATGTTTTAAAAATTTAACGTAGATACAGCATTGATTCAACAAAGAAAACTATAGATAGGCTATATCTTAATTACAACATTGATAAAGCCTTGATAAATCATAGATACAAAGTAGATACAACATTAATGCAGCATAAATACGATATTGCATCAACATAGTTACAACGCTAAGAAGGGGCAGGGATACGTACGTCCCCGGGAGCCTAGGTACAGGGGTGCTAAATTTGGGCTTATGCCGTTACCTGATAATAAGTCATATTTAGCCTTGTCACATTAAATATCTGCTATATAAAAGCCTGGTAACGCTATGGGACATAATCAAGATAGAGCCTAACCCACAGCAAGGTCAACTTTTCAAGGATGATCGTTACTCTGCTCGAAATGTTGTATATAGAGAAATATTATGAAAAATAAATAATTCTAATGAACTGAATTTTAATTATTCATTCTTTTTATTCACCTCATTCACAAACCAATTTTTGGTTGTCGGACACACTGATTCAAACGCATGTCATAACATTCAGGTAAGTTACTTAGGCTTTTGAAGAAGTTGGCGCCGTGGGCCCCCTAGAACAACCTAGTATATGTATTGTGTAGATCATTAAGATTTGACTGAATTACGTCTTTGTGTTATTAAAATGTTTCTATGTTTTTATGAACTTAACTTTTTTTCTATATTTCGACTGTTCACATTATACATATATTTGCAAAAGCATTTTTTCAATGTACTGTTCGCTTGTATCTAGGTATGTAGCTGGCTCAAATAGTTCCAACGGAGAATAAATTTCTCTTATATATGCATCCAAAAAGTCAACACAATGATAGGATGAGCCGCCCAGATAATGCTATCAGCTTTCATTGAGGAGACGCGATCCTCCTGATTAATGGTGGCCCAAATCTTTCCTTGGTTGTCACTGGTGATTGGCTGAAATTGAACTGTCGTTGCTGATTAATGATCTGTTGTGCCCCTGTAAGACACCCGGGGACTCTCACGGTGTCAAACAGTGGCATCCTGTCGGGAGGGGAGGCAAGGTAGTGAAAACAAAACTATTGGATCTTAAATTAGAGTTTATTTTGCTGAAGCTTCTAGTCAATTGTGCTAGCTAAAGCACTTAAAAATAATTCAATGATTACATTTTGTTCAACAAAAAACATAATAATGACAATGTTCATATCTCATAAATTCTGACCAAAAGTTGGGGTTCTAAATTGATAATTGTAACCCAATGAAAGATGTACTAGATATCGTCTTACCATCACCAACAATTGGCCAACAATCTCACTGATGGGATGAAGATCGGCTTGTAGTGTTGATGGAATCGACCCTGCCCTGCGTCCAGTTAATTGAATTATTTGGCATTAGTTGCCAGACGTGGAAGGGGAGATCACCCGCAATGTGTTTACACCAATTACCTCCCCACATCGAATTGTGTGTTGTTGCTCTTGTAGCCGTGAAATTTCCTCCCCGAGCACATCCATCTAACTACCCCATCCCCCCAACCTCACCGCCTACACCCACACAATAAGACTAATATTAGATTCTGAATTGAGGCCATAACAATGACAATAATGTTGCCGAACGCATACATATTATACATAGAGCTGCGGAAATTAACTATTAATTTACCGATTTATCGTTACAATTTTTATCTATTAAATATTTGTTAAAATAATATTAATCGATACAAATTCGATGAAAATTTAAGAAAATATTTTAAATATTTTTTGTTCAATTTATTTTTTTAAAATAATTAATTAACAATAAAATAACCCAGATCGCAGAGATCTGTATCGCTCAGGAATATAGTACAACAGTCCATAGCAACGTTAAAAGTTCAAAATATCACTTTTCTATATTTTTTAAGACAGGGGAAATAGCTCAATAAAACAAAACAAAAAGTCAACTACCAGTTTTTGTTACTTCCTTTGATACATCTCACATGCAATCAAAAAAGATTTATGCTGGTTGCACGATCGTGCTTCGCCTCAGTTGTAACGACGATAGTAATATACTGTCTTGGGTTCTCATCTTTACGTTAAAACTTTGGAGAGGGCGAAGCATTTTTCATTTAGCTGTGTGATCATGAATAGGAGACAGTGAGATAGCAACCCTCTTCTTCACGACAGAACAACAAGGTGTAATCGAGATAGTAGACATCTTGTTCACGGCAGAACAACAAGGTGTAATCGAGATAGTAAACATCTTCTTCACGACAGAACAACAAGGTGTAGTCGAAGTAGCAACCATCAAAACAACGGAGGCTATTGAATATATTTTAAGCATGATCAACTCTTCTCATACTCATCGTTATAGAATTTTAGCTGTAAAAACGCATGCTTGCTTTTGTAAGCTTTTCCCTAATCACACAAGTCAGTTCACATTAAAGGTAAAGTGGTCTTTATGTCATAAGTGTTGCTAGTATATATTGCACCCCTGGCCAAATTATAAAACATTGTCCCTTCCCCTAGTTTTTAAATGTATATATNATATATATATATATATATATATATATATATATAACAGTTTAGTGATCGAATGTAACGCTGTTAGTCTCATTTCGGCGCCCCTGCATCTTAGAGCCTGTAGACATATGTACCCCTTCCACCTCTCGCTACGACTCTGCCTTATTATCAACATATTTCCTTTTCATATGCAGTTAAAAGCAAACCACAATTTACAATGGCTTTAAATAATGGAGATAGTCATTCGTTACATTTCTTTAAGCCGCGTGAAATTACTTCCATTCGTTAAAGTAAGGGTGAGCACCTATGGCGGATTAAGGGGAGGGGGGCTTAGAGGGCTAAAGCCTTGGGCCCCCGACGGTTTGAGGACCCCCAAAATTTTTATATTTTATAATAAAAGTGTAAAAATGTTTGCACGAAACCTTGAAAATATAATAAATTAAATACATTTATAAATATTATCTATACAATACAACAGATCGCGATTCAGTCTTAATAATCGAAAAAACTTGATTTAATTGGCTCACTTAGAGAACATAGTATAAAATATAGTTTATATTTTTAAAATTTTTCATTCTAGACAAACTCCGCTGGCCGTGTGGAGAGAGCACAGTCTCGTGATGCAAGCGGTATCGGGTTCGATTCCCAATAGTGGAAAATTAAATTTTTCTTTTCACTCTCAATTGTAACACTTCAATCAGTTATTTTTTCGTGTTCGTTTTTTTAAAAATTTCATTATTAATATTTAGTTACAGTCATATAATAACTGTTAACAATGATTTTATTTTAATGGACGCTGACCGGATAGGACCCCCATTTGATTGCAGCCCGGGGCCCCGTGCAGTCTTAATCCGCCCCTGGTGAGCACACTTTGATTTGTTTGTATGTTGTAATCTGAAGGTCTTTCAAATGATTTTTGTAAGTTTTGTCATCGGATTGCACATTAATTATTGGGAGTTAGGACTTACAAGCACGATTATGCTGTAGAATCCTTGGCTTAAAGTGTTATAGCAGTGCTTATTATACTTTCTTGTATGGCGGACCTGTATGGATTTTTTCATTGCTCCAGGGACCTGTGCACTATTTTACCTATACTGACGTGATAGCGAAATATAATTTATTTTATTTTAATTGTTTCGGTTTATGAATTATTTCCGATAAAATCGGCATGTTCTTCAGGGTAGGGGTTGATTGTTTCAAATTAGAATATCATAATTAGATTTTTCTGCCCTTTCTTGAAGTTTCTTGATTTCTTGATAACTTCTGCGGATCGGAGGTGGATGACCGAAGGACTGGCACCGGTCCACGGACCACCGCTTAGAGAAGCACTAATTTATAGAACAATACCGGGTGCTGAGCTTCTTCTTTTTTCTCAACCAATCAGTACAAGGTCCTTCATCTCGACTCTCAGCGGAAAGTTTCTCAATGAAAATCATATAACAACACAGGATTAGATTTTCGTTACTTTTCTGCTTAATGGTTTCCGTTTTACAAAGAAAAATCCTTACAAATTAATATTACACCAAGTGTAAGCCTTGCCATCATATTCCTTTAACTATAATGTAAGTTAATGTAAGAACATATGTATATATGTAATTTAGTATTTATGTGTGTGTGTATATATATATACTAAGGAGTGAGATGCGGCACTAAATATCATTTTGAAAAGTTGAGAAAAATAATTTGCCTCAAACCAAATTTTACAACAACAACAAAATTACACTGTATTGGATTTTAATTTAAAATATGTTGAAGTAAAATGTTAAAACAATAATAATAATAAGTAAGTCTTTTACAAAAATATTAAATTGAATGCATGAAGCAATTAACTTTTGGTAACCTTTATGTCGCTTTTAGCTGAGTATAAATCTTATATATGTTGTAAAATAATTATAAATATATATATTACATATATATATATATATTATATAATTTACACTAAACTTACTTTAATATGCCAATTTAATGACAATGATATTTAAATTATTTATTATTAAGAGTTTTATTTATTTGAAAACATTTAGTCTATATTCAGTAAATAGTAAAGTTTAAATAAAGAATAGGACTGCTGCAAATATTTAGGAAATTATAAAACTATAAAACTACCAACTAGACTTAACTTTAATATTAAGTTTGGTTTAGAATAAGACATTCACAGCTCACAGGGTCGTATAAGGGAAGAATCCAAGATTTACATCTACTCAAATAAGTGAGAGTAACCGGAAGACGTGTGTGACGTATTTGATCACTTCTTCTTCTTCTGCGTTCTCAAAGTCGTTTTGAATGAGGATTTAGATCATAAGCCCCATATCCGTGATGTATTGTGCTGTGGCTGTCAATTGGATTTGATCACTAAAAGATATTATTTTTAGAAAACTGTGACGTAAAATAGGCGTATTTTGTCAATTTCTCGCAAACCATAACAATAATAACATCACAACTATCGGGTTGACACAAACGCCGAACGGTAGCTAATAATATTTAGAACAACGTTCGACTCCCGTAATTTTAGCAGCAATTTGTAGATAGCAATTATTGTTTTGTTTAGTTTCAAAATTTTTTATTTGAAATGCCTTTTAATGTAATCTAGACTGATAGTTAATGGGGTTTTCCCGCTTTGTCAACGCTTATGTTAGATTGTTGCGTGGTGCGCATTACATTGACACATTCTTAATGTGATGCAGCGTGAGAAATACGACGAAATATTGTATTTAGTTTCAGAATTACTTATTTCAATCGACTTTTAATGTAATATAGAATGATTTCCCTTAAATAAAAAAAAGGAAATCCTTTGTTGGAAATAGCGTTTAAATACTAATTCGAGTTTTTATTACTTTTTTTTTCTTTATTAACTTCCAAAGACTTTATGTTTAAATAAATTTGAATCTTTTTTCAGAACAAATTTAAAAAAAAAACTATTTAATTTTTTAAAAACATTTTTAAAATTTACAAATATTGCCACAAAAAGTAGACGAAGACAACTAAAAAAGATACGGTTAGTTAAGGCTCAAAGTTAATTTCATGTCCTCACTTTGCGTGTGAACAACAACAAGTCAGTCATTAAGTCGGACTTCATTTCCTCTAAGGTGAACTCGTTGTCGTCCAAAGATCAATACACGTCACTTCCTTCGACAGCAGACGTGAACTTGAGGTGGGGGCAGTGGTGAGCAATATTGGATTTAATGGTTCCTGATTTATAACAAAACACTGATTCCCTTAATCGGAATATAGCATTACTTTAAAGTACAGTAGTTCTAATTCAAACAATGTAACACTATAGTAAGTAAAGGAGGTTGTAACTTTCCCCTGCCAATACCACACAGATTGTCGGTCTGTACAGCTCATATGAACCCGTGTGAGAACCGCTGAGCAAGCGTGTTCATTAATCTAATCACGTCTTGATTGTCTTTTGTCGGCATTGGTCGCTCTCATTTCCTGGACATTTATTCTTTCTTTGTGTATGTTGGACAGAATATCGGCCTTTTATTTGCTAACTTCGAGCGTTATAGTTTGGCTTTATAATCACATTTCGCTGTTGGCTTGGTAGTTGTGGGGTGGGGGTGACTTCTATGTTGAGATATCATCCTGATGGCAGTACCCCCACCCTCTACTGTAAACTGTGATATCAAGTCATGTGATCCTTGGAGTCAATCTGCCGTTCTGGTGTATGTCATAGTTTTGGTTCTGACATTCTGGTGTATGTCATAGTTTTGGTTCTGACATTCTGGTGTATGTCATAGTTTTGGTTCTGACCAGCTAAAGAGAATTGTACCCACAGTTCATGTATGTTGTGACGTAGAATAAAATAATAGTGATTTAGTTAAAGATGAATGCAGTAGTTGAAAGAATTGGTTTTACTCAAGGGAGGATTCACGTGAAGTGATATGAATTCCTTGAGGTCAGAAAAACAGTTTTTAAAAAAAATGTTTTTAAATTTATCAAACTTTTCTTATTGATTACAAACAACGTCTCGTCTAGAGAACTCACAGTCCACAAACAACCCCCCCCCCCCCCTCCCACACGAATCTAAATTCAGAGCCAACATCTTTTCAAGAAAGAAAAATCCCCCCTTCCACTTTAACTTTCGCACACTCTTTAAGCTGAGTCTAACAACTATAATTCTTGCTGTGGTCGCAGCATTATGAAGGTTTTGGTACCTTCCATTGTTACGCTATTTTTCTTTTGATTCCATCAACCTAGATACTTGGGTAATTACTACTCGTTCCATACATGACTTTTTACGTCTAACCATTGGGAAGAATGCCTGCAATAGAAAATAAAGAGAAGATAACTCTTGTGCACGCAACACCCGGACCTTGACTCGCACACACAGAGTTATTTCTCCAAACACTGGGGCCGAGAGTTTTTGTTTTTTTAATGCGCTAATAATCTCATCAAAGCCTTTAAACCAATCGATAGCTGCCACACAAATATCCGCCAACAAATGTTCATGGCCCTGGGGCAAGGCCCTCCTCACGGACACGCCTCGGCTGAGAATCGTATCATGTTTTATTGTCTCATCTCTGTCTTCTGATCGCCTCCCTGTCCGTGGTGAAATGGCGAGATGAATATTATCCTCTCTCTCTCTCTCTCTTTTTTTTTAATGCGAGTAGTCTTCCTCGGAGTGTTGAACAACGGAGTGATTCCCCTTGCATTGGTGGGCCTTGTTAAAACTGTGATAGAAAAACGGTGGTACCTCGGGTTACCAACCCCTCAGGTCAATAACAATTCTGGTTACGAAAAAATTACAACTTTGTTGTCTCGGGTAAAAAAAAGTGCGCCTCTGTATAAACCAAAATGCGAGAGAAAGAGTGAATTATTGATAAAGATAGAGAGTGAGCAGAGGGAGCAAAGTTCAACAATTAAGACTAAAGATCGCGTACGGTGCAAATGAAGGCCACACAATACTAAACTTGCAGGCGCTAGTATAGTAAACTAGTTTTTCAAACATTCGCAGCCTCGCAAACACTGGCCTTAAAACACAACAGTAAAAGATTTCTCAGCCGTGGGCATCGTTATTTTCCTTGTTTAATACAGCAATTATGAGTTCCAAGGATGGTAGTTGTGCTGCCGGGAAGCAAAGACGAATGACAGTAGAGGTAAAGAAAATAACTACGAAAGTAGATGTAAAGAAAATAACTATGAAAGTAGAGGTAAAGAAAATAACTATGAAAGTAGAGGTAAAGAAAATAACTATGAAAGATGAAATGGGCGTTTGCGTGAGTGACATCGGTAAAGAGTAAAGCATGATTTAGAATAACAAAGAAAATGAAAAATTACACTTGTTACTTTAATTTTTATATTCGTTTTGATTCGTTTATCTTTATTTCATACACAAATACCGGTAATTCTTTGCGTTTTGACTGGTAAGCGACCGGGTGTTAATTTTTTAAAATGTAATTTACTTACTTTAAAAAAAAAAAAAAATAAAAAAAAAAATAAAACTAACGCTTGCTTTATCAAAAAACGAACTGGTTCGGTTTCATTTATTTCAATATTTCGGGTTACGAAAGTTTCGGGTTGCGAACCGAATTCTGGAACTAATTAAACTTGTAACCCGCGGTAACACTAGTTATTCAAACCCCCCCCCCCAAACCGCATCGTTTTTGTCAGCTTCAATAGATGATATTTGTTAATTGTACCACCGGAACGGTATAAAACTGTATACTAACATTAACATAGCATGAACAAAGAAATCACCAGGAAATCATTTAGATACCTCCTCACAAAGTTGAAGATCCATTCATTCCCAAGATGGTCACGATACATAAGTTTTCATTTTAGAATTTTAAGTAAGGAAAATGGAATCCTCTTAGATGACCTCAGCACCCATAAGTCCATCAAAGGCTTTGAGTCAGGGGATTTAGGAAGACAGAGAGCCCCTGATGAGTAAAATATCGCTGCGTGACAAAACCACTGTTGAGATGGTGATTTTAGTCAACGCCCTTTTTGCACGTGTTCTATTAGCAACAAAACAGGAACAGCTATTGGGACAAGTATTAGTTGCACTCAGCACAAATGGTGTTAATTGATTGTGTATACACTCTATACATATTTTTTTAAAATTATTAAGTGGAACATGCAGTTAGTACAAAATTGAAATAATAATGATAATGTGAAACTTTATATAGCTCGGTAGATATACAGGTATTTCTTATATACATATATTGGATATACACCTGTTCCTAATGTATTCGTATTAGATATACAGGTGTTCCTAATATAAATGACTTAGATATACACCTGTTCCTAATGTACTTGTATTAGATATACAGGTGTTCCTAATTTAAATGATTTAGATATACACCTGTTCCTAATGTACTTGTATTAGATATACAGGTGTTCCTAATATAAATGATTTAGATATACACCTGTTCCTAATATACACATCTTCTTAATATGCATCCATAAGACATACGCTTGATCCTAATATACATATTTTAGATATACACCAACTCCTAATAAATACATATTCTTAATATACATACATTAGATATGGGGCCGTCCATAAATTACGTCACGCTCCAGAGGGGGGGGGTGTAAGACAGTGTGACAGTTTGTGACAGGGGGGAGTGGGGGTGTCCGGCCATGTGTGACGTCACGATGTTTGATGTTAAATTTTGATTATTTTGTTAATAAAAAAATATTTTTGTACGAAAGTGTGACATATTTTAGGGAGGGAGTCCGAGATTTGTGACAATTTGCGACAGGGGGAGGGGGTTAAAAATTGTCAAAAATAGCGTGACACATGTTCCTAATATACATACATTAGATATACACTTGTTCTTTATATACATACATTAGATATACACTTGTTCCTAATATACATGTATTATATATACACGTGTTCCTAATACACATGTTCCTCTCATTCACTGACTCCTCGAAGCCTACCAAGAGACTTTAGGGTCTGTGGAACATCAGCCCAGGAACCTCTGTAACGTGTATTTATCTTGGACGAGTTACGTCACACCACCTAAGAAAGCAATCTATCATACAGCGCATGTCATGTAAACTTCCCACCTAAGAAAGCAATCTATCATACAGCGCATGTCATGTAAACTTCCCACCTAAGAAAGCAATCTATCATACAGCGTATGTCATGTAAACTTCCCACCTAAGAAAGCAATCTATCATACAGTGCATGTCATGTAAACTTCCCACCTAAGAAAGCAATCTATCATACAGCGCATGTCATGTAAACTTCCCCTAAGAAAGCAATCTATCATACAGCGCATGTCATGTAAACTTCCCCTAAGAAAGCAATCTATCATACAGTGCATGTCATGTAAACTTCCCACCTAAGAAAGCAATCTATCATACAGTGCATGTCATGTAAACTTCCCACCTAAGAAAGCAATCTATCATACAGTACATGTCATGTAAACTTCCCACCTAAGAAAGCAATCTATCATACAGAGCATGTCATGTAAACTTCCCACCTAAGAAAGCAATCTATCATACAGAGCATGTCATGTAAACTTCCCCTAAGAAAGCAATCTATCATACAGAGCATGTCATGTAAACTTCCCCTAAGAAAGCAATCTATCATACAGAGCATGTCATGTATATTTCCCCAGCACGGTGTCCTGTGTGACTCCCGTAGGTTCATTGTCACGCCATAAAACATGACTCCTATGTCGCACCGAATGGTCGGATCAATACCAATGTAGGAGCTCATCGCCATGGGACCTCGCCATGCCCAGACGTTACTGCATGACTGGTCGGACTTAGTACAGCGGTGATGAAAGATTGATTTCACAGTCCTGTTTCTCTTGGTTAGTGACGACTATTGAGAATATCTACAGTAGGTGTCTTCAAACTACGGCCCGTGGGCCTGATCTGGACTTCATGGGTCCTTAATTGGACCCATAATAGTACCAAGATATGAACGGAAAATGAGAAACCGATAATGATGATCTCATCAAGGGTCTTTGTTAATTACTATAAAATGTATGTTTTGATTCGCTTTTTATTCAACATATGAAATAAGATATTTTAAAAGTTGGTTTGAATTTAAATGAGATGTATGCTGTGCAGTAATAAGAATTCTTTCGTATTATTTTCCAAAATAAAGTCCTGGCCCCAAGAGTCTGAAGCCCTGATCGAGCCGCTTGTTTACAAAGTTTGAGAACCACTGCTCTACGGTGTCAATTTACAGTGTGTTAAGATGGCGGATGATCCAATGGGTGGACGTCAGATGTGGCAGTGAAACTTGTAGACATCTTGTAATCAATCTTGCACGTCATTAATTGATATCGTTATGATAAGTTGTTGTGTACCCCACGTCATTAATTGATGATAAGTTGTGTATTTCACGTCATTAACTGATATCGTTATGATAAATTGTTGTGTAGCCTATCTGACGTCATCAATTGATATCGTTATGATAAGTTGTTTTGTATCTCACGTCATTAATTGAAAGCGTTATAAGTTATGTATTTAAAGTTTCTAGATGTTGGCTGACTGCAAAGTTTTGTTAAAGAAACATTTCCTCGATGTATATTAAAAATAATTGATTTGCTCTCTCTTAAATTAAACCAAATGTGAACGAATGAAGTTGAGATTTTGTACCACTTGTTATCAATCATCAAGTGTGTGTTATTGTGGTGATAATTTCAAATATTAGACATGCGAATAAATTGAAAGTTAAAATATATATTCAGTATCTAAAGACTTTTGAAGTGCATATGTGTCTGTGGAAGATTGGGTGGGGGTATTCTCAGACCAATTTGGATATGTGGGTAATTCGAAGAGTGGGGGAAGGGTAGGCACAAATTTAAACCTATATATATGTGAATATAGGGGGTCGAAAAACTACGGCCAGCGGACCCCTTTCGGTCATCCTCTACAATTTAAGTGGCCCGCATGCAAAGTTAACTTTTTAATAATGTTTTTAACAATACGGGCGTCGCATATATAACATAAAATAAAAACGGGACATTGTGAACAAACTCCTCCACATGTAGTTCAGATATAACGTTACATGATATGAATATTGAAAACAAATCCCCCCCCCCCCCGTTATTGTGAGAAGCTTCTAACAACCTCCCCTACCCTGAATGAAAATCAGCAACCGTATATGAAACATAATTTTTTAATGATTTATATCCAATACCCGTGGCTTTAAAAGAAAAGTTTGTGTAGTAGAAATAGCCATAAAATCAAGTAAGAAAAGATTGATCGTTTTCTTTGAGAAAATGTATGCAAATTCCATAAAACTAAAATTTTTACCAACTAAGAATTAGCTGCAAAAAACAGAAATTCTCCACCATACATATTATTATTTGAGGTGGGTCTGCTGGGGGGGGGGGGGTATTTGTATTTACGGGTGTTTTTTTTTTTAAAGAGCTAATTTACCTCAGTTTATCACGGATAAAAGCAAGGTGGTTCGTGTTTTAACACAGATTTCTTTGAAGACAAAGACACATTTACACTTGAATCTCGTTCGATGAGTTCATCTCTTCAGTTCTTCTACCTTCCAGGCACGCTTGTTGTTCGACGGAATATTACCCAAAAGTTGATAAAAGTCAAAATAATTAGATATTTCAATCATTTTAATTATTTATTTTTGTTTTGTTTTCTTATTTTAAATCAAGTATTTATAAATTGTGTTCAGTATCAGAAAGAAGGATCTTACATTTCCCCCTCCAGACAGTTGCCAGCTTGGCCTGTTCCTAAACCTAAGACCTCCAGACAGTTGCCGGCTTGGCATGTTCCTAAACCTAAGACCTCCAGACAGTTGCCAGCTTGGCATGTTACTGAACCTAAGGCCTCCAGACAGTTGCCAGCTTGGCATGTTCCTAAACATAAAGGCCTCCAGACAGTTGCCAGCTTGGCCTGTTCTTAAACATAAGGCCTCCACACAGTTGCCAGCTTGGCATGTTCCTGAACCTAAGTCATCCAGATTGTTGCCAGCATGTCATTTTCCTAAACCTAAAAGCGGCCATTGTGATCGTTTCTATTTTTATTCGACATTAAACAAAATTGATTACTTGTTCGTGAAGATTCAGCCTATAAATAGATCACGTGATCAGTTGGCGTAGATCTCACCTGTACTGTATCCCTTATACTTATACCTCCTTGTTACATCCTTGACCCCTACCCTCGAACGCAGGCCCGCCCCCCTCCCCATATTCGAACTCATTAACAAAAGGTTTTCTCTGATAATCAAACATCTTGCACCCAGCGCTGGTGGTCAGGGAGCAAGACGAACTCCGGCCTTTTGTTAGCTCCTCTTGTTTGCCCTTTGGTTTAGTGTTTCCGAACCTCCCCCACCCCTTCCCCACAAATCCCAACCCTTTCCTTGCAACTAATTGTGTCTGTGTGCCGGGGTGATAAAGTGGGGGGGGGGGGCGGCAATGAGGCATGGCAGAATACAAGTTATTGATGTCTACTTGGCCTACACCCGACAGATAACTTTTACTTTATTTACGTCTTGCTTAAGTTTGTTCGCCGAGGAAGACTTTGTACCGATATTTATTTATTTGTTTAATCCTTTTCAGGCTCACCCATACCATAACCCCGTAACTTATTCAGTAAATTCTTCTCTACTCCAAGTCCTTTCCCTTAACAGACAACAGTCAGACTTGTTCACTCGTTGTGTCACCAGACAACAGTCAGACTTGTCCACTCGTTGTGTTACCAGACAACAGTCAGACTTGTCCACTCGTTGTGTCAGTTGTGTGACCAGACAATCACAGCGACCTTAAAGCTGACACTTTTACACACACGCACACCAATAATTAATTAGTAATAGAAGTGGGCGTTGGGAATATAATTCCCGCTATTAAAAGAATGTTGGGTCGACCAGAGCAACTATCCGAAAAGGCTCTTTGTTAATGTAGCATTTAAATGCGCCTTTTTTTATCTGCTTATTGAAGCAAATTATTGAAAAATCAGTCCGACACAAACTTATTTGATTATTGTTATGTTAGAGCAACACCTTCCCTTGGGGCACTCTGTCTTTCTCCACTCAACTTTTTTTTTTAATATTAGTGTGTGATTAGATTAATTTTATGTTTTGTTATACACAAGACACGTCATTTTATTGCGTCACACCTCAGATTAACGTAACGGTGTAGCCTCGTTGCCAGCTTGACTGAGCCAATATTATTACTGAAGTTTTTACCAGACCTCAGGGTGTGCACATGTGGGAGCCAGGGGTCCAATAAAACAGATGCCCAATATAACATGGTGGACATCATCTCCACGCCATCAACATGGATATCATCGCATTGGAAGCCATCATTATGTATACCATCACATTGAAAGCAATCACCATGTACATCATTCATCACATTGAAAGCCATCACCATGTACATCATTCATCACATTGAAAGCCATCACCATGTACATCATTCATCACATTGAAAGCCATCACCATGTACATAATCACATTGGAAGCCATCACCATGTACATCATCGCGTTGGAAGCCATCGCCATGTACATCATCACATTGAAAACATCACCATGTACATCATCACATTGAAAACATCACCATGTACATAATCATATTGAAAACATCACCATGTACATCATCACATTGAAAACATCACCAGGTACACCACCACATTGGAAGCCATCACCATGTACATCATCACATTGAAAACATTACCATATACATCATCACATTGAAAACATCACCATGTACACCACCATATTGGAAGCCATCACCATGTACATCATCACATTGAAAACATCACCATGTACACCACCATATTGGAAGCCATCACCATGTACATAATCACATTGGAAGCCATCACCATGTACATCATCACATTAAAAGCCATCACCATGTACATCATCGCATTGGAAGCCATCGCCATGTACATCATCACATTGAAAACATCACCATGTACATCATCACATTGAAAACATCACCATGTACATCATCATATTGAAAACATCACCATGTACATCGTCACATTAAAAACATTATCATGTACATAATCACATTGAAAACATCACCATGTACATCATTACATTGAAAACATCACCATGTACATCATCACATTGAAAACATCACCATGTAAACCACCACATTGGAAGCCATCACCATGTACATCATCACATTGAAAACATCACCATGTACATCATCATATTGAAAACATTACCATATACATCATCACATTGAAAACATCACCATGTACATCATCACATTGAAAACATCACCATGTACATCATCATATTGAAAACATTACCATGTACATCATCATATTCAAAACATAACCATGTACATCATCATATTGAAAACATTACCATGTACATCATTACATTGAAAACATTACCATGTACATCATCACATTGAAAACATTACCATATACATCATCACATTTAAAACATTACCATGTATATCATCACATTGAAAACATTACCATATACATCATCACATTGAAAACATTACCATATACATCATCACATGGAAAACATTACCATGTACATCATCACATTGGAAGCCATCACCATGTACATCATCACATTGAAAGCAATCACCATGTACATCATTCATCACATTGAAAGCCATCACCATGTACATCTTCACATTGAAAGCCATCACCATGTACATCATCACATTGAAAGCCATCACCATACATCATCACATTGAAAACATCATAATGTACATCATCACATTGAAAACATCATCATGTACATCATCACATTGGAAGCCATCACCATGTACATCATCACATTGGAAGCCATCACCATATACATCATCACATTGGAAGCCATCACCATGTAAATCATCACATTTGAAGCCATCATCATGTACATCATCACATTGAAAACATCTCCATGTACATCATCACATTGGAAGCCATCACCATGTACATCATAACATGGTAAACATCACCATGTACATCTTCACATTGAAAACATCACCATGTACATCATCACATTGAAAACATCACCATGTACATCATCATATTGAAAACATTACCATGTACATCATCATATTCAAAACATCACCATGTACATCATCATATTGAAAACATTACCATGTACATCATCACATTGAAAACATTACCATGTACATCATCACATTGGAAGCCATCACCATATACATCATCACATTTAAAACATTACCATGTACATCATCACATTGAAAACATTACCATATACATCATCACATTAAAAACATCATCATGCACATCATCACATTGGAAGCCATCACCATGTACATCATCACATTGAAAACATCACCATGTACATCATCACATTGAAAACATCACCATGTACATCATCACATTGGAAGCCATCACCATGTACATCATCACATTTGAAGCCATCACTATGTACATTATCACATTGAAAACATCACCATGTACAGCATCACATTGAAAACATCACCATGTACATCATCACATTGAAAACATCACCATGTACATTATCACATTGAAAACATCACCATGTACACCACCACATTGGAAGCCATCACCATGTACATCGTCACATTGAAAACATTACCATGTACATAATCACAATGAAAACATCACCATGTACATCATCACATTGGAAGCCATCACCATGTACATCATCACATTGAAAACTTAAACATGTACATCATCACATTGAAAACATCACCATGTACATCATCACATTAAAAATATCACCATGTACACCACCATATTGGAAGCCATCACCATGTACATCGTCACATTGGAAGCCATCACCATGTACATCATCACATTGAAAACATCACCATGTACATCATCACATTGAAAACATCACCATGTACATCATCACATTGGAAGCCATCATCATGTACATCATCACATTGGAAGCCATCACCATGTACATCATCACAATGGAAGCCATCACCATGTACATCATCACATTGAAAACATCACCATGTACATCATCACATTGGAAGCCATCACCATGTACATCATCACATTGGAAGCCATCACCATGTACATCATCACATTAAAAGCCATCACCATGTACATCATCGCGTTGGAAGCCATCGCCATGTACATCATCACATTGGAAGCCATCACCATGTACATCATCACATTGGAAGCCATCACCATGTACATCATCACATTAAAAGCCATCACCATGTACATCATCGCGTTGGAAGCCATCGCCATGTACATCATTACATTGGAAGCCATCACCATGTACATCATCACATTGAAAACATCACCATGTACATCATCACATTGGAAGTCATCACCATGTACATCATCACATTGAAAACATCACCATGGACATCATCACATTGAAAACATCACCATATACATCATCACATTGAAAACATTACCATATACATCATCACATTGAAAACATTACCATATACATCATCACATTGAAAACATTACCATATACATCATCACATTGAAAACATCACCATATACATCATCACGTTGAAAACATTACCATGTACATCATCACATTGGAAGCCATCACCATATACATCATCACATTGAAAACATCACTTTATACATCATCACATTGAAAACATTACCATATACATCATCACATTGAAAGCATCACTATATACATCATCACATTGAAAACATTACCATATACATCATCACATTGAAAACATCACCATGTACATCATCACACTCCTTTATTATTGCCTCTATTTGCTAGAGACAATGAACTAAACCAATCTCCTTGGCTCATTAAGTCTCACACCTCTGAGTTCCTCTAAACTAATCAGTCTAGTCTGATGTTGGCGAAATGCTAATCTACTAATCTATAAGCCTGATTGCAGTCTCACCCGCATTTTGTTGGCGAGATCTATTGTTGTGGGGAAGGGGGGGTGAATTTCCAGGAACACCCAAAAAATTATATCTGCACCTCTTTCATTGGAACAATTTACAGTCATTGTTGTTGCAAGTCTAACAAATGGTTTACAGTAATCTCGAGGGCCACTAGAGCTTCTACCATTGAGGGTGCCATTCTCCCGGGCGCTGTTGTGTTTTCCACCCTCCACTTGATTGCCTTTTATCACCCCGTAGTTCAACCAAAAACGCGAAGGCAGATATCGCCAGTCCTCGGTGACGGGGCGATCTCTCCCTCGTCTTTGTGTGACTGCTGCGAGCAGCTGTACCAGCGTAACACCAGATTCCTCCGAGCTGCAGGCGAGGGCTGTGTGTGGATTTCTCCCTGTGTGTTGTTGTGTTTCTTTGAGGTGAGTTTCTAACATTCAATACTGATGTTAAACAGGAATTCCTGGGACTATACAGCTCGTTGCTTGTAAAGCTGATCACGTTGGTGTTAAAGCTGAGTCCCAGTTTTGATAACATGAGATAAATCGCTCTTGTCCGAGTCTTGTCGAGGGCTGTCTGAAGTTAGGTAAGTTGAACCCTTTCATGCCTGACACGTTTTATGATTTGTTATTGTTATTTTTTTTAAAATATATATAAATCTAAGAATTGAAGATGGTCATATTTTGTTACTGTATTGCTTTGTTTGAGTTTGTTGCTGTAAAGTTCATGTTGGAAACCTTGTTATTGGATGAATTTGATCCATGTTATTTATTATTATAATTATAAGTTAGGCTGAAGGCTTGAAGGCTATTAACTATATACTATAAGTATAAGTTATCGTCATTTTAAGTATAAGTAAAGAGCAAAGCCAACAGCTAAGTTAATGATACATTGAATATTAAAAGGAATATTAAAATTAAAAATTAGTATTTTTTTAGGCCTAGAATTTCAAATAAACTTTTAAAAATTCTTTGTACACATTTTAGCATGACTTTAGTCTATAGTTGTAAGACTCAAACAACGGTTTAATGACATGACTAATGTAATCTTAAAATTTGAATTCACATGTAATTCCCTATAAGCTATAATATTATAGTTTATAATTTATAGTATCTAATATAGACATGGGCCACTGCTACAGTCAATAGTCGGCATACGCAAATGTACCCCGTATATTGTAAATTCTTTTAAAGTTTAAAGCCTTAAAACTTGCGCTCTGACTAGCTCTGTGTACCGAGTAATTTAATGAAAGGTGCCGAGATATCTGATGATAAGTAAAGGCACTCGGCTAGGTGTTGTAGTAGGTTTATGGTTTAGGCTCGGGTCGGGTAAGTCACAAGTACACTGTTAGTATTAGGTGAAGGTTGAAGACTTTGCTTGGGGAGAGCGGGTAGGAAGAGGGGGTTAACTGGGTCTTATCTTTGATAAATATAACTTTTTATCGCGCACGCACACACAACCTCGGAATTCAAACTGTTTCAGAATTCATTTTTAGTGTGCATATTTTCCCAATCAAATTATTATTTTCCCGTAGACAAGCATTTAAACCAGATAAAAAGTTCTGGCTGGTGTGATAGGCTACCAACTACCACCGCTGCTACGTGCAACACACAATAGACGTCTGTTATTGGAAGGCTGTGTAAATCTCTGGCCTGGGTAGATTAGACTGAATCAGATTTCTACCTTAGTACCGACACATCTTGGACCTTAGTACTAAGTACTAACACTAAAATAGTCAGTAATACTCTTGCACGAAGGTGCTGACTAGGTGCTGATTTATAACATTCTAGAGCTATAACTATAAAGCTAGTACAAAAATGCCATAAGTCTTATAACATTCCGGCTCTTTGGTATTTCTATTACATTACAGCAACATTATAAAGTATAAGCTTAGGGCAGTGTGGGTAGCAACCTTCTTAGTTGCTAGTAGTTATAACAGGAAGGAAATGTATGCGGGCCTATTTTACAATGAGTGATACTTATATCTTATAATTATACATGATCTGCTTTATTCTTGTGTACTGTATGAACTTAGTGGTGAAATGAAAAGAGATGGTCTGGGTTATTTTTGTACACAAACTGATAAAGATAATAATCATTGACAACACCCTTGCCCGTACAGTTGGAGATTACATAACAAGCTATGGGCATTTGGGCTTGTGTGGAACACACAACACAGTCTTGTTAGGTGAAAGGCGGGGACTGGTGGTATCTTGTAGTGTGTACACACAGTATGTATTGTACTGTATACATGACCACATGAGCTGTACCTTCTATTGGGTACATGACAAGTTGTACGCTGTGACTTGTACTGGGTACACACACAGGATCCATTCTTTTCCTGCTGAATAATTGTTAACTGTAAATAAATGTTGTTTTGAACCAGTCTTAGTATCTACTTTCTACTATAGACTATATATATTTTAGGTGTTCGTTTGTTTTTAATACTGTTGAACATTTAATCTAATGGATTAAACTAGGAATGTGGCCCCAATGTCAATAACTATGTTAATAAAGGACTCTTCTGGTGTTATGGAGATATTTTTGTTATATATGAGAATCAATTCACATATGCTACTCGGAAATATTCAAGGTTTCCAACTCAGAATAATAAATGTTCTATTAATTTACTAATTTTCCATATGTTATAAGCACAGAGCCTTGAACTTTCTACTAATCCATTTAGATCTAATTATTTACAAGAGTATGAATTATTGCTTACAGATGGTAAGTAACCATGTTTAGTTACAAAATGTACTAATCTAATACATTCTAAATGGGCACCATGGAATTGTTCTTACTATCTACCTCACTTGCTAACCATTCACCAACTTTATTTGAAGACGAACTTGGGCGGGCCAGAAACCATTCAACTCTTCTTTGACATCAGCACACCACCAAGGGCCGTCTTAACGCATAGGCCCGTTGCCGTTAGGCATTTGCCTGGGGACTGGGGGCCCACGAGCATAGGCATAGGGGCTCCATGAGCCGTGGGAATATGTTTAATTTATATATATTATATATTTTCATTTTTTATTCGGGGGGGGGGGCGCTCTCTTTCTTTTCACAGGGACCAACAAGGTGTAAAGACGTCTCCGACACCACCACCCCCATGACGTAAGCAGGGATGGGAAGGGGGTAGGCATAAGTCACTGATTCCCCAACTTATTAGTGGATATTGTATCCAACGCCAGAATATCCCACCCCTCACTAACGTATAGTATAGACACCGTTAAATTATAACCTCACGCAGTACAAGAACACCCAGGCCATTCCTATCACGTGCGATGGTCTGTGACTGCTGTTATCTGGATTAGGGTCACACCGCCCCGCCTCCAGTCAGTGCCGCATGGTACCGTTGATTTATTGACTGCCCGTAACACAACTCACATCATTCAAATCTTGGACACTGCTTTTTATTATCATTGTTTTTTTTATTATTAATAAATCTTTAATCTGACGTGTAAGTATTGTGGTGTTTAAATATTACCTAATTCATTGATCTCATACAAGTATGACTATTGTTGTAATTATTACCAAGACTTTTAGAGTTGTTTATTCCATCATGTTTGTTAAGAAATTGCCGAAAGTACCAACTAAAATAAAATCACATACAAGAAATCGTTTCTTTACTTTCTAAAAACAAATTGTGTTTTTTGAACAAGTTAAAAAATAAATAATAATAGCAATTAAGTAAATAAATACAATACAATGTCACCTGTCAAAAAAATTCCATTTCATATGCCAACCATTTCTTCTTTTGGGGTTTGTTAATATGTTTATATTAGACTGCTTTCATCACTAGAAGACGTTCATATCAAAATTTGATATCTAGTTTTAAATCTGAACTCTCTGACATTTTATAAGTCCAATGAGTTATCAAAGTTTGTTATACAGATGAGTTAAGTACGGTTACCTTCACCAAAAACCTCGTCTGTTTGTTTGTACTCACACAAATATGTTTCAACATATTGCCAAACTATGTCTTATCTTTTATATTACACGCGACCCTTCTGTGCAGCAGATTATTGCATCCTACGCTTATCCAACCGTTGGGTTCTAGTTTTGCATTTTTATTAGAGTTTAAAATGTTAATAGTGTGTTGGTCTTCCTTGTTTGTTCAAACTATTCCAGACGAGAAGAATGAGGATTTGTGTGTTTGTTCTTGCATATGATGACGAACATTGTTGTTGTGTGTTTGTTCTTGCATATGATGACGAACATTGTTGTTGTGTGTTTGTTCTTGCTTATGATGACGAACAATGTTGTTCTTAATCAAACAAGAAAAGTTTGGATTTTTTTTACTCCTGCTACTCCTGCTCTTGCAATCCTCATTAATTTAAGGTTTTTTTTATGTGTTCTTATTCTGATTATTGTTTGAAGTTTTTTGTTCACTGTACGCTGACCGTGCACTTCTAGTTGTACATGTGTACCGATGTACTCTACGCTGCCGTACACCTCTAGTTGTACATGTGTACTGATGCACTCTACACTGGCTGTACACCCCGTTGTACATGTGTACCGATCCACCCTAATGTAATATAACATTAACAACAAACAGACCTTTGTCGACCTTTGCAGAATTTTTCAACAATAAAAGTCCTTAGTTCTATATAAAAAATGCAAATACCAAGATTTCAAGCAAGGCCTACATCTACATAGTTCAAGTGTTTGATTACGGCAATCAATTTTTGGCCTGTCTTCGGGAGAAATATTAACTCCCTTTGGGATTGTAAGAAAGATTAACCCTCCCTGGCCGGTAGAACGCTAGTTAAATAGACGGGATTATTGCACCACAGGCCAGTCATGTGATAAGGGCTTTAATTCATCTAACCGCCGAGATGTTCGCCTTTGTAACCAGGGGCTCCCAAAGGGGGTAGATCTCTATCCACTAGCTCCGTGTTTTACTCTAAAGTTAACATGTGCTCTCAAACCAGGATCATCTAACCATCATAAATTTTGCTACCCGGGTAATTTCAAAGAAGGCGACATGTACATCGGAGCGAGGAGGTCATGACTATTAGACACAAATGAAGAGCTCGCGGGAAGGAACGGCTATGTCACAGTTTTGTTGTTTTGAGCCTTTTCAAGCTTTAAAGTTCAAAATTATACAGATTTCTTTAAAATTAACTAAATAGATTTGAATTTTTATAGGATCAGAAAGATATTCAGAAGATTCTGTTTTTGACCCTCTATCAGGTACAGGCATAGGGGATTACTAAATATTTTCCAAATGTCACATAGCTGTTTCTCCCCCTGAGGTCTTCAAATGTTTATATTTGACTTGGAGACCTATAAAGGTATTCAAGATGAACGTTTGTAGCAAGGGTTTCACTGACCAGACGCAGGTCTTTGTTTGATTGACAGGTCCCTCTGAGTCGTGTTGGGCTTTTTACTTTAATTTTGTTTTTACAAATATTTGGTGACGTAATGTGCTTAATATAGACAGGGCGTCGAACTGTCATTTCAAAATAATAAATTTCTTTTTTTTTTTTAGTAAGATGGCAAATTGAGACCTTGCCCCGGGTGAGGATTATACTTGTCTAAAGGCGAGGACCTCAGAGGGAAAACTTCAAAATGCCGTTGAGGGGTGGTGGTGTCAATTGAGTTGAGGGGTGGTGGTGTCAATAGAGTTGAGGGGTGGTGGTGTCAATGGAGTTGATGGGTTGGTGGTGTCAATAGAGTTGAGGGGTTGTGGTGTAAATAGAGTTGAGGGGTGGTGGTGTCAATAGAGTTGAGGGGTTGTGGTGTAAATAGAGTTGAGGGGTGGTGGTGTCAATAGAGTTGAGGGGTGGTGGTGTCAATGGAGTTGATGGGTTGGTGGTGTCAATAGAGTTGAGGGGTGGTGATGTCAATAGAGTTGAGGGTTGGTGGTGTAGATAGAGTTGAGGGTTGGTGGTGTAGATAGAGTTGAGGGGGGTGGTGTCAATAGAGTTGAGGGTTGGTGGTGTAGATAGAGTTGAGGGGTGGTGGTGTAGATCTAGATAGAGTTGAGGGGTGGTGGTGTAGATAGAGTTGAGGGGTGGTGGTGTAAATAGAGTTGAGGGGTGGTGGTGTAGATAGAGTTGAGGGGTGGTGGTGTCAATAGAGTTGAGGGGTGGTGGTGTAGATAGAGTTGAGGGGTGGTGGTTTAGATAGAGTTGAGGGGTGGTGGTGTCAATAGAGTTGAGGGGTGGTGGTGTCAATAGAGTTGAGGGTTGGTGGTGTAGATAGAGTTGAGGGGGGTGGTGTCAATAGAGTTGAGGGTTGGTGGTGTAGATAGAGTTGAGGGG
>MUZC01001072.1:317686-327688 GCA_002072015.1 Radix auricularia
ATAGAGTTGAGGGGTGGTGGTGTAGATAGAGTTGAGGGGTGGCGGTGTACATAGAGTTGAGGGTTGGCGGTGTAGATAGAGTTGAGGGGTGGTGGTGTAGATAGAGTTGAGGGGTGGTGGTGTAAATAGAGTTGAGGGGTGGTGGTGTCAATAGAGTTGAGGGGTGGTGGTGTCAATAGAGTTGAGGGGTGGTGATGTGAATAGAGTTGAGGGGTGGTGGTGTAACAGTTTAGACTTATTAGCAAATTTTGATATGACCGAACACATTTATTTGTTCATAAATTAATTTTTGTGCTCACGAACCAATGAAACTTAGAAGGCCCATTGGTTGGAACATTGTCATTTTTAAATGGCCAGAGATAACTTCCACGGTTGCTTCATATTTAAAATAGTTGAATCACTCTTTACCAAAATCCCATGGTTGACCTAAGCCGATCGCACTGGTCACGTGTCATCCCTTCGAAGTGACCATACCACCGGCTGCCCAGGTCGTGTGTTGCCGTTCCACGTGATTAACTTTCACGGGTAACTTGTCAGGGTTAGATTTGGTCCCTCTTAATTCGTTTTCACGGGTAACTTGTCAGGGTTAGATTTGGTCCCTCTTAATTCGTTTTCCCCCAAGGACTGTACAAACAAACCCCTAATACCGGTGCCTAGACGGCTTAGACGTGCTCAGCGTTTTCCCCTCAACTCCAATCCGATATCTGCAGACCCCAGCCCCTCAACGTGATAACCGTGATTTATTGATCTGAGCTTTGATCCTGCTTGGAATGAGACAAACTCTTGTTATTAGACAACCACCGGCTGTAACATGACATCACCGAAGTTGTCATTACACAGCTGGGGAATAAGACAGCCATTTGGGTGTGTAACTGGTCATATCTGATGTTGTGGTAAGTAGACATCCCTGGTGTCATTGACCAGCCGTTTTACTGTTTTTATTAAACAGACACTTTGTGATTTCGTCCTTATAATGCGGATTAATAAGACAAGTGTTTTAATCACAGTCCTTTGATTGTAATGAGAAGACAACCCTTATGGTCTCATACTGTGGGTTTATAAGACAATGTTTTAATTACAGTCTTTTAATTGTAATGAGAAGACAACCCTTATGTTGTTCTCATACTGTGGGTTTATAAGACAATGTTTTAATTACAGTCTTTTAATTGTAATGAGAAGACAACCCTTATGTTGTTCTCATACTGTGGGTTTATAAGACAATGTTTTAAGAAGACAGCCTTATTATTGGTTTATTTTATCAAACATTATTTTTTTTATTCAGTACTGTTGTTCTCCTATAAAATAACTTAGGTATTTCACAAAGAGCAGAAAAATACGAGAAGTGGTAAAAGAAGACCAAAGAATTTGTTAGGCAATGTTCAGCGGTGTCAGAAAGTTCTTTTCTCCTACTCACACGTCACACGTGTGAAGCATGTTTCCGTTGCCCCACGAGTAGTTATTTTACAGCGGCCCGTGTGCTGGATCTGGCCAACATGACCTGAGGGGGTAACTAGCTGTTTACAGTAAACGCTGCACTTGTAAAATATCACGGTAACTTAACATCTGAACCTTTACAAACCAATATTAGTACACCCCAGATCTTTTCAAAATTTTACGAATCATTTTTAAAATATAGCTTTCTAAGTGCATTGTTTGTTGCGCATATATATATTTGAAATGACTTTCCAGGCTGTTCGAACTTTGAACAGCAACTCCTCCTGAACCATACCAGCTTGGGGGGGGGGGGGGGGGGGGTCGGATCTTTTGCAAATACGTGAAGGAGGTCTCAATGATGTGCACAGGCCACAAAAAATTACCGAAAAAGTTTACTGGATTTCCTGGAAAATAGTGGAAGATAAAAGAAACGAAAAAATATCAGTACTTTGTCAATTTCTCCAGAGACCATAGCATCTATCGGGTTGATACAAACGCCAAAAGGTAGCTAATAATATTTAGAATAATGTTGGAGAATGAATTATTTTTGAACACATAATTTCGTTCGAATCCCGAAATTTAGTGGCAATTTGCATATAACAATTGTTTTGTTTCAAACGTATTTATTTGAAATGACTTTTAATGTAATCTAGAATGTTAGTTAATGAGGTTTTCCCGCTTTGTATATGCTTATGTTAGATTGTTGCACGGTGCGCATTATATTGACACATTCTTTGTGTGATGTAACGTGAGGGGATATGACGTAATATTGTGTTTAGTTCCAGACTTACTCATATGAAATTACTTTTAATGTAATCCAGAATTGCCTTGAATAAAAAAAAAATCATTTTAAGCCTGGTCCCTTTTTGGACTCAGGACGTGTTAGCGCATTTTCGTATTATGTATCAGTACTTATGTTAGATATCAGCATTATGTAGTTATCAGTAATTGTGTTTAAATTTTAGACATATTTTTATGAATTTTCTTGTGTAATGAATATACCTGAAAAAAATTAATTTAAAAGTCATTTCTTTACATTTTAAATTTTTTTATTTTCTCTTTAATCTAACTACAAGTGGTTTGTGGTCACTGAAATAGGACTCATAAATGAAACATTCTAAATTGTAATCAGCTAATCGCCCAAATACTCCATCAATTGTTGTTTGATAGATCGTGGTTGCCAATCTTGTTGAAAGTAGTTGAATGTTGAAGCTTGTTTCGAAAAAGTTTTCAATTTCTGCCCCTGGGCCGCTAAGATCTTGATTGAAGTCACCACAAATGATGACGTAAAACTCTCTAAACTTTTACACCTATTCTAATGACGTCAACAAAAAAAAAACTAATTCTTTTGCACGCTTTCGCACCACTAACCAATAACTTTAACTCTTCAATGCTTGAAAAACGATGTATTCGACTTCCGGCAATGGCGGCCGTTGCCTGCGCCAGTGTTATCTCTCGATTCGCAATGTTTTTTGGTAGTTTTAACGGGTTTTTTTAACGGATCGAGTAACTGAGTGTTGATGCACAAATGGCAGGTCAGGACATACAAAAAACATATATACATCATGGGTCTAGGACTTATGGATGCTGAGATCTAGGGTGATGACAGACGGACGGACAGACGGACAAAACGGATACAATAGCGCATTCGACTTCTCGAAAATGCGCTAAAAATTCGAAAATTGGCCTCTCCAGAATTGTGTTACCCTATCACTATCTTGCACACATATAATGATTATGTAACATCTATCTTATGATTATGTGCAGATTAAGTATATAAGTATGTGTGAATCTACCGTATGATTATACGTACTTCTGTTTATTAAGGACTCACTATCACATAATATGATCATTTAATATATTGATACAGTTATGATTATTAGTCAACCCTTTTTTAAAAAAAATTGAGCACACAAATATTGCTTACGGTTATTTGCACGTCTTCATAATTTAAATAATCCATTTTTTATGAGCGTAGCACAAGTACTTATTGATAACCTCCTGATTATTTAAATCCCGTTGCAAAAAAAAAATATATGTGTTAAAATTGAGAACTGCTGACTCCTAGTAAACCTCCCCCACCACCCACCCACCCACCCCAAGTAGAAGTGAAGTCGAGAGACTCGTGAATGTGTAGGAAAGTTTTCTCTGTCTCCACCACTACATCCGTTCTATTGAATCTCCGTCCATCTGTCACAGGACCTGTGGGGAAGTTCAGGCGGGGTGAGGTGCATGGTGGGGGGACGGGACATTCCTTTGATNCCCCCCCCCCATACACCTCTATGAAGTTTTGTATCAAGTAACTTTTTCAAACTTCGTGACATGCTTTGATTTGATCATTTTTATCTTCTAAACGTTTTTTCCTCCATAACTTCTAATTTAAATGAAAATAACAAAACAATTACAAAAAATATGCAGTAATGTATAACAACTATCTCATTTTTCTTATATGGCCTAACAAAGCTGAAGAAAATGTTGAAATCGAGTTGCAAATGTTAATGAATAAATGAACTTGGAAATTGGAACATCCCCACAAAGACAAGTCTAAAACTAAATGTAGCCATCACTGACAAGAGCATTGATATATTTAATCTTTCATCCCAGTGACGGAGCTATGGCTAGTACTGAAAGTTTTCTCTAATGTATTTAAATTTACAAGTAAATGTTGCCCCCCCCCCAACCTATCCATCCTGAAAGAGAAAAGGTACCACCTTCCATTTGAGTAGGTAGTCACCGGTTTAAAAAAAAGAAAAGAAAAAAAAGAAATTCTTGGCCTAGATTTGATGACCTTGTCACTTACCTTTGGTTTATGAAGGACACAAAATGGTCCAAACACTGACAGGGTATCTGGCCGAGCTTCATCTGAGACTTTTGTTCCCAGGGCGTCTGTTCTCCATTCACGCCCTTTTAGGCTGTGGGAAGCTTGACCATTCATTCATGAATACCACGGATATGGAATGGGAACTTCCCTCCGCCAACCCCCCTCCCAGGAAAAACTATACACACCCACACATAAACAATAAAAGTGATCGCATACCTTGATTGTGTATTTAAAACCCAGGAAGACTTAGTTTGTTTGTTTGTTTATTTGTTTGTTTGTTTGTTGGTTTATTTTTTTATTATTTTTTTTTTTGGGGGGGGGGGGGGGGGGGCGGGTACACACAGTACATAGTTCAAGAATATATTCCCGAATTAACTAGCCATGAGCTAACATTATTTTATTGTTTATGGTTGGCTGGTTGGGGTGAGTTCACTGGGATTTTATAATAGCTCCTTGTTTTGTATGGTCTATATTCTACCTCATTCTTCCCATATAGTACCTTATATCTTCTGCCTTATTCCTCCCATATAATACCTTCTATCCTCTATCTTCTACCTTCGCACTACATAGTTACTTCTCTAATGTATGAACAAATCGGGAAAACCCTCTCAAGATGTTTTCAATAAACGCGATGACTAAAAGGCTGACTAATGAAAGTAATGACATGAACGTTGGGATTTCTACCAGTTGAAAGTTACACGTCAGCAATCTCTCCCCCCCCCCACCTCCACCACCTCGGTGACCCCCCTCCTACCTTGACATGGTCATGTTTACCTGGAGGCCAGGCATCAATGAATCCACATGTGGTGGAATGTGGCGCACAGGACCAAGTTGATTGATCGCGACCGTCGAGTTGTTCACTTTCATCTGTGGACTCGGTCTGTGGTGGTAGTCCAACAATGCCGTAGTGACAAACTAATGGTTGTTGGTGTTAACTAAAGTCGTTGTCACAGCCGTCCAGCGTTTTGTCTGGCCGTCCAATACAACAACCAACGAGTTATAAAACTGAATGCAACAAAATCTACCTCCATGAAACGACACCTATTTTAAATTTTCATTATGATCTAAGAAAGTTCAAAGTTATTAAAACAATTTTTGGAGTTAATTCAAGACTCTAACATACATCATTTGTTAAACGTCAATAAAAGAATTATCGTAAACAAAATTTAAGCAATCGTTAAAATTGATGTTAACGGGAGTGTTTTCATTTAAAAAGATCAAGAGTCTGGTCATTCGTTTATAGAGTCATTGATGTGGTATTCTCCATTGTGTGTTGTTGTGTAGGTGTGGTTAAAGAAGGATAACAATTGAGAATGAAAAAAAAAGAAAGAAAATCAAAATGTGTTAGCTGTGGGCTCTTGATTTGTGTGTGCCTTTACAGTGTTTCTTATCTACCGCAAGTCTTGTTACTTAAACGATTCCCAAAAGTCATACATCTAGTCATCTTTCTGCTTTGATGTCTTATCTATTACAGACGCTCCTTCTATACAGAAGATTAGTGCGTCCTATCGTGCGGGGAAACTTAAGCCCAACGTCAACGACTAGAATACTATAATCATCCTAGTGTCATATATTCCAGTCCACTTTCAAAATTATGCTCTCCTTTAAAAGGATCCGCTTGGTGTTTCATTTCTTCTGAAAATTGCTCTTGATGAGTTGGACGTTGCCATGGCCCCTGGAGTCAGGGACGAGTTAATCCCCCTGTCTGCCCCTTCGGGTCTCTTATTTTTAAGGTTATCGCTCTTATCAGGTCAAAATACTCGCCGCTTCTGTCTCGTGGTAATCCATTTGTTGGAAGTAATTTAAACTGTTCATAGGTTAGCGGTTAGATCATTTGATATGTTTATTCCACACAAGTAAATACTCTTTATATTCTGGTGAGTTTCTGAGAAATATTACTTATATAAAATCCTATCCAGAACGGAAATAATATGTTGTCTATTTGAAGAAACTGAACAAAATTCTCACACGTAAACACTGAAAGTAGTTTTCAGTTTAAGACTATCTAATTCAAAATCATGCTATCCATAATAAATGACCTCAATCAATTAATTGTACCCCACATCATTTAAATCCTCTTACCACTGTATGATTAAAATAATCTCTGTCCCACTCAATCTGCCCCACTGGCCCCACCCAATCTGCCCCACCAGCCATCATTTACGACTCATTCCTTATTCAAACTCTTCCTAAATTAAGTCAAGATGGAGTGGCGGGCACTTAACCAATCGTTTACCTGACCCTGTTTGAGAAATGATTGAAGCCAGTCACGTGATATTGACAACAAACCCACGTGGTAGTGTTCGTAGCACTGTGACAATTAATTATTTAGAGCTAAGTGCAAACAAGATTAATACAAAGTAAAATTCGCACAATGACAGGCGTGTCTATGCCTATAAAAACAAATATTGAAAGAAAGAAAGCAAGCAGGTTTCTTTGTGACGATGTTTTCAGCTTAACTTCCTTATCTGTCAGCATCCCTCTCTTATACTAAATCCCTTTAATGTAATCTATATCCGTAAAATGAGAATTTAAATCTCTCTAAAGCAAATCTGCATCCCTCTATAATAACCTACATCCCCCTAACAATGATCTCTACCCAAGTAATGCTTACCCATTACCACTACATTGTATTGTGAATCTTCATTGCTGTTATACCATTACTATTCGCCTCTACTTTCCTCCTTACATAAAAATACCACCTTCCATTCACATTCTTTATGGCCCCTGTAATCATACTCCTGCCCTCCCTCCCCTCCCAAACCACAGCCCCGACTCAATAAATCTGATGTCACGCTACGTACAACCCCCCCCCCCCCCCCCCCCNCCCCCCCCCATCCCCGGGGCCAACCTCAATTGCTGGTATTACTTGTCAGATTTCCTTATTGTGTTGTCCACTTAAGGTCAGATCTTCCTGTTCATTACCGCCGGCCAGCGAGTGTCCAGTCACGTGACAGTGCAACAAGCGTAAGGCTTTTTCCTTGGTCATTGCCATGGCTGAAAATGGAAGGGTCAAAGAAGCGCACATAAAATGTTTACATCTACCCAGTTGAATACTTAAATGATGCATTGAGAGTTTCTTACTTGAATGGTGTATTGATAATTTCATACTTGACTGGTGTATTGATAGCTTCATACTTGAATGGTGTATTGAAAGTTTTATACTTGAATGGACTGAATGGTGTATTGAAAGTTATATACTTGAATGGACTGAATGGTGTATTGAAAGTTTTATACTTGAATGGACTGAATGGTGTATTGAAAGTTTTATACTTGAATGGACTGAATGGTGTATTGAACGTTTTATACGTGAATGGACTGAATGGTGTATTGAAAGTTTTATACTTGAATGGACTGAATGGTGTATTGATAGTTTCATACTTGAATGGTGTATTGATTGTTTCATACTTAAATAGTGTATTGATTGTTTCATACTTAAATGGTGTATTGAAAGTTTCATACTGGAATGATCTATTGATAGTTCAACACTTGAATGATGTGTTAATAGTTTGGGATTATGAGTATGGGATATCTTTACAACACTTGTCAACAATAAAGATGGGGTAGAGAGTTTTAGTTATGTTAGCCAAAACTAAAAAGAGGGTCACAAGATTACGTTATATGGCGTCATATGCTTGGTGGGGTCAAGGTTGGTAGGGAGGGTGATAGATCTGGTGTTAAAGAGCACCAGCTCGAAGTCACTTCACGCACTGTCTTACTTGGTGTTGTAACACGATCCCCCACAATCACACGTCACACAACACACATCGGGGTGGTGGCAAAAGCAACTAATAACAGAGGTTCTCAAATACGGTATAGACACACGGCCGATTCTTTTCAAGTTGGTTTTAAAAGGGTGGGGGGGGGGTGAACAATCACGAAACAGTGATAAAAAGACTTGGGATCACTGAATTGTTTTGTAAATTAGCTGCGGTGGTGGTGACTATAATTTGTATTCTTACCAGTCTCCTTTCACAAACTCCATATTTCCTACCCTACAATCTCGTCAATCATAGTCAATGGCAACAGCTTAGAATATCAGCATTGTTTTAGCTGGTACATCACTCCCCCGCCCTTTTGTTTTCTAAATTGATTAAGTATTGAACTTGCCGTGACCCCAGGTCATCTATGACCTCTAATGGCAAAGCGAACATTTAGCAGACATGACCACTGGGTAGAGAAACTGTAGACAGACCTGTAACCACAAAATTGATCTTGCCTGACGTTACACCGCCATCGCAAGTCACTCGAGACTTGTAAGATCTCGCCTAATCTCGTTTGAGGGATGACTTTTGATTGAATTTAAGTGACCAATGGTGTCCACGGGCACAAGGGATTGGTCAATCTAGCGGTCACTTCTGTTAATGTGTTGGTAATATTGGGATTCGAGATGTCCGTCTGGGGAAGGAAAAAAATGGCTTAAAACGGGTTTTGTTACTGTAACTATGGGTTATGGAAGTTTTCGTGGGTGTGACCATCGGTGATAAGAACTTTCGTGTGCAATTAACTCAGATGGTCATCGATTGGATCATTTGATATATTTACCCTTTAGTTTGTGGTGATCAATTGTCAATAGAATTCTAATGTTTACTGTTGAAATGTTCCAGTGTTTGGTGATGTATTGAACTTGAATAAAAGAGAACATTTTTGTGCAATGTTGATATATTCTAGTTTTTCGGTGAATAGAATTTGAATAAAATAGAACATCTCTGTGCAATATTGATATATCATAGTTTTTGGTAATAAATAAGCAATGTTGATATGTCCTAGTTTGTGGTGGTGAAACCAACCTCGGTGTGCAATGTATACATGTCTTTGTGCAATTTCGATGTGCTCCTAGTTTGTGTGTGTGTGCAATTTTGATATGTCCAATGTTGACAATGTCCTAGTTTGTGTGTTCAATGTTGATATGCCATAGATTGATTGTGTGCAATGTTGATATGTCCTAGTTTTTGTGTGTGTCCAATGTTGATATTTCCTTGTTTGTGGTGTTGACACCAAAGAATACTCACCATGATAGACAACGTGGGACCTGATGTTTACTGTGGTCGACAGCCTGGTAACTGAGTTAGTGGGGTGGGGTGTGGGGTGGATTGCGTCAAGTGAGGGGTGTGAGACAACGGTTACTCATCGCATGGGGTCAGGGGCGGGAAGGAGATCTAAACAAAGACGAACAAGGCTGGATGGCCACCCGCCAAAAATATTCATAAAATTAAGCTGAAAATTAGAAGGGTGGGGTGGGGCGGAGAGAGGCTTTCCTCCTAACGCCTTGTCTCATGCAATAATGTTTCAACGACACACGCTTTAATTCACATACGATCTTTATTTCATATACACCAGTTTTGACATTCACGCTGTATTTCATATTCATACTTTATTTATTTTTCAAGTACCTTTCTTTGACATGCAAGTGCTCTATATTCTTATTTAACATGCCTTAGTTCATACGCACCTTTTATATAATTACAAGCTTTCTCTCATATTCACTCACTATTTTTCTGCCCATCTATCCAAACGAGCCCATCTTCTATCTATCTATTATCTATCTGTTCCTCCTCCACTCCATCTTTTTATACCAACAAATCTCTTAAAAAATTACCCATATTGCCAAAGTTTCCATATCACCCATCTTTCTGTATCCATCTATCTCTCCGTACCCACCCATCTCCCTGTACCCACCCATCTCTCTACCCACCCATCTCTCTCTACCCACCCATCTCTCTGTACCCACCCATCTCTCTGTACCC
>MUZC01001072.1:354807-401013 GCA_002072015.1 Radix auricularia
AAAGACAGGGGCTTTCCTCGTCCCAATGAAAGACAGGGGCTTTCCTCGTCCCAATGAAAGACAGGGGCTTTCCTCGTCCCAATTAAAGACAGGGGCTTTCGTCATCCCATTCAAAGACAGGGGCTTTCCTCGTCCCAATGAAAGACAGGGGCTTTCGTCATCCCATTCAAAGACAGGGGCTTTCCTCGTCCCAATTGAAGACAGGGGCTTTCCTTGCCCCAGTTAAAGAGAGGTTTTTCCCAACCAAATGTTTGAAGCTGGGGAAAGTTGATCAAAACCGAGACCTGAAAGTTTTAAAAATTTTACAACACAACAAAGTTTATTCAAAAGTTACCAGGCGCCATTTTTTTTAATACAGCACGTGACATGGGTTCTATAAATAAAATCTGACTGCCCTAAGGTTTGAAATCAGCGAAATTGTATGAGATTCTGACATTGCGACTGTTCATTAGAACGAATTCTCATGTGAACATGTAGGTTGGTGTGAGGCCTGAGCAAATAGGTCAGGGGCCGTTCATAAAGTACTTCACGCTATTTTTGACAATTTTTAACTCCCCCCTCCCCCCTGTCACAAACTGTCACAATTCTCGGACCCGCCCTCCCAAAGTACGTTACACTTTCGTATAAAAATTAGGGCTGTTATCGATTAAATTAAAATTAATCGTTAACTTTGGAAAAATTACCGATTAATTAATCGATAATTTTGTTAAAGCTAAAAATATAAATTTATGACGTCATAAAACTGAAAAGTTCAAGGGAAGTTATGAAAACCGACTATTCACTATTTTGTTTTATTGAGTTATTTTTAAAACATAGTTAGCAATAAAAAAAAAAGTTAAATAATGTATAAATTATTAAAGCTTAGGCATGGGGATTAAAATTTCAATTTAATTATAAAATATAAAAGTAACACTGCTGTATAAAAATTGTTTGATGACGAACAAAAACATAGAGATCATCTTTTTATTCCACATGTTTCAAAAGTTATGAATTTTCTTCTAAGACATCATAATCACTTTTTTTTCGCTATGATGTTTTCCTTCAAATTTTGTGCCCTCTTAGGGCATTATTTAAAATGCCCATAATTTAAGTATTTAATTTAATTTTTAAAATATAATATTGTTAGGAGATATATTTAAATATAAGTAGTTCAAAATAATGTCAATGAATTTAAATTTTGTTATTGTTAAAATAAGTAAAAACAATGTTTTTTTATATAATTTTCCTAACAAAAAAGGTTATTTTAAAGTTTACACCTTAAACAACTACTTATAAATGGAGATGTTTATACGAAAAAAGAAACTAATTATTATTAATTATTAATAATTACTTATTTATTAATAAATCTCAAATAAAATTTTTTTAAAAATTCTTTAATTTTAATCACTATTTTATCGATTAAAATAATTTTAATCGATAAAATATTTTACCGATTAATCGAGAAATTAATTTGTAATTGCCGCAGCCCTAATAAAAATATATCTTTTATTAACAAATTTTAACATAAAACACCTTGACGTCACACATGGCCATACACCCCCTCCCCCTTGTCACAAGCTGTCACACTTTCTTAACCGCCCCCCTCTGGAGCGTGACGTAATTTATGGACGGCCCCTCACAGCTGGTCTTAGAGTCTAAGACTTAGACATAAAGGGCTCGGGCTTCCAGTCACTTGGTGCAATACGTTTTAGCCGTTTTATAATATCATGAGAACATTTTGGGACCATTCAACATCGTCTCGTGGTCGCCGTACCATCCACGTCAGACAAGCCATTACTTAAATCCAAAAGATCAAACCATCTATTCGCGTATAGGAAATGCCGCTCGGAAATAACTGACTGGTTCGCTACGTGTTCACGGCTCCGTTAACACGCACTAAATAACACGAGGTCACGTGGTTGCTATGAGAAACAAAATTAGACAAACTTGGCACGCGGATGATTCTAATTTTGGCCTCAATTAGATGTCGCTTCCTCTACACAACGAGGGGGGGGGATATGGGGAGTCTGGCTTTGTTCAATGATATTTCTTGAGTTATTCGAGTGGCAAAAACAAAGTCAAGAAATCATATATCCACAACGTTTTTTTTTTATATAAGAACCACTAACCATCACCAGACATAATGTCCCTAACATAATTATCTTTATGTTTCTATATCTGGGCATCATCAGACACAAACCCTGAACCCTAATTTTAGCAAATAAATATAAAGTGTTTGAAGGAAATCTCAATGTTCTTTAGTAATTAATGTAGATGTTTTTAAAGACCCAATAGGGAAAGCTGGCAGTAAATATTTTTAAGCCATCTCGAAAACTGTGACTCTGGTCATTCACAGAAGACTGGTCACTTCACTACCTCCATTTAGGTCATCCCAAAGCTTAGATGTGACAGTCCTCAAGAAGGAGCGTCGGTAAAAGATAAGATCAGATGCTACCGTGAGCAATCAACAACGGACTGAAGGGATTGGACTTTAATCAGATTAGGGTTTTGGATTAACGTAGCTGATGTTTAACGTATGGTCATTTATGTAGTTAGTATGATATGAATGTTTATTTAATTAACATGTGTGTCATTATCTCCATGTTAAGCTCTGTATGCCCGGCTCCTAGCTGGGATACAGCGCTATATAAATTATCATTTTATTATTATAATTATTATTATTAGGATCTTATCCCGGGAAGGTTTGACCCCACGACATTATGACCACGGGGTGATCAACACCTGAACGTTAACTTAATATGTCTTTTTTTAAATTGACCGATTTTGACATTTAGTTGGTATTTAACTAACTTATGTCACAGTATTTTATTGAATTAAAAATACACAGCAGCATGAAGCAAGTTAGTGTTAATGTTGAATTCATAATTAGATATTTAAATAATATAATATATAATTAGATATTTAAATCATATACATGTAATATATAATTAGATATTTAAATCATATAATATATAATTAGATGTTTGAAAACAAGGTATTCATGTTGACAGCTTTAATTTGTTTTTCGTTTCTATTAGTATATATATGTAGTAATACTACATCATTTGTTAAGATATATGTACACATTTTTATTCAGATTCTTAGAATCCAAATTTCTTCGAATCGCAACATCTAAGCAGGCCGTTGGACCATTTGCAAAATCCAGTTTGACTTACCTATAAATATGCACATTTTAAAAAAATTTTGGGAAAAAATAGAAAGATTATTTTTATTTAAAAAATGCTCCGGTTTTAATTTTTCTAATGTTAAGATCTGAGTGTTATCATTATTTATATACATCATTAGTAAGTTTATATATTAACTAGCAAAATACCCGAACTTTGCTGCGGAAAATTAGTTAAATAACAATTTAAAACTCACATTGATTTTATTCTAGATCATGATGGATATACATAAAACTTCACTGTCTTTTCTGTGTCTTTCGTGATCCCACGGAAAAACATAAGTAGGTATTTTTTTATAAAAGAAAATCAACTATGTTTCGGCACCGGCCCCTCCGGGAAGTGATAACGAAAAAAATTTAATCGTCTGTTACCATTGCTGAAATGTACTCAACAATTTCACAAAGTTTCATGCTTCTACCTGCACGGGAATTAGAAGAATTAGGGATTTTCAATCCTTTTATAACCCATAAAAAAAGTTTTTGGGCCCCCGGCCCCACATGAGTGTGATTTTTTAATATTATTTTTCGCGAATTATCGTCGGGAATTCGCTTAACATTTTCCAAAAAGTTTCTTTTTTTTTAACCTACACGGAAAATTGTTAATATTAGGAACAAAATTGGGCCCCGGTCCCTAATAAGCGCTAAGTTAAATATTATTTCGCCTGTTACCATTGTGGAAGTTTCCTCAACAACTTCCTGAAGTTTCATGCTTGTACTTATACGGAAAATTGGAGAATTAGAGATATTCAGTTTTTATACAGCCCATATTAGGAAAAAAAACTTTTTTTGGACCCGGGCACCACATTAGCTGGAATTTTAAAATTCTTTTTCTCCAATTTTCTTCGTGAGGGGGTACCAAACAACCTCCCAAAGTTTCATGCTTCTACTTATACGGGAAGTTGGAGAATTAGTGATGAGTAAGTCAGTGAGTCAGTGAGGGCTTTGGCTTTTATTAGTATAGATACACATTTGAAAGTGTTCTCTGTTTTTTTCCACTTAACAGAACATGCGATCACATAAAATGCTGTTTTCTTAAGAATCCAAATTAGTTCTGCCGATTTGTTAACGCTCCAAAAAAATATTAATAATTTAAAATTTTAAACCCTTTATTATTTTTTTACATGTAGATTCTATATTTTCTGGAAAAATAAAATATAACGCACCAAGTGAACTCATATTATTTTTATGTCAACATTTCTTTGAGTGACCGACTTTAAGATATTTATGTCTTGTTTTATTGTTTACGTATTCACCCGAAAGTCCGAGAATGTTCCTCTAATCCAGGGGTCATGGCCATTGGTCAGCTGTCTTGAGTCTTGAGACTCCACTAAAGAGCTTATTTCAGAACAATCCTTCATTGAAGTAATAATTTATTGATCACAAAAACCTCTTTCGAGTTTCTACCTCATGACGCAATACGGAAATCAAGTTATGAATACGAGGATTTAGGTTGTTGAATGCTCACGGTAACATCTGATACACTGATGACATGGTAATCATGAGGCCTTACAACGTCCACGATGTTTATACTTCTATGGCTTTACAATGTCCACGATGTTTATACTTCTATGGCTTTACAATGTCCACGATGTTTATACTTCTAGGGATGGCTTTATAATGTCCACGATGTTTATACTTTTAAGGATGGCTTTACAATGTCCACTATGTTTATACTTCTATGGCTGGCTTTACAATGTCCACAATGTTTATACTTCTAGGGATGGCTTTACAATGTCCACGATGTTTATACTTCTATAGCTGGCTTTATAATGTCCACTATGTTTATACTTCTATGGCTGGCTTTACAATGTCCACAATGTTTATACTTCTAGGGATGGCTTTACAATGTCCACAATGTTTATACTTCTATGGCTTTACAATGTCCACGATGTTTATACTTTTAAGGCTGGCTTTACAATGTCCACGATGTTTATACTTTTATGGCTTTACAATGTCCACGATGTTTATACTTCTATGGCTTTACAATGTCCACGATGTTTATACTTTTAAGGCTGGCTTTACAATGTCCACGATGTTTATACTTCTAGGGATGGCTTTATAATGTCCACTATGTTTATACTTCTAGGGATGGCTTTACAATGTCCACTATGTTTATACTTCTAGGGATGGCTTTACCATGTCCACTATGTTTATACTTCTAGGGATGGCTTTTCAATACTTTTCATCAAATTTTAATTAAAAATCATAATTTTAAGCCGTGAGCGCGAAGTGAACTAATTATTTTCAAATCAATTACATTTATTAACGACAAAATAGAAATAAACATATATATAGGACGATACCATGGGGTCATCCAAGGTTATGACAGATGTAAAAACCATCATGAGATCGTTCGACTGCTGGCATAAGTGGTTGTTCTAGACGAGTATCCAATTACAATTTAAAGTGAGGTAGTTGTACTGTATGGTGCTGGTCATTCACTGGTCAGATATGTTTAGTGGGGTCCATGGTATTATATGGTGTTGGCCTTTTGCTGGTCAGATATGTTTAGTGGGGTCCATGATATTATATGGTGTTGGCCTTTTGCTGGTCAGATATGTTTAGTGGGGTCACTGGTATGATATAGTATAGGTCATTTGCTGGTCATATATGTTTAGTGGGGTCGATGGTGTTATATGGTGTTGGCCTTTTGCAGGTTAGATCTGAGCCAGACATTAAAATTCCTCTTACATCAGTGTGACATCAATGTGACATCCCTGTGACATCATTGTGACAGGCTCACGTGACAGTGACAGACAGTGACGGACTTCGTCAACTTAACTTTCTTATTTCTAGTCTCGGCCATAATGGGGGCGTCCTTCTCCATGATGGGGGCATCCATCTCCATAATGGGGCCGTCCTTCTCCATAATGGGGGCGTATATTTCCATAATGGGGGCGTCCATCTCCATAATGGGAAGCGTCCATCTCCATAATGGGGGGCGTCCATTTCCATACTGGGGGCTTCCATCTCCATAATGGGAAGCGTCCATCTCCATAATGGGGGCGTCCATCTCCATAATGGCAATACAACTTCCGTGAATAATTATATAGTATGAACGTTGTGGGCGGGGAGAGTGTACAAATTCAAATGCTCATCAGAAACATTTCAAGAATATAAGGCTAAACTGGATATAATATTGCATGTGTCTTTGTATTTAAACCCACTCCCTATAACATCCACGTTTACGCCAAGTCGCGAGTCTTTGTTATCAATTCCAGACAAGATCATATGAAAAATCTTTCTGTTATTTTTCCTGCTATGAGAAATAGCTTCAATGATTAACTAATGATAATCACATAATGCTAAAAAGCGAGGTAATTAAAAATGGCAGAATTTTTAACGAAGAATGCTAAACAAGTTTTAAAGATTTTTTTTTATATACTCAATTAATTTTCTTGTTGTTTAGTTTCGTAAATGATGACTAAGCCCCCAGGCCTCAAGTATTTTAAAGAACCGGCTATTCATTAAAAAAAAAATATTCATTTGCTTGCGTAGAAATCCGAACCATTAGCCAAGTGTTTATTGATTTAAGAGTAGAAAATTCCGAGATACAAAATTTTTTTAAAGTCGACATCAGATCTAAGTAATTAACTTGAAATGTGTGGAATTATTATTTGTAGAAGGCTTAAGAAAGATTAAATTTACAACTTTTGGATTAAGTCTCCTATAACAGCTAATGGGAGACGCATTTTTTTTTTACACCTACAAGACTTTGTAACATTTACCGTACATACCAGTGTAAGTTGATCTCGAGTATAAGACGACCTCTCCAATTTTAGACTTGGAAAGTGGAGTTTTCACATTTATTTATTTATGACATTTATCCCTTTAAAAACGGGATAAATTTCATAAATAAATAAATGTGAAAATTCCTCTTGGAAAGAGGAATTTTCACATTTATTTATTTATGAAATTTATCCCGTTTTTAAAGTTTTTAAAATAAGTAATGCGAGTATAAGTCGACCCCACTTGATTTCGGTATAGAAATTTTGAAAACAATCTGGACTTATACTCGAGTATATACGGTATGTAGCTTTTATTTTGTGTGAGTGTTTTTACAAACCAATAAGTTCACGTATTCATTGACGTGCGTTTTAATAAAAATAAAGAATTGTAACAAAAAATTAAAAAGTATTATTTTCTGAAATAAATATCCTGGAAATATGATAAGTTGGAGGCGGAGATTAGGCCAGTGAGGGAAGTAAGCAGTAGAATGTTAAATTAATATGAGATATTGACCGAGTGGTAGAATGTTAAATTAATATGAGATATTGACCGAGTTGTAGAATGTTAAATTAATATGAGATATTGACCGAGTGGTAGAATGTTAAATTAATATGAGAGAATTACCGAGTAGTAGAATGTTATTTTAACGTGAGAGAATGACCGAGCGTTATAATGTTATGTTAACGTGAGAGAATGACCGAGTGGTAGAATGTTATGTTAACGTGAGAGAATGACCGAGTGGTAGAATGTTATGTTAACGTGAGAGAATGACCGAGTGCTAGAATGTTATGTTAACGTGAGAGAATGACCGAGTGGTAGAATGTTATGTTAACGTGAGAGAATGACCGAGCGTTAGAATGTTATTTTAACGTGAGAGAATGACCGAGTGGTAGAATGTTATGTTAACGTGAGAGAATGACCGAGTGGTAGAATGTTAAAATAATATGACAGAATGACCGAGCGTTAGAATGTTATGTTAACGTGAGAGAATGACCGAGTGGTAGAATGTTATGTTAACGTGAGAGAATGACCGAGTGGTAGAATGTTATGTTAACGTGAGAGATTGACCGAGTGTTAGAATGTTATGTTAACGTGAGAGAATGACCGAGTGGTAGAATGTTATGTTAACGTGAGAGAGTGACCGAGCGTTAGAATGTTATGTTAACGTGAGAGAATGACCGAGTGGTAGAATATTATGTTAAGTTGAGAGAATGACCGAGTGGTAGAATGAAATGTTAACGTGAGAGAATGACCGAGTGGTAGAATGTTATGTTAACTTGAGAGAATGACCGAGTGGTAGAATGAAATGTTAACGTGAATAATATGACAGAATGACCGAGCGTTAGAATGTTATGTTAACGTGAGAGAATGACCGAGTGGTAGAATGTTATGTTAACGTGAGAGAATGACCGAGTGGTAGAATGTTATGTTAACGTGAGAGAATGACCGAGTGGTAGCATGTTTTGTTAAAGTGAGAGAATGACCGAGTGGTAGAATGAAATGTTAACGTGAGAGAATGACCGAGTGGTAGAATGTTATGTTAACTTGAGAGAATGACCGAGTGGTAGAATGTTAAAATAATATGAGAGAATGACCGACCAATAGACGAGAGATAGAGAAAGGTTATAACTTAACTTTTTAAACACATAACTGATTGCATAGTAGTCGAGAGTACACAAGTAAACAATGATTTTTTTTCTCTAATCCAGAACTGTAGTATTCTTCTCAAGACGACTAAGAACTGATGTCCACAAAGATTTCTTAAGTTTCTCTGATGTACTTTAACACCTGACCTGGTCAAGTACAGTCTCTGTAGCCATCGAGATGTTTCTGTATTTAATTTTTGGTACTTTCCCCTTTTAAAGTAAGTTTTTATCCTGAGAAGCAGTTACTCTTTTTTCCATCAGCTCCTTACTTCTGTGCGGATATGCATGTAGTTTAAACTCGCTCGTATAATTTAGGTACATTTCTTTGGTTTTTAATGTGATTTTTTAAAAAAAGTTTCCTTAAGAATTTGGTGTATCTAGTTTCTGTGTGTTAATGAAATTAATGTAGCACTTTGTGAATGACAGTTTGAGATGAAACTAGTACCACTACGGAGTCCAGGCCAATGTTCCCTTAAAGAATCGTTGATCCGTAACCAGAGGGTAAAATCCAACAACTAATGTGTAAATTTGTAAAGCGACAATTTTCTGTGCAATATCTTACAAACTTTATGTGCGTTAATTTGAAAAAGCTGTGCAGTGTAGGTCAGATATCTGCGCGGCCGCGCAGCTTAAAGGTAACATTGCCCTTGGCATCTTGGCTCACTGTTAGAGGCCATTGTCTTACAGCTTAGGGACCCTTGTATATGTAATGGCTTCACTCGTGAACCTGATCGTTATTGTTTTGTCAACAAGGAAGCCCCGCACCAAAGGTCATGTTTGCGTCTGTCACACCCATCAATTATCTGCAGCATAAAACATTAGATGGCCATCGCATACGTCAGAGACGCAACTGTTATGACCAGCCCATCTCCCATGTGCGCCTTTGACCATACCGTCTGAAAATAAATATCAGTGGATTTGCGTTTATTCATTTGAAATTTCAGATATGTCTGTACGAGCTCTGAACAGCAACTCCTCCTGAACCATACAAGATAGAGGGTTCGGGTATTTTGCAAAATTGTTAAAGAGGTCCCAAGAATGTGTACGGAGAAAAAATACCGAAAATGTTAACTGGATTTCTTGGCAAACCAAATAACCCGAAAAAAATATCATTATTTTCTCAATTTCTCGCCCTTGGAAATTGCGTTAAATACTCATTCGTTTTTTTGTAAAAAATTGACATTAAGTTAAGTCTCGCATTGCTGCAAGCACATGCTTACATTCGTAAACAAGTTGTCTAGAAACTCAAGTTAAATTCTTGCATTGAACTTGAACTCTTAAACTGAAGCAAGTTATCTAGATTCCCAGCTCCGTCTGTTCACAACTATGAAACCTTCAGCAGGTCTCAAGCAACTCAATCACAGCTTAAGTTAGAAACAAACAACAACCCCCAAGCTCGCACAACTATAATATTTTGAATTACTTCATTTTGACAACACGTGATAATTAGTGGAAAATGTTCAAAGGTCAGCATAACCTGTAAGATCAAGTTTATAAAAAAAACCAACTAAATAAGCCAAATTCTATTCTGAATGTAAGTTGGCTTGATATAGAAGTTTCTAGAAATTAAAAAAGGATTTGAATTAACATTTACGAGAGTAAAGATAAATTGTGCTTTAATGCGTTGCATATTTTTTTTCTTTTTTCATACATCATGAGATGAAATAAACGTCGATTTATTTCACTTTATTTTTTCAACTGTATTAATGGATTTTGATCAAAATAAAAACTTATACAGAAATAACTACATAAATAAATTACCGGGTAATGGCGCACATCAGCAAGGTTGTAGTCTTAAACAAAAAGTCGAATGACTTTTCAATCAACTTTAAGACGTTTGCCTTGTTAATGATCTCCAACAAAAATAAATGAATTGCGTTTTAATTGCTCGCCAACAACTGCTATCAAATTACGTCAAGAGACGGTACCTCGGGGCGAAAGTTTTAGAATTTCAGAACACGTGACAACATTCTGAGAAGTCAGACCGATTATTACTGGCAATATTAGTTTCAAAATAAAAAGTCGAGCCATTGGATGATACAATCTGAGGAGGACAGAAAGGTCACAGTTCGTAATAAAGGTTGTTTAAAAAGTCTGTCATCACAAATAACTTAAAATTCCCTCGAAGAAACGCTTTCAGAAAAAAAAAAATTTCTGCCCGCTCCTTTCTACAACAGAAATGTACCCGGAGGTCTGGATCCAGGTCTTTTCGAAATGTCGAAATGTGTTTCCCCAACCCTAAACTCATTTCGAAACTCATTTATCACATTAGTATTGTTGACAAACTGGTACATCTGTAATGACAGCATAGTTGACAAACTGGTACATCTGTCATGACATCATAGTTGACAAACTGGTACATCTATCATGAAATCATAATTGACAAACTGGTACATCTGTCATCACATCATAGTTGACAAACTGGTACATCTGTCATCACATCATAGTTGACAAACTGGTACATCTGTCATGACATCATAGTTGACAAACTGGTTCATCTGTCATGTCAGCATAGTTGAAAAATTCGTACATCTATCATAATTACCATCATCTCACGTGTAAGGACAGACGACGACACATCACTAAAGTAAGAAAAATAAAGTATTTTACTGAAATCATGGAAGTTATTTCTCGTTAAAATATTTAACGTATGTGGTGCAGCTCGTTCAAACGACTTCCAACTTAAAGGGGAACCGGCCGCCGGCCGAAGGCAATCAATTTCCGGTCGATTAAAAAGTATTTGCAAAAATGTAAAAGAAAAATTACTGTCTCAAGTGGTTGTTTGAATAAAAACTACATCTGTATTTTTTTTTTTTTTTTTTTTTTGTAAATTTCCCCAAATAACTAAATTTCTAAAAAAAAAAAATGTATTACATTTTCTAGACATTGCTAAGGAGAGTGTGTTTGAATGTCTGGATATTTCTGAGGTGAGTGTGTTTGAATGTCTCGACATTTCTGTGGAGAGTATTTGAATGTCTTGACATTTCTGAGTAGAGTGTGTTTGAATGTCTTGACATTTCCGAGGAGAGTGTATTTGAATGTCTTGACATTTCTGAGGTGAGTGTGTTTGAATGTCTTGACATTTCTGAGGTGAGTGTGTTTGAATGTCTTGACATTTCTGAGGAGAGTGTGTTTGAATGTCTTGAAATTTCTGAGGGAGTGTGTTTGAATGTCTTGACATTTCTGAGAAGAATGTGTTTGAATGTCTTGACATTTCTGAGGAGAGTGTGTTTGAATGTCTTGACATTTCTGAGAAGAATGTGTTTCAATGTCTCGACATTTCTGAGGAGATAGTGTTTGAATGTCTCGACATTTCTGAGGAGAGTGTATTTGAATGTCTTGACATTATTCCCTATGCTTGATCTCATTTTAGATCTAACATCTATTTTTTTTCACAGAAAATGAATTTTTGTTTATTATTGACTATAAAATTACAATCTACTAAATACCACATAATATTCTGTAAAAATAAAATACATTGTAGCGGTAAATAAAGACGGATGGAACACTTAAATTCTATTAATAAAGCGAGTAGTTTAAAAACCCTTCAAAGTAAGCGTTAAAAAGGAAATTTCACTACAAATTATTGATTTGATGAACTATATTTAAGTACATTGATAAATAAGGTTACAAATGATTTAAGATACGAACAATCCAAGATACGAAAGGGCCTAAGAAGATATGGCTGCTACAAGATACGTTAAAAAATGCATGAGATACGAAAAACGCGCAGCTGACAACATGGGAATTCCGTGACAGCATTCAATGAGCCACGAACAGTTCTTGCGCAGTTCACTGACATAAGACTGACTCATTTAAAAAACATCGTAAAATGTTGTCAAAAATAATAGCGGTAAAAAAGACTTTTTAAAAACCACGTTTTTATAAGTGTACTAAAAAGAAGAAAATTAAAATAAAACTTACCAGTTCAAGTACTTTAATTTAATATGACTAAACTTTTTTTTCAGGGGCTCCAGTGGAAGGCCCCCCCCTCCCCGTCAGTCACGCTTTATTTTTTTTTAAATGCTGATGCTGTGCGCGTAGATATATATTCGGAAAGGTGGTTGGACACTTCGACCCCGGAGGATTCGACCCCGGACAGTTCGACAACAGGACGATTCGACTATAATTGTACCGTTTTAAGTAAGCCGCTGCATAGGCCTATCTCATGAATGTATTATTTCAATCCCGCCATCTGATTTTGTTAGCTTTCCAATTTTGCAGTCAAACTTTTATTTGCGAAAAGGTTCAATTTTCCAAGTGTGGTTTTGGTGATTTATAAATGCAGCCATCATTGTTGCTGTCGGATACGCTTCATGTCGATCATTTTTTAAACACATGTTTAGGTTTTTGGCCTATGGTGACCCTGGAAAGGCTTCAGGCACGAGGTAGAGCACAGAGGGGCCCACACTGGCCCACACGTACCCAGTTGTCAGGAGCCCAAATATTTCTAGCGGTGACCATTTTTGAATACAGTTGTACTAAATGTAAATGTTTGTCATGCCAAGTTGTATTAGTTTCATAAAATTTAGTGTTTCTTACGTATTGCCGTATGGTTTTCCGCCATCCATTCTGCTCTCTTACCCACTTCTTCGACATTTTCCCACATACCTCACTGGAAAGGTACAAATATATATATATANTACTTAGTTTTTCTTAAGTTTTCCATTATATTTTCAATTTTTAGTGTTTTTTCCAGGTAGCTTGGAACAGATTAAGTATTTTACATGTCAAACTTAGTTTGAGATAAAAAAAATCCAAGATACGAAAGCCAACAGGAACGGTTTTAATTCGTATCTCGAAGTACCCCTGTATTATCTCGAACATGAAAATAACTGTACAAAATTCTTTATAAAATAAATGTGGAAGTATAAATCCTATGTAACAAATCTATAGAATAGTGTGCACGCACTTGATACATTCAAAGGTGAAATAAATACAACTCTATGGGAAAACCTTGATGTTATGTAAAAATAAAATCAAATAAGATGCCCCCCCCCCCCCCGAAAAAACAACAACCTAGTTTACTGAGGTATAAAGCAATTAACGAACAAACAGAAATATCATGCTTTTTTTTTTATTGCATCGAGATCTGTATACTTAGAAATTATTGATTAATAAATAAGTGGAATAGTTGCGGAAGTGTTTCAGTAAACCTCACTAAGATGGGATCTAGTGCCGGTGACAAACACAAAGGTTTGAATTCATGTTAAGGATTTTAATGTTCATTCAATAATAAAGGTGTCTGGAATAGAAAATTGAAAGAAAAAAATATTTTAAGAAACAAAACAATCAAATTATGCCGAGAACATGTCCAACTAGGCCATCTTGATTCACTTTTACGACTTTTTATGTATTTCATTGACTAAATCGCGCCTTGTGTCACAGATGTCAAATGTTGTTAAAACATTGTAAGACTTCAGGCATAGACTTAATATTAAGGCAAACAGACCCCCAACAATTGACACAAAAGCACACACACACCAATACACGCACATACACATTTAAACACACGCACGCACACACAGACACTTCAGATGTAATACCAATGGTTATACGCATGATAAGCCATCATCATGACATTTAAGTTTAAAAGTTCTAGCATTTTATTAAAGGGGCGTTTAAAAGATAATTTGAGGATCATATATATATGATTATAACGTCCCCGGGTAACGTAGACTTGGAATCTAAGAGATTTTTGTGTTTATTATTACAGAAAACATTTATTGTTGTCTCAGAATTTAGCCTAACGAAATATTGACCTTCCCAGAGTCAACTTAACCTAAGTTACTACCCATGGCCATATCTTTATTACCCCCCTCAACCTAACCTTAGTTAACACCCCTGGCAATACCCTAGTTACAACCTTTCGGCCTACACAAAATAAAACAAGCAGATAAAATTATACATTGCGCGATCACCTGTAAAACGACACGTTGCTACCTTCAGACCATGCACAGTTTAATACACCTTTCATTGATTTTTACAAAATGTTGTCACATCTTTTAACAGTTGACATTTGGTGTTAAGTCTTGGGTATTCACCCCGCCCCAATTTTCTCAGCTGAGAGCACGGGCAAATAGCCCTCATGTTAACATTGCTACGCTACTTAGACATGTAATGCATTTTTTAAAACCTCGTCTTACGCACCTCTAACTTTCCAATTACTCAAAGGAAACCTTACATAGCTTACAACGTAATACATAGGCACTCCCATGGCTCCACCCTCGCAGCTTACAACGTAATACACATGCATTCCCCCAGGCTCCACCCACGCTTATTTGTGTGACCTCGCAACATCTGTCTTTTATAACTTCATCAACTGCAATAAGTTGCTACACTCCATGAAATCAGGACAATGAAATCGGTCAACACCCCGACTAATGAAATCCCACTCATCCCAAAATTGTTACTCAGATCACACCGAATACAGAATCGCGACGTCTCAGGATCTTTGCGAACGAGCACTCATCAATGCTGTTGGCCTGCATTGAATAACAGAAAGAAAAAAAAATCCCAACAAAACAAAAATCTGCTCGAAGCCGCAGCAAAAGTTCCATTAAATAATGTCTTGATAGAAAGACTTCCTGATTGGAGCGGCAGAGTGCAAATTGGCTTTCTTGGCCCTCTCCCGTAAATAATTCTCTCACAACTTGGCAACATTAAAAGACACTATGTATAAATAAGTGGAAGACATAATGAAAGTTTTTCGTGTCAAAATTAGTGATATAATGATCTACAAAGATCCAATTGGAATTAGAAGTTAAAAGACTCATTATTTGTACTTTTAAAAAGTCAGTATTTGAACAGCGTGTTTCATTTATAGTATTTATTACTACTGCTGAAGAATTCAAGAAACACCAAAACACACCCGTTCAAACCTTACTTCAAAATTAACAATGTCACATTTCTCCCATGGCTGATAAACGTAGCTTATGTGTGGCGTTATATCTTTATATGTCTTGTTTCATTAGGATAAGAATTTTCGGATTGGATTTATTTATAAATATGTGATACTGTTTTTATGTAACATAGCCACCTACATGAGTTCTCACATTACAATATATCATTAATATAAATATTTATTCAAAAGTTATAAAGCTTGAAAATACTTGTTTTGTCACGCCACATAAACACGAATAGTAAATAACTGTGCCATAGACTGTACAGACATTAGCTGTAACATTTGAAACCTTTTTAAAACACTTTATTTGCCTAATTTTAAAGTCTACTAGTTCGTTAGAAAAATCTACTATTAAATATAACCAAAGTTTAAAAGTCTGAATTTCTGACTGTGTGTTTGATAACCAACCGTTTATAAGGACAATTTCTGTCTGCTTTATGTCTGTCTATCTACCTGGGAATCCTTCATGTTTTTCTGCACAGAATTTAATTGAAAATAGACAGTCCTGGGGGGAATTTCAGATCCCACACACATTTCTTCAATATGTCACTATTTCAGATGCTACACTCATTTCTTCAACTTTCCCTATTTCTAGTCTCTTAGCCTGCCGAAGAACATAGTATTAGTATTCAATAGTGATATTGGCTGATTGATCCATTCGACCAATTTTTAAACTTATTACGTACTCGTGAAAATGATATTGACATGCACACATACGATTGTTTTGGAATATGGGGTAGAATGTACACATATTGGGTTTTTCTGTAAAATGTTGGGGTATGTTTGTGTATGATGGATATGGTGTAAATACAATGGCATAAATGTAATGTTGATGGGGATATTTGTAAAGATTATTTGAATATTGTGTAAATATAACGAGTTCAGGCCTAAAGGGGATGAAACATGTTTAAAGGTGACTGTGTGTTGTATAAATAAGAAAACTATGGTTTGTAGGTCGCCTATGGCGTCCACTTTTTCAAAATCCCGGGTAACTTATGCTACGCTTTTGTAACTGCTATGGACTGTTGTACTATGTTCCTCAGCGTTACGAGGACAGTGAGTGAGTGACTTGGGCTTTTGTATTGTTTATATAAGTTAAGATATAAAGATCATCTGCATATTGTGTAAATTTATGGGGTTAGGTCAAGGATAATGTAGCTGAATATGAAGATTATGATTTACAGTGAAAAGAGGATCATTGGACCGTGTGTTCAGGTAAAGGTGTTGGGGTAATAGTGAGAATGGTGGTTAAACATTTAATCCTGAAGGAGTTGTGCACATAAATATTAACGATGATGGGTTTAATGGGAAGTTGCTTAACATATGGGTGTAGATTAGTGATCGGACATGAATATGATGACGGCAAAAGTTCGTATAAAGTGTAAAGATGCAAATCAAGTGAAGTAAAAAATACGCTAGAAAGAGTTGACATTTACGATGCGTAATCTTTATTGTTCCTTTAATCTAAACACAAGTCACATCACACAAGAGCAGACGTTTATTGTTGAACGGATCATTTACAAATTCTTTCCACTCACCTCTTCTCAATTATTGTTCCGTTCAGCCCTGTACATGCTGGCTCTCAGATCCAAACATTGTGCTCGGCTCCCTTCGGCTTTTTCCGGAGGATTCAGCCTGAAGATTGTGTGGACAATTAAATGTTATCGGCAATTTAATGTTCCAGACACGATGTCATGAAAATTAAAATACAAGGTGGCCCATCTTTGAGAGTTTTATAAATTTTATCGAATTACTGCAAATAGAAATAAAACACACTTTCTTTTGAAATCTGCAAACATTAGTTTTATTAATCAATCAATGAAGGATGAAACATTTTTTAAAATAACGATGCTTGAACGAATTGTCAACGATTGAAATCATGAATTTTAACGATTTTGTGTATCCAAATGTCAGCTCATGAGACGCGTATTGATGAGACACATAGAGAAGAAAAACATTAAGTAAATTATGGGGATGTGAAAAAGACATAGAGAGGTCCATAGAAGTGAATTGAGAAAACAAAATCTTTTCTTAAAGATGGGAAAGTTGGCATAAAACCAAGTTAATTTTTTTTTAAATTTTGACATTAATTAAATTTTACTCTTAGAATTTGTGACAGAAAAATAGTTTTTAATAACAAGCTCCCAACAATTGGTCGCTAAATTTGTAATCGTATTATTTCCTAACGTTATATTTCCGTCGTTTCTGGAAGGTCTAGTAAAGTTCTATAATATAAACAAAGTTGTTGACTTATTTAAAATATAAATATGCTATTCTAATTTCGTATGTATTTTCCTTTAAATAGTGAAAGACTTTCAAGAAAATTTTGGTTAAGATACAAGCCACAACATAAAGTGATCAATTCAGCTAATCCTAACTTGGTATACTTATCTAATAACAAACAAGATATTGGACAACGTTTAAATCAAACTTCACATCATGTTTTAGCTATGTGTCTCAATTTTATTTGAAGTTAACACAAATTTTACAGGGAAGGCTTTTGAAATAAACTTTCTTTATTGTCTAAAGTTTTAAAATAAACTTCGTTTATTGTCTAGGAGCCGTCCATTAAGTACGTCACGCTATTTTTGAAAATTTTACCCCTCGCCACAAACTGTCCAAATCCCCCCCCCCCTCTTTTTTTTCCTAAAGTACGTCACACTTTCGAACAAAAATATTTTTTTTGTTAACAAAATAATTAAAATTTAATATAAAACACGGTGGTGTCACATATTGCCTGACAACCCCTTCCCCCCTGTCACAAACTGTCATACTTTCTTACACACCCACCTCCCCACTCTGGGGCGTGACGTACTTTATGGACGGCCCCTTACAGTTAAAAAAAAATATTTTTGACCTCGGCACAACAATAGTCAAATATTTAAACACATTACGTGTAGGCAATGTACCCCCAATTTTCAAAAGATATAATTAAAAATTGAACCTTGAATATTTAGACACTTAATTAAGTGCAATAAACAGATTTTGGTGGTTTTAAAATTCGCCAGACCTATGAGTTTCTGTCAGAGAAACAAATAATAAATATTAAGACACATTGATGCCAAGATCGCTAGCCCGTGATACCAATCTAAGAAGACATTTAAAATTGGTCATACAAGAAGTCAACTAAAACAGATGTCCTCAGAACAACATCTTACAAGAGTTTTTATAACCTTTATTTTGTATAGGATACGTTTTCTGATATATGTTACTGCTTAGCCAAAAAGTTGATTCACTCTGATATTGGCTAAAAAGTACGTCAAATAAAGAAAACACAAGTACACTGGAAATTTCGGCTAGTTAGGAATAAATCTAATTATGGGAGAAAAAAAGAATTTGAATAGAGGAGAGTTAAAAAAAAACAACTAACTAACAACAATTTTATTCCCAAATTTTCAGGTTCAACTGCCAATCACTCAAATACAGTCCGTCTTAAATATCTTTCTATCTTTACTTAGTTCACGTCATCCACAATGACCTAAGAAACTTTATCAAGGCTATTGTATTCACTAAGGCTCTAGAGACATAAATTCCATCAAAGAAAGCAAACGAGGAAAAGAAAACTTTGATGTTCTCGCCCAAAACTCCTTTATAAAACTTTTCGGTGGCATTTTCCCATACAATTTTATTTCATTACCTCTTTTCTCAGTTGTACTAAAATAAGCTTAATGCTAGGAAACCTTGTTTGTTGGATTAATGTTTTTGCCATAAAAATAACGAGGAAACAAAACAAAACAGAATTAAACAAATACTTTTTTTAAAATTACAAAATTGAAAAAATTAAATAAAATAATGAAGTTTTAATCCTCAGTCCGCCGGTTCAATACTGTAGGTACTTCCAATGACACATTAAATTCACGTCATCCAATCCACATTTCACAACTAAACCATGTTTTAAAACACTTTAATTAATCTTTTTTTTTCAATCTTTTCTCCACCCATCAACTTTCAACAGTTGATCCACACCAAACAATCCACACCAAACAATCCACACCAAACAATCCACACTAAACAATCCACACCTAACAATTCTCAACAAACAATCCACACCGAACAATCTTCACCAAACAAGCTACACCAAACAATCTTCACCAAACAATCTTCACCAAACAATCTTCACCAAACAATCCAAACCTAAAAATCCACAACAATCCACAACTAACAATCCACACCAAACAATCCACACCTAACAATCCACACCTAACAATCCACACTAAACAATCCACATCAAACAATCCACACCAAACAATCCACACCAAACAATCCACACTAAACAATCCACACCTAACAATTCTCAACAAACAATACAAACCTAACAATCCACACCAAAAAATCCACAACAATCCACAACTAACAATCCACACATAACAATCCACAACACACAATCCGCACCAAACAATCCAAACCTAAAAATCCACAACAATCCACAACTAACAATCCACACCAAACAATCCAAACCTAACAATCCACAACAAACAATCCACAACTAACAATCCACACCAAACAATCCACACCTAACAATCCACACCTAACAATCCACAACTAACAATCTACACCAAACAATCCACACATAACAATCCACAACAAACAATCCACACCTAACAATCCACAACTAACAATCCACACCAAACAATCCACACATAACAATCCACAACAAACAATCCACAACTACAAATCCACACCTAACAATCCACAACTAACAATCCACACCTAACAATCCACAACTAACAATCTACACCAAACAATCCACACATAACAATCCACAACAAACAATCCACACCTAACAATCCACAACTAACAATCCACACCAAACAATCCACATCAAACAATCCACAACACACAATCCGCAACACACAATCCACACCAAACAATCCAAACCTAACAATCCACAACAAACAATCCACAACTAACAATCAACACCTAACAATCCAAACCTAACAGTCCACAACAAACAATCCACAACTAACAATCAACACCTAACAATCCAAACATAACAGTCCACAACAAACAATCCACAACACACAATCCGCAACACACAATCCACACCAAACAATCCACACCTAACAATCCACACCAAACAATCCACACCACACAATCCACACCTAACAATCCACAACAAACAATCCACACTAAACAATCCACACCAAACAATCCACACCCAACAATCAACAACACACAATCCGCAACACACAATCCACACCAAACAATCCAAACCTAACAGTCCACACAAACAATCCACAACTAACAATCAACACCTAACAATCCAAACCTAACAGTCCACAATAAACAATCCACAACACACAATCCGCAACACACAATCCACACCAAACAATCCAAACCTAACAATCCACAACAAACAATCCACAACTAACAATCAACACCTAACAATCCAAACCTAACAGTCCACAACAAACAGTCCACAACTAACAATCCACACCAAACAATCCACACCAAACAATCCACACCCAACAATCCACAACAAACAATCCACAACAAACAATCCACAACAAACAATTCACGCCATAGCTTGTACTTGTCATTGTGAAGTTCAAGGTCTTCTATTTTACGCTAAACATTAAAATTAGGGATACAAAAGTTTGAGACAAAACTAAATGAGATTAAGATGCACCGAATATCCTGTTGACAATCTAAAAGTTGATTTTTAAGCTAATTTTTTGAAATTTACAATTTCAATTTTTGTAAATTAAGAAAGGTCTTATAGGATTATTTTCAGTTGAAAAAGAAAACGAAATCCTTGTTTTGATTCGATCCCCTATTTTCCCCGGCTAATTATCGAAAAGCACACAGATAATGATGACGTTATTTCGGTGGAGCGGTTCATCACACGAGAATCTCTGCATGAGATTGCACGAGATCGTATGAAAGAAGCCAAGAAATGACGCATTAAGAGGAAATCAAGACTTTTTTTTATTTTATAGAGTTGAAATTCCTTAAAACAAACAAGGATTATTGGGATCAACTAGTAGCTATACAGTTTAGAGAGATATTGATAATATCCGTGAGAATAACTGTGATTTAGGTTTGGTTATTCTCATGATGGGGATATAATGATGAAATAATTACAATTCATTATGTAAGGCAAATCTGTTTAAAGTAAACATTTGGATTTTTAAAAAAAAAGGATATAAATAAAATCGCGTGTACATTCAACTGAGCTGTTTTGAACCCATTTAAACTTGATTTGTACTTTGTAGTGAATTTAAATATATATCTTAAAAAACACTATTTTCTAGTTATAACAAACAAATATTGTGTTTTTATTTACCCTGATATTGTTTATTAATAAATATAGGTAAAAGACATTTTTTTTAAACCCACGTTTTTATAAGTGGACTATAAAATAAGAAAAAAAAAACTTATAAGTTCAAGTACTTTTATTTAATATGACTAAAAAGTGGAGCGGGCCTTTATGAGGTTTTACATATGCAGTTCACTATCGCTCTCACTTATAGGTCTCTCTTTTAACTTCTAAGTTATAAATCTTTAATTTTTATACCAAACATTTATATTTGTTTTGCATTTGTAAATTTGAATGTGATTTTGAAGCACCCGCCCCACGTTTTTTAGTCGTATTAAATCAAAGTACTTGAACTTATAAGTTTTAATTTATTTTCTACTTTTTAGTCCACTTATAAAAAAAAGTAGGTCTGCGGATATTATCAATTAATTTCTCGATTAATCGGTAAAAAATATCGATTAAAATTATTTTAATCGATAAATAAGTGATTACATTTAGAGAAGGAATTTTATACAATTTTTACGATTTGTTTATAAATAATTAATTATTAATAAACGATAGTTTGCTGTATTACTTACAAACTTCTCTATTGAAAAAACAGATTTTTAAAGTGTAAACCTTAAAATAAAGCTGTTTTTATAAGGAAAATGATATAAAAAAATTAAACATTGTTTTTACTTAATTAACAATAACAAAATTTTAATTCATTGACATTATGTTGAACTACTTATATTTAAATTTTTAAAAAATGCCAATTCCCGTTTTTTTGTTACTTCCCTTGAAATTTCAGTTTGATGACGTCACACATCTTATTTTTAGGTTTAATCAAAATTATCGATTAATTATTCGGTAATTTTTCAAAAGTTTACGATTAAATTAAAATTAATCGATAACAGCCCTAAAAAATAGTATTTTTAAAAAATCTTTTTTTTATATCTATTTTTTTTTATACTCCCAACGTTTCAATACCACGAGGATGTGGTCACGGGGTCAACTCAGGTGGTACTTGGAAGTGAATAGCAGACGGATATAGATGCTATATAGAGATAAACTAAAACTTTCATAAATTTAATTACGGTACATTTGATAGATCTGACATTTTAATACAATTCATTGTCATCCAAGATCTGTGGTAAAAAAAAAAAGTTGACATCTCTAGGACCTTCAGAAGTGGCTTAGTTCTTAATTTTGCGTTGTATCATTTGAAATTGTGCGTACAGACAAAGAGACGAAAATGACCAAAATCAATTTAACAAAAAGGTGGTAAAAATAAACTGAATGTTCAGTTATCTAGTTCAGTTCACCTCCTACATGTGGCACTGGCCCAATCAAGACTGTCACAGGATACGACCGGTCAGAAAAGCCAGGGAAATTGACACAGATCGGCTTTTCCTCTACATCTTTTTTTGGTTACATCTTTGACCTATATGTAATTATAAATACCTTTGCAACTGACATCTGGAAACTTTATTAGGCTTGTTTATCTCTGTCTCTCCCTTTGTTTGTCTCGGTTTCTCTCTTTCTGTCTCCGTTTCTGTGTTTTTAAATCCCTTATATTAAGTTGTGGTGTCTGCTTGAGCCCTTGAAAGCTTACCGAAAAGAAATTTGATCGATTTTTAACACACTTTCTCGTAAGTTAGCGAGCTGAAATTTTGCAGAGAGACGAGACTCATGCCGATGATAAAAATTGATTTTTTAAAATTTTAGATCGATTTAATGTACTGTAATAAAATTATTGAATTTTAGATAATTCTATTTTTCTCAATGTATCATGTTAATTTTTGAGATAGAGGGTCGTGGTGCGTAGTATATTGAACAACTTTTGCTGTCGCGCAATATGGTGTGTATTATATTGACCATACTTTTTAAAAATATATTCACGATCGGTGCGCATTATATTAAACATGTTTATCTAAAATTTTTAATTTTCGTATTATCTTGCGCTGCGTATTATAAGGAACATCCTTATAGTTATATCTTTGATATACAGGATTTATAGAATTTATAGTCAAAAACTTGTTTTTTTAACCATTTGTTTATATTTCTTTCTCTCTTCTCATTAATTCTGTCAGACTTGTCACTGCGTTTTCTTTTCTGATATTATTTTTCTCTGACCACCTTTCTCTCGCTCTCTCTCCGACTATCTCTCTGACCATCTTTCTCTCGCTCTCTCTACGACTTTCTCTTTGACCATCTTTCTCTCGCTCTCTCTACGACTATCTCTCTGACCATCTTTCTCTCGCTCTCTCTATGACTTTCTCTCTATGACTTTCTCTCTATGACTTTCTCTCTATGACTTTCTCTCTATGACTTTCTCTCTATGACTTTCTCTCTATGATTTCCTTTGTGATTCTCTGGCTGACTCTATGTGTTAAACTGTTCAGGAAATTAAACAAAAAAATAATCCTCTAAAAAACGTTTTAGTTGAGCTTTCTTGTCATTTCAAGAGTGCATTTATAAAGCTGGCTATCATCAAATCATAAAGTACGTAAAGATGTTTTTAAAGATCTTCAACCATACACCTAATCTCACGCATACAAAAAATCATAACGACATTATCCTTAACCCTAATCCTACCTTAAATTTCACCTTAACCCAAAACCCTAACCACGACCTTATCATTAACCCCAATCCTACCTTTAATCTAACCCTAACCCTAAACCCAAAACATGACCTTATGATTAACCCTTGTAATACATTTAATCGAACGACTACCCCAAAACTTGACTCTTAAATTAACAAGACCGCCAATCAACTCGTATCCCAACCCTTCCCCTGTGTGTAAAAATCTCCAAGACATTTTCAAATTAACACATTGAACTATTTTAACAGTTCATTGAAATTACCACATTTAACTATTTAACAGTTAATTTAAATTAACTCATTGAACTAATTTAACAGTTTATTTAAATTAACACATTGAACTATTTTAACAGTTCATTGAAATTACCACATTTAACTATTTTAACAGTTAATTCGAATGAACACAATGAACTAATTTAACAGTTAACTCAAATTAACACATTGAACTATTTTAACAGTTCATTGAAATTACCACATTTAACTACTTAACAGTTAATTTAAATTAACTCATTGAACTAATTTAACAGTTTATTTAAATTAACACATTGAACTATTTTAACAGTTCATTGAAATTACCACATTGAACTATTTTAATAGTTAATTCAAATTAACACATTGAACTATTTTAACGGTTAATTCAAATTAACACATTGAACTAATTTAATAGTTGATTCAAATTAACACATTGCACTATTTTAACATTTAATTCAAATTAAAACATTAAACTATTTTAACAGCTAATTCGCAGTTAAGACAAGAGAAACATCAGTTCTAACCATAAACACTTGCTGACGTAAGTAACATCTTCTGTCACAATACACACAACACGAGAGTAAGTTCCACATCATTGTTTCTATGACCCCCTCCCCGAATTTATTTAAATTGTCATTTAAGTATGTATTTAGTTTAATTCTGCACTCAGATATCGTAACACGCGCGAAGCCATTGAAAACATCATAAAATAAATTGTAAAAAATTTAAATATTTATATGAAACTTTTATTTATGTGACTTTGTTTTTTTTAAACACCCCCCCCCCTCCCAATTGTCACACATCGTCACAGTTGCGTGACCACTTTCTTTTTCTTTCTGATATATAAAATGACACATTAAAATTTTTAGACTTTGGTGTCACCCTCCTGATTGTGTCACCCGGGGCGGCCCGCCCCCACCCCTCACATCGCCACTGTACGAGGCTATTGAAAGTATAAAAATACTCTTATAAAAAGAAAGCTTCTAGGGGTTTAAATCTTGCCTCTCTTACTCGAGATCTCGACTTCTGTGTGATCGCCTTCAGTGATGGGTTTTTCTTGGGGTCAACTAAACTAAACACATATTCTTTGGGCCTGAGAATTACTCTCTTGGGGTCAACTGAATCCGACTACTGTGTGATCGCCTTTAGTGATGGGTTTTCTTGTGGTCAACTGAATCCGACTACTGTGTGATCGCCATTAGTGATGGGTTTTTCTTGGGGTCAACTGAATCCGACTACTGTGTGATCGCCTTTAGTGATGGGTTTTTCTTGGGGTCAACTGAATCCGACTACTGTGTGATCGCCTTTAGTGATGGGTTTTCTTGGGGTCAACTGAATCCGACAACTGTGTGATCGCCTTTAGTGATGGGTTTTCTTGGGGTAAACTGAATCGCACCAAAAAACGTGACAGGAATTCCCCCCCCCCTCCGCCCAGGATGCGCTTGATTACAAAACACGATGGCCATTACGCAGCGGATGTTCGAAGGATCACAATATCCGGATGTTAAGTGTATTTAGGGCCACCTTGAGTGCAGTTTCAAGGTCACATGTATTTTTTTTAAAATGAAAAATCTTGCTATACCTTATGTTAAAGGTCGTGGCAGCATTATCATTAGTCAAGTTTTCTCAGAGATTAATTTACTAATGACACATACCATGAGATAAGATTAGATATGAACATATCTTTTGAAACATCCGTAATTCCTTCCATAAACTATAAATCAGAAGGCTACTGCGATGTTTGCCAACATTTTCTAGACTTGTGCGCTCAAAGAAAATAGCAACATAATCTAGTTTTCGTGAGTGAAAAGAAACGGAAGTAAAAATTCGATTTTTAAAAATATTAAAAGGCTTAAAACGAAAAGAAAACCTTTTTTCTGTTTTCCTATTTGACGTTTAAGACACACAGCATGCCATGATGAAATGATCGAGGTTAGTAAGTCAGTATTTACCTGGGAAGATCTTATTTTGAGTCATTCTTTCATTTTCAATAGAATTCCCCTAACCTCAAACGCTAAAGAGAGGACAACAAAAGAAAAGATAACCGCTGCCATACATTTTTTGTTCCACCCAGTAAGCACGTCCGTTTCATTACATCATATTCCACACACACAAAACTATTTCTGGTGTCCAGTGGATATAAGATCGATAATTTGTGTCTCCTGTCATTAGTGTGATTCTCCCCCAATACCCCAACCCCCTCACCTAAGCGCCTACCAACGTCCTGGTTTCCAATGAACTCATTTATACATTTCATTTTATAGATTTATCGTACTCTACACTCGGACCAGGAACATAAAGGCGGCGGTTCATTAAGTGGATCACTGGGTTTAATTTCTCCTTACTTGCAGACATGCCTTCACCATACGTATCACAATCAATGGATAGAGGAAATGTACGACGGATACACCTCAAAGCCTAAGTGGTCAATAAATTATCATCACGGGGGGCATCGCTCGCTTTAATACACGTTTATAATGACATTCAGCCGAGAAATGATGAACTGTGTCAGCTAATGGGGGTCATTTGTATCATGTGTATTATAGAAAAGGTATCAACTGTGCGGGAAAACACGTGCCTTATACACGCACACATACACGTAGAAACAGATAAACGAACGCACACACAAAGTTTATTCGTCCTCTCCTGGGTATTATTTCATTGTCTGTTGACGACGCCATTTTAGTTATTGGAATTTGTATTCAATGTATTCTTGGAAAAGGAAACAGAAACCAGAATTTGCAAGGCCGCATCGTTAATGGCAAGGCTTAATCAAAGAGTATGAAACAATGCGCAGCTCAATGACAGGACGAAAATCCGTGTGTACCAGGCCTGCGTGCTCAGCAATATCCTCTATAGCATTGAGTGCTGGACGACCTTTACCAAGCAAACAGAGCAGCTTAACAGCTTCCACTTACGAAGCTTGCGTAGGATCCTACACATCAAGTGGCAGGATCAAATCATAAATGTCAGCAATATGCTGAGTATGCACTCAATCCTTAGTGAGGACCTGTCCGCAGGATGAGCTGGGAGCGTATTCCAAGAGCCCTGCCTTACGGTAAGCTGGCAACTGGTAAGAGGAAAAGAGGTCGCCCCTGCCTGCTCTCTAACGACGTTTGCGAGAAACAAATGTCACTGGTGCAGAAAGACCACAAGTCGACGAAGACCATTGCCGAGGAGCGCACACTCTGGCAGGCAAAAGTGCGTGAGGGCATCCAAATCACAGTAGCATCCCTCACAGCTAGGTGTGAAGAGAGAAGGGCAAGGAGAAAGGGGAAGGGGGGGGAGAGCAGGAGTAAACGCCATCGTTCCATGAGGACGGATGGATGCCATACCAGACCATTCAATGTGTTAAAATTTATTTATTTGAAATCCAGATTCACCACGTGTATGTTAGTAAATATGAAACCTTTTTTTTTCTTTTCACAATGACTCAGAACTTTTAAATAGAGGCTACATCACGGGTCAAACACCTGTCTCAATGTGTCCTAGTGGAACAAATGGGTTGGCAAGCAAAGATTACATAACGGATGAAACGGAGAGTCGCATATAATAAAATATTGTGGGAAAGAAATATATTGAGAGTGAATCGTTTAGCGTGGAGGAGGGGGGGCGGGGAACATGCCAACAGTTCCATGCGTGTTTTCCTTCAATGATGAGTGTTTATGTGTTTTTAAACTTCTTTTAGTAAACTGATAATCAATTTCGTTTCATTAAAATGTCTGTGGTGAGTCAGACCGTGACACATTTTGAAAGGGTTTACGAGTGTAAGCATTCTCCGCCTGACTACGTCATTCACTCAGAGAAGAGGTCATAGTCTACGTGCACCAGTCAGTTTATTGGAGATAGGAAGACATCGTTATGGGGGACAGTTCGTCTGTCATTATGGCTGAAACAGCGACAATTCGTCTGTCATTATGGCTGAAACAGCGGCAGTGATGCTAGAAAACCTAAAATAGGCCGTAATGACAGATAAAATAAAACAAATAATAAATTAAATCAAAAGAATCGAACTAAAAGCAGTCAGGTCGATAGCATTACATCTAATCACAGGACCACTGCCTTGTAGAAAGTAATAAATGAAATTTTTGAAACTTTAATACTTTACGCTTTATTATTATTTTTTCGCTCTTTTAATATGCCATCGATGAAGTTTATATAATCAAAGACAAATCATTTTTATCACAGCTCAGTTCATCTGCACTAACAAAGACGTTTACATTTTCGGTACCGTATGACCAACTTTAACTAACTTAAGTTCGCTCGTACTAGCTGTCCTGAATTGAACTTTGGTTTCTCGTCGTTGTCTTTGTTCAGACCGTTCAATATTCTTGAATGGATATTGTTGATTAAAATCTTTTACATCAATGATAATAATAACTAAACTAAACACATATTCTTATGACCTGAGATCTAATCTCTTCAGGCCTTGGCTAATACTTGGGCAACCTGCTCCATATGCTGGGCAGTGCCATACAACATTGTCTTCACGTGGGACTCTTTTGCCTCCCGTACCTCCCCGGCTATGTCTAGCGCGGGGCATGACGTAAATGACAGAACTAAATGATATGATTTTCATTTTGTTATATTTTACTAAGACAATCGTTAAGTTTTTTTCGATGTTTCGTCAATACTTTAGACCCGCGTTCACATCATTTCCCCTACACCTTCATTTCTTAAGACACAATTTGAACACTTATCTTTTTCTCTATTGTTTTTTTTTTTTCCATCTCCTTAGCTCTACCAAAAGTTCACTATTTACTAGACTACATCACGTTATTACTTGCGTCCCCATGTTGAGTTAATCCTAAAATAAAAGTACGCCTCTTGCCCCTCACTGCTTCCAATCACAGTCTACCAGTCAGTCATATACCGCCTCACCGACTTTGATCTAGCAGTACAGCAACTTTGATGTACCGATACAATAACCTTGATGTGCCGGTACAATGACTTTGTTGTACCTGTACAAAGTCTTTGATGTACTGGTACAATGACTTTGATGTACCGGTACAATGACTTTTATTTACCAGTACAAAGTCTTTGATGTTCCGGTACAAAAACTTTGAAGGACCGGTATAACAAGAACGTCTGAAACCTTGGTCACACCACGTGACGCCCCCCCCCCACCTCATGCTGTTGCTGACAGATCTTCCTGGTTCTTGAAGATATAGGCCAAAATGTCTGGCTAATACTCCCGTCATATCATCATATTCAGGAAGACATTATTTACTTTTTTCTTAAACTTTCTTCCTTTTCACATGTTTTTAAAATATTTTTACTACGCTGACCAATCAATACCTAAAGTTCCGGTGTATATTTTGAGGGACTATTATATTTTCTCATTACACATACACACACTGATATTAAGGGGCCTCAGTAAATGATGTCACACATTTGTTTCCGATCTTTCAGTCCCCTCGTCGCAACTTGTCACAAAAAGTTAGACTCCCCCTCAATGTGATGTCAAAAAGCTTTGCGCCCCCACCCATAAAAGTCATTTTTTCTATTTGAAAAATGAGTATGTTTAAAGTTACTTATTTGTCATTCTTATTGTGTTAGGCTTCACTCTAATATCGCAACACAGCGATAAGCCCATGTAGAACGTCATTAAATAAATTGTAAACGATAAATTATTTAAGATGAACATTTGTTTCAAGTTGCATGCTGTTTGATGTGACGTCACATGTCTGAAACACCCCCTAGTCAGACTTCGTCACATATAGTCTATCCCCCCCCCTTTTCAAACCTTTTTTTTAGTTGTGTGACGTCATTTATGAACGGCCACTAACCCGGAAAAATCAAGAGTTCCCCCCCAAAAAAAAAAAATCACTAGTAAAACAGGAAGTTGTTTTGTTTTTCCAATCATTAAATTCATATTTTTGTAAATGTCTTGAACACATCATGTATGATGGCCTACTTGAAAACGAAGACACATTATTTGGATAATAAAAGAATGAAGATCATGTCTAGTATTTATTACTGTACTGTAAAACCTTCTGCCCAATGACACGTATCACATGATCTACTTTTCTCCCAGGACATTCTATTTTTCTTTTAAACTGTGTCAGGTTATTTTTCTATTTCTCACATGAAATTTTTTATTTTTTTTTAAAAAACAAAAAACCTAAGTCCGCAATGTTCGAATAATTAACTTAATTTATGATTTTGTTACACTGTCTGGGTTTCTTTAGCGTTGAAAGATACAACCTTGGTGATTCCAAGGAAACGTCTGTTTTTTGTTTTTTTTCCTCCTGGGGAATATTGAGGATTCCCCAGATATCAGGTCACATTCTCATAGATATCACCGATTTCTCATCAAACTTGAGAAAAACAAATGTATACTCAAATATGGGGGGGGGGGGAATCAAATTATTTATGGATATTCAAATGTGAATGGGAAAGTCCTGAAAAAGGAGACATTTAATTGAATACGCAAAATCACACATACATAGATGATAGATGTATTTAATAATTTTTTTTCCATGTTAAATACAATAACAAGTCAACTATATGTAGCCTTATTTAACTAAGATTTTAATTCCAACACAGATTTATGATTTATGTTTCTTTTTAAAAAAATCATGAATTTGGAAAGTTCTTCCTCTTTATTCCCATTTCTGTCCACCCTTAAAACTCCCGTGTGATGCGTCGTGAGAAAAGTGCCAGATTTTGGTGAGTTGTTCGCCATGTGGTGCTGACATCAAACTACGATCAAAATTCCATCTTGGCATCCCGGGGAACCCTTGATTGGGCGTCACCCGTAGTGAATGTGAGATAAGACCATGGGCGTCACCAGTAGAGAATGTGAGACAAGACCATGGGCGTCATCCGTAGTGAATGTGAGACAAGACCATGGGCGTCACCACTAGTGAATGTGAGACAAGACCATGGGCGTCATCCGTAGTGAATGTGAGATAAGACCATGGGCGTCACACGTAGAGAATGTGAGACAAGACCATGGGCGTCACACGAAGAGAATGTGAGACAAGACCATGGGTGTCACCCGTAGTGAATGTGAGATAAGACCATGGGCGTCACACGTAGAGAATGTAAGACAAGACCATGGGCGTCACACGAAGAGAATGTGAGACAAGACCATGGGCGTCACCCGTAGTGAATGTGAGACAAGACCATGGGCGTCACTAGTAGAGAATGTGAGACAAGACCATGATATGCGCCTTAACGTCTATTGTTATTCGGTCCATATAATAATATTTATAATTCATAATAAAAATAATAATATGATAATTTATATAGCGCAGTGCCCTATCAAGCAACTGTAATCACCGCTTATATGAAAAAGTAACACGATATATCAAATAATTCAATATAAAACATTGATAGCCCACAAAGAACCAATGATGTCATCACTCTGAACACAGGCTACTTTTATCATATTCTATAAAAAGTTAATTGACAAATATCTGATGCACTTTCCACCGTCAAATATTTTGATACTGAAAATGATTTTTAGACGTTTCAACTGCAATACCCGGTAACGTGACAAATATTTTGCGGGGCAAAAATAACGAAGTAATCTTACGGTAAGTTACGAAATATGTTACACAAAGATATCCTATCCTATCTTATCCTATCTTATCTTATCTTATATGTTATTTAAGCTCTTTCTGTGCAGAAGATTATTGCTTCCTACGCTTATACATGGTTTATGTCAAGTCTTGCAGTTGATAGGATGCTGCTTTTCCTTCTTTTCTTCAGACAACCCACTTCACGTCTCAATTCCAGACAGGCAGACGAGAATTTGTATGTGATTGTTCTTTCATACGGATTAAGAATATTGTTTTTATCTCTCTGTACCTTAAAAAAGCACGTTAATAACTATGACGAGAAAATATAGGTTTCATCTTTATGATTAATCTTTTCCCCATAACACAAAAACAGTTAATAACAAGCTTTTCTTTTAATTACACCAGAAAGTTAAAGCTTAAAAAAATCAAAATATTTTTTTTAAAAAAATTCTCTTAATTACGTCACTTCCTTGTTGTTCGAATAAAAATTTGAAAGAGGTTCAAATAGAAAAATTTTTCATCCATGAAATAACGATTTAAAAAAAAAAAATTGGACCTAGAATGTTTTTTTTTAGTCTTTTCTTGATTTCTTTCATTCTTATTTTTGTAGCTACATGAATAACATTATTTTTTGGACTTTCACGTAAATTAATTACATTTTTTAAATAAAAAATTTGTCTTAAATTAAATTGACGTAAACGAAAAAAAAAAAAAGATTTAGAAATCTATGGGAAAAAAAAATATTTGCTAATACAAGACTGGCGTTGTATGCCTATCAATTTAAAATGGACTTATAACTCTTCTGTCCAGTGAAGTAGTTTTAAGCCTGGATTAGATACAACACAAGTGGTTCAGTCAGTCAGTTTCAGGGGTTCAGTCAGTCAGTTTCAGGGGTTCAGTCAGTCAGTTTCAGGGTTCAGTCAGTCAGTTTCAGGGGTTCAGTCAGTCAGTTTCAGGGGTTCAGTCAGTCAGTTTCAGGGGTTCAGTCAGTCAGTTTCAGGGGTTCAGAGGAGGTCAAGACACACACACGACTCATATGATACAAGAAGATACGCCGCATTAATTAAAAAGGGTTCGGTGACTGAACATATATATCTGTTGTGGTTCAGTACCACCAACAAGACAAAGAACCACTGTTATAGTGCCATAGCACATTTGTCCAGATAACAACCTGGCCCAAGGTCAGGCCTGGCAGACGAAGTCATTATGTCCTGGAGACAAGCCAGCTCGTCTGGTCGTGAAATGATTCCAATTCCCTAACGTGTCATGCAAGTGACTGCTCAATGAGTGGTCATGATAGCTGGGACTGTCATTAGTTTACGTTAGATGGCAACCTATATAATGATAGCTGGGACTGTCATTAGTTTACGTTAGATGACAACCTATATAATGATAACCTTGACTGGCATTGGTTTATTTAGATGACAACCTATATAATGATAGCTGGGACTGTCATTAGTTTACGTTAGATGACAACCTATATAATGATAGCTGGGACTGTCATTAGTTTACGTTAGATGGCAACCTATATAATGATAGCTGGGACTGTCATTAGTTTACGTTAGATGGCAAACTATATAATGATAGCTGGGACTGTCATTGGTTTACGTTAGATGACAACCTATATAATGACAACATTGACTGGCATTGGTTTATTTAGATGACAACCTATATAATGATAACCTTGACTGGCATTGGTTTATTTAGATGACAACCTATATAATGATAACGTTGACTGGCATTGGTTTATTTAGATGACAACCTATATAATGAAAACCTTGACTGGCATTGGTTTATTTAGATGACAACCTATATATTGATAACCTTGACTATATAATGATAACCTTGACTATATCATGATAACCTTGACTATATCATGATAACCTTGACTATATCATGATAACCTTGACTATATCATGATAACCTTGACTGGCATTCGTTTCAGTGATGCGTCTGTTCAAATCGCCATCTTTTAAAACAAACTAAAGACCATGTACAGACCACGTCAAGATAATGTCAAGACCATGTCTGACCATGTCAAGACCATGTCAAGACCATGTCAAGAACGTGTCAAGACCATGTCAAGACCATGTCAAGACCATGTACAGACCACGTCAAGATCATGTCAAGACCATGTCAAGACCATGTCAAGACCATGTCAAGACCATGTCAAGACCATGTCAAGAACGTTTCAAGACCATGTCAAGACCATGTCAAGACCATGTACAGACCACGTCAAGACCATGTCAAGACCATGTCAAGACCATGTCAAGACCATGTCAAGAACGTGTCAAGACCATGTCAAGTCCATGTCAAGACCACGTCAAGACCATGTACAGACCACGTCAAGACCATTTACAGACCATGTCAAGACCATTTACAGACCATGTCAAGACCTTTGTTTGTTTTGGCTTCCTTATGTCTCGTAAGACGACGGAATTTTCTGTGCTCCTGTGGTATTTATGCGCGTGATCTTGCAGCTTCTACTGTGGCTGTACAAGCCCACTCGCGAATGGAAAGCCTTTGCTGCACTTCTCACACTGAAAGGTAGTGCTAGTGGTTGGCTGAATTGCTCTGCTTTTCCTCTTTAGGCGAATTTCGTCTGCGACCTGTTGCAGGTATTTTTCCCTTGCTTCTAGCCCAGCAGTCAATGCCTGTCTCCAACTGCACCTGTCCCCAGCGAGTTCCTCCCAGCTATTTATGTCAATGCCAATAGCTTTGAGGTCTCTCTTGCACACATCTTTGTAACGGAGGTGAGCCCGGCCTGTGGATCTCTTTCCTTTGGCTAGCTCAGAATAGAGGATGTCCTTTGGGATTCTGCCATCCTCCAATCTGCGCACATGTCCCAACCACCTAAGCCGACGCTGGCGAAGAAGAGTTGTCATCCTTTGGATTTTCGCCCGTTGTAGCACTTCGTTGTTGGTGACATGGTCCTGCCAGGTAACTCCCAGGATGCGCCGGAGACAGCGGATGTGGAAAGCACTCAATCTCCTTACTTGTCTGGAGTATAGGGTACATGATTCACTGGCATAAAGGAGGGTGCTTAGCACACATGCCTTGTAAATAGCAATTTTGGTATTGATGGTCAGCTTTTTGTTGCTCCATACTATTTTTGAGAGCCTGGCCAGAGTTGTAGAGGCCTTGCCGATCCTGACGTCTTGGTCGAAATCAAGGGACAGGTTGTTAGTGATGTTGGATTCAAGGTATGTAAAGCGTTCCACGGCCTCAAGTTGGCAGCCATCGATGGTGATGTTGGGTGGGTCAGCATCTTGGGCCATCACGTTGGTCTTTTTGAGGCTGATGGTTAGTCCGAAGTCCCTGGCGGCCTTGGCAAAGCGGTCCATCAGGCTTTGCAAATCAGCTACGTTGTGAGTTGCAATGGCAGCATCGTCTGCAAAAAGCATGTCCCTGATGACCGTTTCTCGGATCTTCGTCTTTGCCTTCAGCCTGGCCAGATTAAATAGTTTACCATCAGAACGTGTATGAAGATAGATCCCCTCTGATGAGGATCCAAAGGCATGTTTCAAAAGGCAGGCAAAAAAGATGCCAAGAGTGTCGGGGCGAGGACGCAGCCCTGTTTGACTCCACTGAGGATATCAAATTGAGGGGAAGTTGAACCGTCATACTGCACCGTGCCTTTCATACCATTGTGGAATGACTGTATAATGTTAAGCAGTTTTGGTGGGCAGCCAACTTTTGCCAAGACTGTAAACAGACCATCTCTGCTGACCAGGTCAAAAGCCTTTGTTAAATCAATGAAGGCCAGGTAAAGGGGCATGTGTTGCTCTCGGCACTTTTCTTGAAGTTGTCTTAAAGAAAAGATCATGTCGATTGTTGACCTTTCTGCCCGGAAACCACACTGTGATTCAGGATATACTCTTTCAGCAAGTCTTTGCAGTTTATTTAAAACAACGCGTGCAAATACTTTACCCACGATGCTAAGGAGAGAAATGCCTCTGTAGTTGTTACAGTCACTTCTGTCTCCTTTATTTTTATACAGCGTGATAATGTTGGCATTTCTCATATCCTCTGGTACAGCTCCTTCTTCCCAGCACTGGCAGAGGAGGCCATGCAGGTGTTCCAGCAATACACTGCTGCCGCACTTGATGATCTCTGGTGGTATTCCGTCCTGACCGGGGGCCTTGGCTATTGGTAATCGCTCAATAGCTTCTTTTAGTTCTGCTAGGGTGGGTATGTCGTCCAGTTCTGCCATGAGGGGGAAGCTTTGGATGGCATCGATGGCATCTTGGGTTACATGATTTTGTTGGGAGTAAAGTTCTGAATAGTGCTCCACCCATCTGTCCATCTGTTTAACCCTGTCACGGATTATTTCTCCAGTTGAGGACTTCAGTGGGGCTATGACTTTCTTAGAAGGCCTCAATGCTTTTTTAATGCCGTCATACTACCCCCTAACATTACCGATGTCGGCCGCAAGCTGGATGCTCTGACAGAGTTCGAGCCAGTAGTCATTTGTGCATTGCCTAGCTAATCTCTGAACATTGCTCCTGGCTGATCTGTACGCCTGCAGTGTCTTTGGGTTTGGGGAGTGCCTGTATTTTTGCTGGGCACTTCGTCTTTCTTCTACGGCAGGGGTGAGTGACGCAGAGTTGGCCTCAAACCAGTCGTTGTTTTGCTTCCTTTTTCTTCCGAAGGTCTGCATGGCTGTGCTGTGGATGGTCAGTCTGAGATATTCCCACTTTCCTTGGTGCTGTTGCCTGGCAGCTCAGAGTCTAGTGAGTTGGAGAGAGCTGCTATGAACTCGGCTTTCCTGTCTGGGTGAGAAGTCTTACTCACGTCAATGCGGGGTCTGCCTACTGGTCTGGATCGGTGAGTTTTATTGGGCTGTAATCTCAGCTTGCAACATACCAGTGAGTGGTCTGTGTCGCATTCGGCACTGTGAAAAGTTCGAGTGAGGAGGACATGTTTCAGTGCAGAACGCCTGGTAATAATTAGGTCCAGCTGGTGCCAGTGCTTAGAGCGTGGATGTCTCCATGACACTCTATGTTGCGGTTTTGTCTGAAAGAAAGTATTAGTGATGCATAGATCGTGGTAAGAGCATAGTTCCAAGAGTCTCTGTCCGTTTTCGTTCAGTTTTCCTGTGCCAAATCTTCCCAGACAAGAGGGCCATGAGGTGTAGTCTGCACCCACTCTAGCGTTAAAGTCACCCAGCAGTATCACGTGCTCATCTTTGGATATCGAGCTTAAAAGTGAGTCCAACTGGTTGTAGAACTCATCTTTCGTCTGCATGATTGAATTGAGCGTTGGAGTATATGCACTAATTAGATAGGCGGGCCCTGTTGTGGTGTGTAGGCGAAGTGTGAGAAGCCTTTCAGTTCCCTGTTGGCAGGGTGCTACCATACCCAAGAGGGTGTTTCGGACAGCAAATCCAACTCCATGCTCTCTGGCTTCTTCCTCGCCTTTGCCCTGCCAGAAGAACGTGTAGTCCTTTTCTCTTAGTGAACCAGAACCTGACAGCCGTGTCTCTTGTAAGGTGGCTATGTCTAAATGCAGTCTTGCCAGTTCGTTGTTTATTACAGACGTTTTCCTGGCATCGTTGATACCGTTAAGGTCGTCTGACATCCCGGGTGTCATCGTCCGTACATTCCAGGTCCCCAGCTTGAGGAATGGGATTTTTCCGTTTTGCTTTTTTGTTTATATTGGTTGGTGCATGAGATTACAGTCTACTTGTCAAACACGTGTGCACCCTTAGCCCTACGCACCCAGTAGGGCAGGCAGACTGTGGCGGGACAGCACCTTATTGACTAGGGGCTGCCCAGCTTGAGGCGGGCGGTAGCTGTCCAATGAGATATAGATATCTCTCCCACCGTCAGAAGCAGTCCCTGGCGCCAGCTCTACGCCAATTGAGCGGGTGGCTTATAACCGGTCACTACTACTTCCCGTGTTGTGTCGACGCTGTGAGGCGAAGCTGGAGTGTCCTCTCCAGGGCACAGGCCTGGGCAGGTGGTGTAGAGAGTCAGCTGTTGCCCATGCAGCAGACTCCCTCTCTCCACGCAGCTGAGGGGTCCAAAGGAGAGGCAGGGCCAGTACATCTTGGTGTAAACTACGTCGCACGAATTGCCAGAGAGACGTTGTAAGCAACGCCAGGCTGCCTTCGGGATTCCGGCTCCTGATTTGTGATCGAGGTTTACTCCCCTAGCCTTTCTCATGAGTGAGTATGGCCGCAAGGCAGCGGAGGTTTGGAGTCAGAGTTTTCCTTCTCCTAGATGAGCGGCCATCTAAAGCTGACGAGCCTCATCTGCCCGAAGCAACTGGTTTTGAGGCGCCAGTGGTCCGCCTTGCACCCCTTCTCCTGTTAGTTTGGAACAGGCTTCGCCGGGCTTGTTTGGCAAGCCACACGTGAAGGCCAGGAGCTGGATTTGGCTGCCAGAGGCGATTAGAGTCGCAGATCATTGGAGCATTTCTTGGGGTGAGGGAGCTTATCCCCGCACTCTCTCCGGCTTTGACAGCCCTTGAAGCCCATGTCAAGACCATTTACAGACCATGTCAAGACCATTTACAGACCATGTCAAGACCATGTACAGACCATGTCAAGAACATTTACAGACCATGTCAAGACCATTTACAGACCATGTCAAGACCATTTGCTGACCATGTCAAGACCATTTACAGACCATGTCAAGACTATGTACAGACCATGTCAAGACCATTTACAGACCACGTCAAGACTATGTACAGACCACGTCAAGACTATGTACAGACCACGTCAAGACCATGTCAAGACCATGTCAAGACCATGTACAGACCACGTCAAGACCATGTCAAGACCATGTTAAGACCATGTACAGACCATGTCAAGACCATGTCAAGACCATGTCAAGACCATGTACAGACCATGTCAAAACCATGTCAAGACCTTATCAAGACCATGTCAAGCCCATGTACAGACCATGTCAAGACCATGTACAGACCATGTCAATACCATATACAGACCATGTCAAGACCATGTACAGACCACGTCAAGACAATGCCTCTGCTCGAATACAACAAATTTCGGGCTTATGACAAAGTAAATGTACTGGATGAACTCTCAGTTGTAAACGGCTTTTGGAGCATCCCGAAAGTGTTTAATAAGTTTGATTTAATTCATGAATATGAACTTTCAGATGTTAAACCGTTTTTTATTTCACAACCTGTTTCTTAGTGTGACCAGCTGATGGTACATCACCTCGGCTATAAAGTACCATGAAATTTTTTTAGTGTATACACTTGTTATTGTTTAGGAATAAAAGCAGCATTAAGTATTTTGAATATCATTGTGTTATTTTAACGTCAATCAAGGGTTCCTTTTGAGTACAAAGATTTGTCATTATAAAAACAGCATTAACACGTGTAATTGGCTTGTACCGGAGAAGGGGGGGCTATGTACTTTTCATAACCGGTTAACTTAAATGCTCAGAATAAAAGGAAGTTAGCACATACTATGCTTCATCAATTTAGCTGCAAGTCAAAAATACTCTCAATTCTCAACAGATCTTGCAATGTTAAAGCTCGTTTCAAAGATAAACAACTAAATTCTGGTCGATATAATAATATAGAGCTTTGTAATATTGTGTGCGCTTTGGCATCCAGAAATAACTGTTAGAACTACATACTAAACAAAGGAACCAACTTATTAAGTTTCTCAAACAGGTAAAATATATGCAGTTAAGTGGAATTATTATTTTGTATTGTACTTAAGTTTTCTATTTCTATTCCAAATGAATAAAATAGGCTTTTCCTTTTTGAGCTACATATCTTCTTGGATTACAAATAAATCACCATAAAACCACCACTAAACAGTAAGGCCTTTGGCGCAGTTATGAAAATTTACATTTAACGTATACTTTTAGTCTAATTTAGCAGGCTTTTTTAGGCTTCGACCTGGCCCCCTTCACACAACTACACCCCACAGTGAGTGCTCATTAGCTTGGTTCATTAAATGTTGCAGACCTCTGTTGGACTCCACACGAAAAGTACATCTTTTTAAAGCGCTTTGAGCAGTCATTTTTAAAAAATGGTTACAAATAAGATTTCGAAACGACATTTTAGATGTGGAGTAATTGGTGGCTTATTTCTTTTAAACAAGGTGTTAAGCGCCACTGTTTTAATTCGGAGATAAATGCTCTATTGCAGGTTGCCAAATATGGGGTTTTAAACTACCGGGTGGTGTTTATTATTGTTATATCTGGGACAGGTCACTGGCCCCTGGTACTGTTCAAAATTTTCTGGTTTAGGAACTAAGGCCTTGTCGTGGCGAAATGACAGTATTAGGTTAATGTCATCAATGTGTATGTAGTAATTAGTAGTAAACTATATATAGCTCCCGTATTTCTGTTGTTATTAGAGTCTAAGCGTACAGTCCCTCTAGGATTCTGATGAACGTTTAACATCTTTTCTTCTTGTGTACGTAATCAAGGCGCACAGAAATGTAAGTCTCATCGCTTACTTCAGATTGTAAAGGTAAATGTTGATGAAAAATATACATAACTCGTATTATCATTGTTATGGCCTAACTCTAACTCTAACACTATTGAAAAGACATTGATCTAATTCATTGATTAAGATTCAAAAACTGATAACGATAACATATTTACAATGTATTCAGTTAAAAATAATCAGTTAACAATAAAAAGATAAACGATCAATTCGATGTTTCCAGAAAGGAAAACAAACAACCTTCGACGACTGATCCAGTTCTTTACTGTGCATTATTTCAAAACTAAGGCTACAAATAAAAGTACAAAAAAATGCTGAGTTCAAATATAATTTATTTTTAAAATTTTTAGAGAGACTTATTACCCTAAGGGACCAGTTAGTATTAACAACTTTTGAATATTTTTAAATTAAATGACTCAAAGTCGTGCCCGTGGTAAAGCATAAAATGAAACAAAATAAGTTGAGTTTCAAAGTATTCAAAAGTTTACTATTATATTTTATGCTGGAAAAGGCAACAAAAATGTAAAGGAATTTATTACTATTTTTTGTCTATTTTGAACTTTGAAAGTGTTTTGATTTCCTGGTTAGTTGTGGCTATCGATTCCACTCAGAAGCGTCACTAGGCTTGGTGTCAACCGGGGCGGTAGCTTATGGTGTCACCCCCTCACCACATAACCCATAGATCTCCTCCGAGTTTTCAATTGCCAAATAACCGGAAAATACAACATTTTACATTTTGGTGTCACCCCCTTGATGGTGTCACCCGGGCGGCCTACCCCCAACGCACCCCAAGGGACGCCCCTGATTCCACTCCCGGGAAGATAGAGTATGTGTATGTGTTGTTTCTTTATAGGGAACAACACAATAGCTTTTTAAATTAAAAAAAAATCCCCATCTCTATCTGAATATTGCATTAGTTTGTTGTAAAATTTTTCCAAATTATTATTTTTAGCTTTATGTAATATTACTGAGTTTTTTTTTTTAAAATTCTTCTATCATCTAGTTGTTTCTAGGTTACATGATAAAACGTATAGTATTACACTTGTCATATGTAAATATTCGCCGATGAATGAATAAATCATGGGTAAACAAGGATTACTCAGTCCGCACCGCCATTATCGGCGGCCATCTTGTTGCTAAGGCACGTGACCGCCGTGACTTTCGGAAAAGTAGTGCGAGCCCCGTGAAATCAGAGGGGTAGGGGAATCAGGGATTCTAAAATTGCGCAGTTTTTTTAGCTACCGGCAAATTAAAAAAAAAAAAATTCACGGGGCTCGCATTACATTTCCGACGGTGACGTGCCATAGCAACAAGATGGCCGAAGGATTGGGGGACATTCTAATATTTTAAGGAGTATTTTTTAGCGTTTTACATAAAAGCAAAATGGTTGTAAAAATGAAGAAAACAATGGGTACTCACCGATCAGGCATCGGAATCACAACAAAGGGGGATACACTTTTTAAATCCTTTTAGAAATTCACGCATTAGATCACTGCTGCCACTATTAAAATTCTATAGCTATACCTAACCCAAACCCTAAAATTAAAATCTTCAATTTTTTGAAATTGATAACTAAACCTAACCTAAGAACTGTCTTGGACCGTCGAGATGAGGTTCTGAATGATGGCTGGGACCTCAATATTCCGAAAATTCTAAAGCTATACCTAACCCTAACCCTAAAATCTTCAATTTTCCGAAAATTCTAACAAAAAATGGCTACTTACTAATGGAAACGACATGGTCAAAAAAAGCCCGCCAAGTAATTAGCAGCACTCCTTTTCTAAATGAGCACAGCAAATAGTTCTTAGAATATACTCATTTATACTTGGGAAAAGAGAGCCCCCCCCCTTTTTTCTCGCGGCGCATGAATACAAATCCAATAATGATACTAAACAAATTATTTACATTTTACAGCAAGGGGAGGTAATAAATAAATAAGAAACCAACAAAATTCAAGGGAAGCAACTATCTTTCATAGCAACCGGAAGAGACGCGACGCTGCGGTCGGACTTATACGTTTTAGCCAAATCATGAAGTGACATCATATAGAAATCTATTCGATGGTGTTCCTACATGAGCGAAGCTAGAAAATATTTGTAGGTAGAAAGAAAATCTTTACTAGGTTTTTTTTGGAACGTTAGGAAAGCGAATTGATAAAAATTAAATCAAACCTTAACTGAATGACACACTCTATGGCGGATTACGGGCGGTGCTGATGAGGCTAAAGCAAGGGGTCCGCAGGGATTTAAGGGCCCCAAACGTAATATATATTGTATAATAAAGGTGGCTGGGCCGGGCCCCAGGCGGGATTGCAGCCAGTAGCCCCAAGCAATCTTGATCCGCCCCTGGACACACTTATAAACAAACAAATGCTTTTATTGTGTTAGACTTTCTTTAGATGTTTAATTGTGTTGTGATGTAATATTTTTGTGAACGTTCTGGTTAAATGGAAGATTTCACTTTAATCACTCCCCCCCCCCAGTTTTCTTGACTCAGTTGACGTCATAGCCAGATGTGAGTGTATTTTGATGTCGTATTGAACTGTCACGTGACGGTTTGGACACTTAAACGATTTACAAAAAATAGCAACAGATGTTTTAAAAAATAATACCCCCCACACACACACACACAGACCAAAAATAAGTTGAGTTTCAAAGTATNAAAAACCCCCCCCCCCCCCAAAAAGAAAAAAAAATAATTCGACACAGAACAGTGAAAGAGTGACATTGCCACTTCACCGACATTGCTAATATCAGCAGGGAAATTTCATGTTAACCACATCACGTCATTTATCACAGAAGTGTAAACTCATGTACCTCTGCATCCTATTATCTGCATTGATACAAGTATTTACGTTCAAGTTATTGATGGACCTAGTAGACTACAACCATTACCTTATAAACTTGCCGAGAAAAATAACCAGAATTTTAACTAAGAATTTGACTTTTATTCAATGTAGTAAGATTCGAGAGGAGTTTTTCACAGATTGCATAAATAAAAATATAGAAGTAACAATAGGGCCACTCAGTTATAGAACTCATTAATTACCAGCCCACCCCACATCCCATAGTGCAGCAGCCCTTACAATCGAAGTGGAGCTCCAGGATTGGGTCAAATGACGTCATCATCAGAATATCTTCCCGGAAAGCAAGACTAGGGGGAAAAATTGAAATCTTTGACCAAGCCGATCAACATGTGGTGGGGGAATGTTATAAACACGGACAATACTTGAAACGCTCTTCAGAAAACTTGTTTTTTTTTTTAATGGAGCTTCAGTTCAAGAGATGATTTTTATTTTTTTTTTCTTTAAAAAAAAAAAAAGAAAAGAAAATTGAAATTGTCCAAATCAGATGACCAGTGGGCTAGAGAAGTTCTATTTAAAACTACTCCAGACATTTTGCTCAACACTTGTGCACTAAAATTTTATGTCTTCTATTATGTTAAATTCATTTTTCACAAGTAAATCAAACAACCGTAAAAAAAAAAAACCCAATGTTTTTGACATTAAATCCTTTATATACGAGACATAAATATAGGTATGTTTATTACAATACGTATTGCACAACAATCCAAAAACCTAAAGTTGTAGTTGTGTTTCATATATAAAAGATTTATAGTATAAAAAACTACTACAGTGTGCCTGCTAAATTTCAGCTCTATTTGATCCCGGGAAAAGTGTTACAAAAACATGTTTAATATAATGCGCACCGCGCGACAGGAAAATATTAAAAAGGCTGTTTAATATAATTGATACGCAACGCGACAGTCTAGGAAAAAAACAGGAAAAAAAAAAACTTTATCTACACACAGATACATAGATATGATCTAAAATTTAATTAATTTAATTACAGTATATTCGATCGATGTGAAATTTTGACAAATTATTTTTATCGTCGGCACGAGTAAGCCTGCAAAATTTCCGCTAGCTAGCATATGGGGAAGGGGATTAAAATCAATCTAAAGGTTTTTTTCGGCAAACAATCAACCAGACGCCAATTTAACACAAAGGTTTTAAAAACAAGACCTACGTGTCAAACTATTATGAGGCTACTTTAGAACCAGGGGCAATGACATCATTTAGGGACCACTAAGGCAGGAGTTTAACCAGAAAAATCTTATGCCTTTCAGCCTGGTCATACACACCAGGGGTCTCCAAACTTTTATTCCGGAGAGCCGATTTAACTGTCAAATAGCAGTTTTGCGACCGACTACTAACAGTTTTGTGGTGAACTACAGGTAAAGATAATATCTTTTTAATTTTTAGATATTAAAATGTCTCCAGAGGCCGGATGGGAGGGCCTCGCGAACCGCTTGTGGCCCGCGGGCCGTAGTTTGGAGACCCCCTATATACACGATTACATAATTTACTATTTTACCATTAGAGACGCTGGCTGAAGCGAAGTATGTCGACCGTGACATCACGACGCTAACGGTTGCTGGAAAAAAAAAGTTCTATAAATTCTAAAAGGATTAAAAAAAATGGAAGGCTTTAGGGTTTGGGTTAGGTATAGCGATAGAATTTTAATTTTAAAGCTTTTTAAAGGACGTGCTATAACAACAAAGAAGGCCGCCATGACCGTGACGTCACGGTCGACATACTTCGCTTTTACCGACATCCCACAGACCATGTTCATGTAGGCCTGTTGGCAACTTACGCAACGTCCACAAGCCACGTCTATGAGGGGATTTTGGGCATCGGGTGGGGGGGGGGGACTCGGGGACAACCGTCATAACGGGAACAAATCCTCGCCTTCAGATTGATTCGAACCCGCAGCTCTCGTTACGATAGGCCAATTGTTCAACCCTCCTGTCCCCATCCCCCACACACTGCATAGAGATAAGACGATAAAAAGATTTGACAATGAACAGGCAGCGCAAAATGATTGTCTTGGAAATGTATTTAAATAATATCATAAAGGTATTTTTCGTACAACAGCCTAGCGGTATTCAATAGGTTAAATATAACAAGTCTTTGCAAAACAACATCGTACAGGTAAGAAGGATCTAGTTCTCTCCTGTAAAGGCCAACGTGAAGAGACACCTGGCCAAAGTCGAACAGATGGGTCAGCTAATGCATAATGTAATAAACCTGAACGGGGGGGGGTACTATAAATGACCAAAGGGCATCGGCAACAAACATGAGACAATCTTAATTTGGAGTGACGCCCGTGTTGTTTCAGCACTTGGTCTTAACCGGTTAATGCTAAAATTAATCTCAAACACTAACCCCAATATCCACGTGTCTTAAGTCGGTACTAAGATGTCCACACAAAGATCTACTCCACTTCCCCACCCTAGCCGCCTGACTGTTCTACTGTGACCTAGACGTAACCATTTACAGCCAGTTACAGCCTGCTCCACTTCCCCACCCTAGCCGCCAGACTGTCCTAGTGTGACCTAGACGTAACCGTTTACCCACAGCCAGTTACAGCCTGCTCCACTTCCCCACCCTAGCCGCCAGACTGTCCTAGTGTGACCTAGACGTAACCATTTACCCACAGCCAGTTACAGCCTGCTCCACTTCCCCACCCTAGCCGCCAGACTATCCTAGTGTGACCTAGACGTAACCGTTTACCTACAGCCAGTTACAGCCTGCTCCACTTCCCCACCCTAGCGCCAGACTGTCCTAGTGTGACCTAGACGTAACCGTTTACCCACAGTCAGTTACAGCCTACTCCACTTCCCCACCCTAGCCGCCAGACTGT